>PISW01002304.1:0-277732 GCA_004023785.1 Mungos mungo | reverse complement strand
ACAAATTCAGGAGGAAGAGCCAAGTTTTTGGATGAAAGAATTAGGATACAAAAAAGAGCCAGACAAATTGGCACAATGAACCTAATCTAATAAGACCACATTTCACAAGCATACATATAACCCTCTGGACCAGGATCAAAAACTTCAAGTGCCCTGGAGGCCAATGACAGTGTTTTCGATTTTCTTATCTATTTAATCATCATCTATTAATTTTTACCTTGCCTCCTTCCAAAAAAGGATTTGAAGAAGCTTAAGAAGCTTAAGAAGTGGTATCCCCAGACTAGCAGCAGTAGCATTGCCTGGAACTTGCTAGAAATGCAAATTCTTGGACCTCGCCCCAGACCTGCTGAGTCAGAAACCCAGCAGTGGGGCCTTGGAATCTGAGTTTTTACAAGCCCTCCTGGGAATTCAGATACATAACGAAGCTTGAGAAGCACTATCATAGAGTTTAAGATTTTTTTCTTTTTAAATAGAAAACTCCAAAGCATTCAGGAAGTTAACCTGAAGTTGAATGTTAGGATGAGAAAGAGAATGAATACCATTCAGGTGTGGGGGGGGTGTATGCTGCAAATTTGGCTCAGAGCCTCCTACCAGCCAATGCAAAGAAAAGAATAGAATTAGTTTATAAAGTGCTGGGATGGTAAGATCCACACAAACCAGTCCTTGTGCTGAGATTTGAGGGAAAATTCCTCTGTTTATTAAGAAGCAAATGTGTGGGTTTCTATTGAGTTTGAGATGAAAATATATGATGGGGTTCTATTGATCTTCATCAACGGAAGTGAGCTGCTGGGAGGAGGAGCTATTCATCACACGGCTTTGTGTGTGGTGGCCTGACAATATTTGGATTCCCACGGCTAGTGCTGAAGGTACTGACAACCCAGGGAAGGGACTAAGCAGCGAGAGATCTACCATCCTTTCGTATAAGAAGCCCCTCCCCTCCTTTCACTGAGAGAATAAAAGACAGCGGAACTTCTCCATTATCGACTTGCCCCTTCTTTGCTAAACTTTTTTGGGCCAATTTTCTCTCATATTGGAAAATGAATAAACTATTGCTAGCTGATTTTTCCATCGTCCCCTTAGTGGTGTCCTTTAACAAATCATTTGTGTCTTCTCGGATACGATTAGCGTATCCAAAGACAATGAACAGATCCAAACCATGAGCTTCAAGGACAAGAATACATAGTAGTCTACCATGGTGGAGAGCGAACAGAATGCCAGCCTAGTAGCCAAACACTCAGGCTTGGAAGTCACATGAAAAGGGCTCGTTTCTCAGTTCTGTCACCTACTATATGACCTTGACAAGGTATTTCATCCTCTGAACACCTCACTTCCCTCTTGCCCAACAGAGATTGAACTGGTCCACACTCTGACACATGTGGCATCATCATCAAGGAAGCAACATTTGTTGACTCTAGCCGAGCATAAAATGAAGACAACTGACATCTCTCATGAGACTTTACAGGGCTGGTATCTATCACTTACTAGATAGCAGACAATGAAGCATAGAGGCCATGGCCGGCTTGCCTTCCTTCAGCTTCTAATGCAATCTAAGCATCCCAAGTCAGTGTCTTTTCCCAGGACTGCCAAGCATCTCTTCCTCCTTACCTAAGCTTTGACAATATTTTAAGGAGAGTGTCCAGGACAGTGGAGGAGAGCGAGGGAGGGCTTTGGTGACCCAGCCAAGGCCCCACCATGCAATGATGGCTGTGTAGGACTGGGCAGCCCAGACTGACCCGGCCAAGGGCAATGATGGCTGTGTAGGGCTGGGCAGCCCAGACCGACTGTGTCTGTTTCCTTTCATGTTTTCTCTGAGGCTTCTTGCCGCTGACGTTGGAATTACTGATTTCAGTTGCACCCGATTTACTGTGAGTTCTGAGAGTATCTGAGAGTTCAAGGTGTGGCAGGATATGCAATAAGGAGTTTGAAGACCTTGATTCAAGCCTCAACTCCGCCATGTGTTGTCTTTGGCATCTGTTTAATGGGAATAACAGCTGCACGTCTGCCTTTGTGGGGTGGTTACGAGGTTTAATGAGATGTGTGTGAAGGCACCATGCTGTGTGGATGTAACAGGGCGTTATTTAAAAAAATTATTTGTTTTGAGAGAGAGCAAGCAAGCATGTATGAGTACATGTGTGTGTGGGGGGAGGGTGGTGAGGGGCAGAGAGAGAGAGGGGGGGGGAGAGGGAGAGAGAGAACACCCCAAGCAGGCTCTGAGCTGTCAGCACAGACGCCAATGTGGGACTCAATCAATCTCACAAACTGTGAGATCACGACCTGAGACAAAATCAAATGTCGTATGCTTACCTGCCTGAGCCACCCAGGTGCCCCTCAGTAATCACCCTTTAAACATACGCTCTGAGTAACAGTATGCGAGGAAACAATTAATGCCTGATTTATTAAAATTATACTAATATTTGAGAAAAATGAGAGTGCTTAGCAGAATATTATGTGAAGCACTTTCTAGCACTATTTTCTTTTTTGGCAATAATCTTAAATGTTCAAGAGCCACGTATTAGGTAAGAGAGATGTCTGAAGATGACCCACTATGTGAACCCGGCTCATGAAAATAGTCATTGCTGTCCCCAAACACTTTCCAGGTGAAAATCAGATTATCTTAGAGAATACTGGAAACTATGGGTAAGAGGGCATATTGCTTAGAAAAAGAAGTGTTAGGTTCTGGTTTAAGTCCATGGCTTCACTCTTCACTATGTGCAAAGCCATGCGTGAATAATATGATCTCTACATAGTGAGACTGTTATTGTCTAAAAAAATGACGTCAGGGTGCGTGGGTGGCTCAGTTGGTTAAGCGTCCGACTCCTGATTTCTCTCCGGTCATGATTTTACGATTCGTGAGATCGATCTCCACATCAGGCTCTGCACTGTCTGCCCCTCCCCTGTTCAGACTCTCCCCCCCCCTCTCTGTCTCAAAATACATAAATAAATATTTTCGTAAAAAGTGAGATCAATAAGGTCTGCCTAGTGGATAACTTAGGATTATTCATTATGTTATTATTTTAGTTTGTATCTTTTGGTTTCATGAGACAGGAACCACACACATAACCCAAACAGAGAGGTTCCGTTCTAAAGACAGGTGTGGAGTGGCATAGGGATTCTTGACAATTAGAGCCAGGGGGCGCGCTGGGCCTGGGCCTCACCCAGAATGGAGACTGGACCTTTGCATTCTCGGCAACTTGGCAATGGGGTTTGTCAAGTCTGCCCTGGGACAGGTTGTTGAGTTGCTTCTGCTGCTCTTTGTCCTTTTCATTTCCCTGCCTACTGGCTTGTCGCTTACGGTTCCCCAGAGCGCAGGTCACTAGGTCCCTCTAGCTCAGTTTTAGCTTTCTGTGTCCTTTCTCACGATCAGTTGTTTTCTTGCTGCATATTTCCCAAGTCAGAGCTTTTGAGAGAACACCCAGTTCTTAGATCAGCTTATTTATTTCAGACGAGGAAATGGATGCCCGCTTAGGTGAGGAATGGCCCCTCCTCCGACACTGGGGTCACCGCTCGTGCCATCAGCTGTCCAAGAGATACGAAGTTAGAATCATGGCCCCCTGGCTGTGTCGATTCAGCAAGGGTGGGGAGTGAAGTTCCCAGAAAGAGGCAACAGGGGATTGGCTGCAAGGGCTCAAGTTCTAGACTTCGCTCGCCTGCAAAGCCTGATTGGGACAGTTTCTAAAGATGTGAAGTTACTTAATCTTGCTTAGTCTCTGTTTTCTCATCTCAAAAATAGATGTGACGGCTCATACTTCATAGGAGTGCTGTTGAGTCTTCAATAACGAAAGTAAAGCAGGCAGCCCAGTTCCTGCCACAAACTGACCCCTCGGTACATGTGAGCTGTATCCAAATCAGGAGCAGGTGCACGGGCAGGTCTGGTACGACACGTAAAAGTACTCCCTTAACAACCATTCACCGCCTCTGTGTGTGGAGGTAAACACGACCCTGTCCCCGGGACATACCCACTTCACATTCCCTTCCAGGAGACGGTCGGCGTTCTCCACGACCCTGAGACCCTGACGGAGCTGCTGCGTGCCTCCCTGTGCAAATGGGATGCTTGCGGGCTTTTAGGAAGGCAGTCTTACCTAGCCCTCCTCGCTGGAATTGAGTAGCTGGGTCTCAGTTTACAATCAGCGTGGCCGCTTCATGCTGGATGGGGGCCAAAGGCGACCCGATTTGATGGCATAACAAGCGTCTGGGGTGAGACCGTCTCCAGAGCACGAGCACATGTACAGAATTGTCAAGCAATTTCTTCTGGCATTTCTCCATCAGGGTCTTGGGAAATCATACATTTTCACGCAGAGGAAAACACAGTGAGCTAAAATATGCACGAAATGAGATGAAGTGCTTGATTGGAGACGTAGGAATTCCTTTTATTGTTACACAGTGGTGCTTTGTTTATTAGATTTTGTTGGAAAATGGGCTGTTTCACAGAAGTGAAGCTGGTTTGCCCATTGCAGCTCTGAAACTATTTTTAGCCCTTATTTAATAGGAGTCTTCCTAAAATGTGTCATGCACTTGTGCTTCTTAAGAGGCAGATTTAAATGCTAGCATTTATTGAAACTTACTACGTACCTGGCATCATGCTTCGTGATTAACTGTCATTAATTTTCCGAACACCCTGCGCGACAGGCACCATCATGGCCTCCATTTTACTGACGAAGAAATGGAGGCTTACGGAGGCTAAGGGACATGTCCAAGGCTACACAGGTGGAAGTGGTAGCACAGGAAATTGTGCCCAGGCCTCTCCAAGCTCTTAAGAAAGTGGCCATGCTACTGGAGAACAATTTGGTTAATCATCGACCCTCAGAACTATTAGCCATTATGGTAGATGTTTGGAAGTCTCCATGCACGTTTCAGAAATGGGTCTGTACCTCACAGCATCCCTTGGTCACTTTGCTTTTGTTTTTTTTTTTTTAATTTAAACTCAAGTTAGTTAACATACAGTGTAGTCTTGGCTTCAGGAGGAGAACCCAGTGATTCTTCTCTTACATAGGACACCCAGTGCTCATCCCAAAAAGCGCCCTCCTTCATGCCCATCGCCCATTTAATACATCCCCCCACCTGCCTCCCCTCCAGCAGCCCTCAGCTTGTTCTCTGTATTTAAGGGTCTCTTACGGCTTGCCTCCCTCTCTGTTTGTATCTTATTTTCCTTCCCTTCCCCTACGCTCATCTGTTGTGTCTCTCAAATTCCACATGAGTGAAATCACATGATATCCGTCTTTCTTTGACTTATTTTGCTTAGCATAATGCCCTCTAGCTCCATCCATGTTGGTGCAAATGGCATTGCACTCTTTCTGATCGCTGAGTAATATTCCATTATATATATACACATATATATCATATACATACACTACATCTTCTTTATTCATTCATCATTTGATGGACATTTGGGCTCTTTCCATAATTTGGCTATTGTTGATAGCGCTGTTTTAACATGTGCCCCTTCAAATCAGCATTTTTGTATCTTTTAGATAAAGACCTAGTAATGCAATCGCTGGCTTGGAGGGCAGTTCTATTTTTAATTTTTGGAGGAATCCCCATGCTGTTTTCCAGAGTGGCTGCACCAGCACCTGTTTTTGAATACTCCCAAATAGTCCTTCATTCAGCAGATTTTCTTGAGTACCTGCCATGTTGCTGCGGGCCCAGCCTGTGCCAGGCACTCTGGAAGCACAGACGTACGAGGCATGCAGCTGCCTTCAGGGGGGACACACGTTAGTGATACTTCGACTGGGGCAATTGTGGAACTTGCCTGATGTGTGCACAGGAAAACTTCGAGAAGGTGGCTACTCTTGATCCTGCCTTTCAAGGAAGTCATGCTCCTCACCACTGTCCATTCTCCATGGAGGAGACTGATGAGCAGAGGCTATGAGCTATCAGTAGAATTTGATGTTTCCTTGGCTCCAAAGAGGTGGAGAGAGGAATGCTAAGCTGTGTTTTAAAAGTAGTCGGAGCAGTCTTGCTCGGACAAGAAGCTGTGGCCAGATGCTAATGGGCCAGAGGGAAGAGTTTGGTTTCTATAACCTGAGACTTTCTTAGAATGGTGGCTTATGAAAACAGGACGTACATTAGCGCATCTGGTGAAAAAAAATACACATTCAGTGGGATGTGTTTTCTCATTTGATTAGTTAATGAGTATTCAATGCAGTTTCCAAGAGTAACTCTTATACAGAAAACAACAGTTAAAGCATTGGTATTATCACAAAAATCAAGTATATGGTTTTCCAAGGAGATGGCTTAATATATCTTAATGATAACTTTCCTAGTTCAAAAGTAATATGTTAATAGAAATGATCTAATCACTTTTCTCATCCAGAGAGAACTAAGATTTTTGAAACAATCTCTCCAGTATTACCATATCCATTGGTTTATCCATTTGATCTCACTTCTTCTAGTTACTGTCTCCCTGTTGGACATAACATAATCTCTCAATGGTTCACATTTGCCATTATGTGACGTTGTATATGACACAGGGCTACTGGGAGTTTCTGTCATGACCGATGTGTGGCAGTTGTTCCAAGACCTTTTCAATTTGTCTTTGCTCTCTCTCTTTCTCAACAGATTGGCTGATGGCCATTGTGCCTGGCTGCTTTCCATGTGTCTTCTTATAACTTCTTCCTAGTGTATTTTTTACCCTCGATAAAGTGCTAGCGTGGCTAATGACTGGGCGATTGAGTACGTGTTGTTAAAGTAAGAGTCAGCAGGCTCTGAGGGGACAAAAGGAGGGGTCTTTTGAATTGGAGGGCCACGTCTGTGATGGCTATTTTCACTGCCAGGAAAACATCCCTTGTCTAGAGAGATAAACTGTTTTACTTTATTAGTGAGGTCTAGCCAAATGACTTACTATTAGGCATATTTTGCGAGGAAGCCAAAAAAAGAAAAACAAAAAGAAAGGGAGGAGGAATGGGAAGAGGGACAAGGAGGGAATGGAAGGAAAGTTAGGTCAGCAGGTTCTCTTGGATCTCATTTTGAATGTCTCTCTCCTCACATTTGTCCTTCACAGTGGATTAAACTTCATTGACTTGATGGTGCGACAAGGGAACATCGACAACCCTCCCAAGACTCCCCTGGTGCCCGGATTTGAGTGCTCTGGGATCGTGGAAGCTCTGGGCGACAGTGTGAAAGGATACGAGGTAATAATGTAATACCTTATTGATAGGGTTTATTAACGATGTTTATAAATAATGGACTTTCCACATACCCCGTGCATTTGCCGTGTACCCTCTTGGTTGCTCCTGGCAACAGTCTGGTGAAGTGGCCAGGGAAAAGAACATTTCTCTTTTCTTCAAGTCATGCAGCTGAACAAGACCATCTAGCCTTGGATCAACCAGGTGGGCATACTCCCTCACCCTACACAGGGCCCCCGCTTCCCCAGCATCTGAGGCTCAAAAACCAATGATGAAACATAGACGTTGGGGAGAAGTACCCTCTGTATTTCTTAATTTGGTTCCTTTAAATATCTACCTAACTGATGCATTTAAGTAATCATTTATAAATCATTATTTCAGAGACTGGGGAAGCAACATTTTTAAATGATGATTTTAAAGGCAAAGGGGAGAAGGACCTGCCAGTGAAACCGAATTGGCCATGGGTTGATGGCTTTGGGAATAGGGCAATGGAAAAAAAAAGGGCTATTATATTTTTCTGACTATTTTGTACATATTTAAAATTCTCCATAATAAAAAATTTTTAGTCGATGAAAAGATATATGACCCTTCCTACCACTGTAATGCAAATCAAATAGAATCCAGTCTCTAATAACTGAAAAACTGTGGGCAAATCAATCGCACAAAATTGCAGCAGTTTGGAGTGAGGAAAGCCAATGCCAATCAGATACAAGAGCTCTCGCTCATAACTTAAGTGCTTCTCCAGGGAGAAATGAACAGAGCTAACACTTGAGAATATACCATACCCAGAAACATAGGCAAGTCAACCTTTTTCAGCCTTACCACCATGCTGCGAGGTAAATATTGTTACTATCCCTTTGGAGAGAATGTTCAGAAGGGTGTGGTTGATTCCTGTCAGGTCACAAAGGTAGTTGAATCTGGAACCTACTCTTCTTACAATCCCATGATCTTCACTCCTGCTACCCAGCCTGCAAATGCTGCAGGGCTAAATGCAGGAAGGAAAATCCTATAAATGGAACGCCAAAATGCCCTTGGCATTGAATTTGAGCCCGCTGCTCAGGCTCAGTGCATCGGAGCCTCAATATACTCTGAGAATATCAATATGCTGCAAATTCATTGTGACGCATGTCTGAAAATCTCATCCCGCTCATCACTTTGCCCCTGGTTTCCAGATAATCCAGCAGAAAAGTGTTAAGGAAGAAGTGAATGCACTTGTTCCTTTCTTTCACATGACTTTGCATTTTCTGTCCCCAGGTAAGCAACATAACCAGCGGCAGCACCATCTCTCCCCAAAAGTGCTGCCTAAGAGAAATAGTATCTGTTCTTCACGCCTCCATCTGGTCCCAAAGGAAAAAAAACACACGACTAATGCTATTAATCCTGAGCATTGCATAGATAGTCCACTATTTCAGAATGTTAACAGTAGACAGGGATGTCATTGGCCTTGGTTTAGAGGGAGGCCTTACTACACTTGATGATGTATTTTTTCCCCTTATATGCGATCTTTGGTCTGCTGCTTAGGCCTGGCTTGCTTATTGCCAATCCTGCCTTTCCCCCCCACTCCCCTCCGGTGACTTGCAGCTGCACAAACAAATGAAAGAAGCCACCTGCAGGTTTCCATTCCGGGTGTGACTTGGGGGAAAACCACTACTAATATCCCCCCTGTAATTCTGACAAGATTTCCAATCGTGTTGGAGATGGGACTTCACGGGATAACACACTGAATAGCTTCCTTGGTTTGATCCACTGCAAAGGAGGCTTGAAAAGTTGTCTCCAGAGGTACAATGGTAAGGGAATAATTTGGGCTCAGTCACCCAGGACGAATTTATTTTTATTAACAAAATAAAGTAATGAGGTCAAATGGATATTTAAAAAAAAAAGCTGCCTACCTCTGGACTCAGGCTAGGGCTGATCTGATGGCTAAGCCTCTTGTCATTTTCACGGAGCAGAGTTGAGTAAGAGATTGGAGCATTCAAGGTGGTGAAAGTCCTCCTCGTTGCCCTCTGTGTTGACACTGGAGGTCATCAGCTAGTCCATGGTGTTGTGGGTTTTGGGTGTGCATGATTCAGTGGAAAAGAGAATGCCAGCGTTAGACCTCGGTTATCCTCTGGTCCAAGCAGTTGCATTTATGATGATAATTCCCAACATTCGTCATTTGGCCTTCAACCCTTCCAGAATTGGGATACCCACTGCCAGGGGAATTTCCATCACTTCTTTCATTAGCCAGCTATTCCTTCTACCTTGTGAATAAGAGTAGGTCTGTATTTTGTGTGTGGTCATTGAACGGTGAGCTCCATGAGGCCAGGAACCAATCTGTTCTTTCGGAGAGTTAACTTTGATTGTTCTTTCTTCGCTTTACATGCACCATGCCAAGTATACTGCATGCATATTATGTTATTTCATCTCCATAAGATGAAAGATACTTTCTTTCTTAATATAATATACTCCTTTTATAGCTGACGAAATAGAGACTTAAAGAGTCACATCAATATCCCGAAAGTGGTAGGTCCCCCTGGCATATGCCTTTAGGAAAGCAGGCCTTCTCTGCAGCACGTACCTCAGGTGTGATGAATCAGTCATTCGTATCTAGAGTCAGCCTTGCTAGATTCAACTCCTGGCTCAGCTGTTCCCTAGCTACATGACCATGGGCAGGTGCCTTCATCTCTATGGGCCTCAGTTTAAATGTCTGTAAAATCTATACATTCATCTGTAATGTGAGCCCTTACCCACCCATCTCATAGGAGGCTTTTGTGGTTTGTTGAGGAGAGGAAGAAGAGAAATGCTAAGTTGCAGAGAAAATAGGAGGCTCAATTTTAAGTATATAAAACTAAAGCACATGTATATGAAAGCCATTCATTTATTGAAAAATCACTATGGCCACAGCAATTTGAATAGTGTGTTTGAAAGCTTCCACAGCTCCTGGCGAGTTTTCATAGATGGGCATCAGCATCCACAAATGCCTTGGAATTGGGAGGCAGGTGAGGGTGTGTGTATTTGAGGATTTGGGCTTTTTTTTCTGGGAATGAATCTATAGTTTTCAACAGGTTCTTAAGAGTAGTTGAGAAATCTTTTTAAAAAGAGTAGGAAGCTTCCATTAACCCTGTGTTTCCCCACGGCCAGATCGGGGACCGGGTCATGGCGTTTGTGAATTACAATGCCTGGGCGGAGGTGGTCTGCACACCAGTGGAATTTGTCTACAAGATCCCAGATGACATGAGCTTCTCAGAGGCTGCTGCCTTCCCCGTGAACTTCGTCACAGCCTATATGATGCTCTTCGAAGTTGCCAACCTCCGAGAAGGAATGTCCGTGCTGGTGCACTCAGCAGGCGGTGGTGTGGTAAGTCGGTGGGTTGTGCGTCCTCTTCCTCAAGATCGTTATGGTGGAGGCGGACTGGCACCCGGTTGACAGTGAGGTTCTTATGTGAGCTCTATCCATTAGTAGGGATGATCTCCGTGGTTCTGGATGAAGCACATGTGCGTGGCTCATATAGATGATTGCGTGGAAGGTAGAATGAGCCTCTGGAGTTTGAAAAGCCTCCAAGCTGGCCTGTCAGGACTCAGTGGGTCTCAGAGTTGGCTTCAGTCTTGGTATCACAATGGACTATCATGGCAATCACTGTGCAACCCCTTATAAGTCACGTACTGCTAATATTTTCTGAAACACCAAAATGGTGGGTGATTTACTTCTTCAGCAAGTTTCCATGGATTCTAGGTTGTTCCCATGTTAATGACATCCTTATTCATTTGTGTTCTGATAGGTTTTCTTGAGTGGGAGAGGTGAATGGAGGTTTTATTAGCACACTGGAAATCACACATTAACTTAAGAATGTCTGTGAGAGTACTTGAACATGCCACTGTCACCTGTCAGGTGTGTCTTTGGTCAGGGGAGAAATAATGGAAATACAAAGTTGCTGCCCTGCAGTTCGGGGACGGCAGAAATCTCTGCCGTGGTTCGGCTGTGTGTCAGCCCCAGGCGCTCAGTACATGTTATGTGCCTGCCACGTGGTACGCACTGTGTTCCCATCACGGTCTACCAGGGTCGGAGCAGAACTCTAGTCTTTCTGAGCACGAGAGGGCTTATTAATTCGACACATGTTTATTGAATACATACTATGTTCTGGATTCTATGGGTTGGAGATTAAAAAGAGAAGGTCCTGCTACACCCTTTAGTCATAGGGTTTGCTCTCAGTATCGGTGGTTTTGTGGCTTGATAAGCTCAGAAGTGAACTCTTACACTCGGGTCTGTCAGAGAAACATTTTCAGTGGATGTTCTGCTTCCTTATCTGGGCTTCCTACAACTATCAAAACCCTACGCGGTGTAAGACTCATTCCTGTTTTGCTCCCCAAGAAGACAAACTCACGTACAAAAATTGGAAGGCAAAGACGTGAAACTTAAGGGATTATTTTCAATCACCTTAGCAAATTTGCTGATGTCTTTTGACCATGAGTAAAGATATAATAAGAGCTAAACATCCTTAGAAAAGGAATGGATTTCAGTGCCCGTGAATCTACCAACAGCAAGCAAGCCATTTGGAATGCTGGCATTTATGATCTCAGTGTGCTCAGCATACCAAGTGCCGGAGACTTGTTTTCATATTAACAACATAAGCTTCCGCCTTTATGGTGGGGCCGACCCCCGTTCTGCTGAGAAGCACTGTTTAAACATTGGCACTGATGATGTTTCATTCGTGTATTTATTTTTTTTCATTTTGAGTTTGTTCCCGAAATAAAGAGGCGTGCATCGGGAGCATGTGTCTCACAAAAGGGAAGAAAACCTTGGGACATAATAAAAGGTTTTATCATGCCTTATTCAGGGCTTCTAGATATAATAACAGTCGGACTGAAAGTGTGAAACAGATGAAGGCAAACTGGGGGAAGGGACAATGAGGTAGGAAGACAAGTCGGTGCCCATAATGCAGACCCTGACATCCTAAAGTCTTGCTACAGACACTTCCTTCCTAACAGTGCAAAGAGGGCAAAACAAGCAGCCACGCAAGCTAGTGTTCATTTGGAGGAAATAAACCAGTTACTAGGGGAAGCCGTACCCAGTACTGGGTTTTGCGACTGGGGAAATGTTTCTCTGCGGTTTCTCATATGAAGCGTCTGTCAATAGGCGATAAACCATCGTCAGTAATACTCTTAGAATACATGCAACAATTTCTGTGGTGCTTTTCTTACGGTGGGCCCCTAATGTCATCCAGCAGCGCTGAAGTAAAGCAAAATTTAGTGAAAACAGATATCTTGGGGCCAGAAGGATGTGTTCTGGCTTAACCTACAGAGAGTTTAAAGGTGTCATTGGGTGGCCCATCTCTCAGGTGAGTGGGTCTCCTTGAATGGTGTTTCTCACAACCAAGATTTGATAGGTGGTGTGTAGCACTGAGTTCAAGGTGACCATCAGAGGAGGGACTTTTGGCGAAGTGCACATCCATGTGTGGGAACACTCGACCAAGCTGGGTGGAGTTGACACTATCTGACAAAACCCAAAGAGTCCTAGGGAGGGGGGTGCCTGGGTGGCTCGGTCGGTTGAGCATCGGATTCTTGATTTTGGCTCGGGTCAAGATGCCAGGGTTGTGGGATTGAGCCTCGCGTCAGGCTCTGCAATGAGCACGGAACCTGCTTGGGATTCTCTCTCTCTGTTTCTCTCTGCCCCCCTTCCCCGCTCGTCCTCTCTCTCTTTCTCCATAAAAACACCAACAACAAAAAGGAGTCCTCGGAGGAGCCCAGACCATCCCATGGCCCCTGCATGGAAAGGCCAGTGAGACGCCCCCAGGCAGAGCAAGACTCCTCCCCAAGAACACAACCAGCCCCTGCTCTCATGGTTGAGGGGACCTCCCTAGGGAACACATCTTAAGTGTTATCTGCAGCATCTTGGGGGGAATGGGGGTGCCTCTCACCACTGTTGGACACATCTGGTAAGTGCACCCTCTGGCCCATGCTTGCTGTGGTGACAGGATAGTGACCTCCCACAGACGTCCACGCTCTAATCCCTGGACTTGTGAGGAGTTGACCTTGCACGACTAAGGAATTTTGCAAATGTGATTAAGGTAAGGACCTTGAGATGGACAGATGATTCTGGATTGTCCAGGTGGGCCCAGTGTCACCACAGGGGTCCTTACAGATAGAAAAGGGAGGTAGAAGAGCCAGAAAGAGACTTAAAGATGTTACGCTGCTGGTGGAGGAAGAGACCGCAAGCCAAGGCAGGTGGGCGGTCTCTAGATGCTGGAAAAGACAGGGAAATGCGTTCTTCCCCTGGAGCCTCCAGAAGGAACACTTTGATTTTAGCCCAGTGAAACCCATGTTGGACTTCGGATCTCCGGAAAGAAATAGAATAAATCTGTTTGTCTGGAGCCACTACTTTCGGTAATTTATGGGTAGTTCCTGCTGCGGCAGCGATGAGAAATGAACACAGCCACTTTCCCTGGGCTGCCTCCCCTTCACTGCGGAGGCCCAAGGGACCTGGAGAAAACACACGCAGCCAGCAGCCGAACTAGGATTCACACCCAAATCTGGCTGATGCCAAAACCTATCCCTTCTCCGCTCGTCAGCCTGGAATATTAGGAGAACCCAAATCATTCATTCCTTCATTTATTCATTTGTTTGACAAATGTTTGGTCAACCTCTACCCAGTGCTAATTGTAGAGCTGAGGGCTTTGGCCCAGGAATATGTTTTCTAACTTGATGTCGATAGGATGACAAAGACTAAATCCAGTTTGGATAAAGTTTCCCAAATCGAGTTAACACAAAGTTCGCAGTTCTCATGACGCCAAGACTCCTGTCTGATTTTTATTCAAGGCTGGGGAATTTGCAGACAGAATGTGTAGAACGCCAGCCTCAACTGTAATTTTGAAGGACACTAATAAGGCACAGCAGTCCCCGCCTTCTCCAAGGAGGGTACTTTCCAAGACCCCCAGTGGACGCCCGAAACCGCAGATAGCACCAAACCCTATGTAGACCATGTTTTTTCCCACATGTACATTCCTGTGATAAAGTTTAACTTATAAATTAGGCACAGTAAGAGGTTAACAACAACAAAAACAAAGAGTCACCGCAACAGTATATTGTAATCAAAGTTATATGAACGAAATCTCTCACAAAATAATGTACTGTACTCACCGCTCTCGAGATGATGTGAGATGCTAAAATGCGTACATGATGACTTGACGTGAGGCGAATGATGTAAGCGTTGGGCCATAGGGTTAGGCTACTACTGACTTCCTGATCATCCGTCAGAAGGAGGATCATCTGCTTCCGGACGCAGGTTGACCGCGGGCAGCTGAAACCATGGAAAGCAAAACTTCGGATAAGGGGGGGTGACTACATAGGAAAATAGTTCTACCCAGAGCGGGCTCCTTTCTCAGTGAAATTGCCCAAGTGTCTCGCTGCTCCATCACATCTTTGAAGACACGTTCCCCCTGACAATAGCAGAACCAGATGTTCTGAGAAGGTAATGCCCCTAATCGTGTCTTTAGGACCTGGTCCAAAATGGGCTTACAGCCTCTTAAAAGAAAAGTAACAAAATACGTAACCGAGTGGGGCTCACGTCAGGAACTTCATGACGAGGGTTTTGCCACCCATCCCGCTTAATGAGCTGCTATGACAGGGAGCAGCGTGATTGGGACGCGCCCAGTGTCTGGAGATCAGTGTGACTGTCACCCTCGGGGTGTTTGCTTCTGTGGCTGACAGTTGATGCTTTCCAGTTTCTAGCATCCTTTTACCTTTTCATCATCTCAGCTGCACAGCAAGAAGGCAGCCTGAGACAGGCCACAGATCTTGGAAAGGAAAGCAGAACTCAACGTTCAGACAGAGTTAAACGGCTACTCCTCAATTATTAAATTCGATTCATTATAGATGGGGAATTTCCCAGTGTCGTTCAAATCACTCTGAAGAAGAACCGCAGAAAGGAGAGCCAGGATCGCGGGAGGGGGCACCCGGAGGCTCTCCCACCTCACGTGGTCCTCCCTAAATGGCCGATGCACCCAACACCACGTTAACATTACACAGTCAGAGCTGCTCAGTGGGGTTTTGTGTCTTTTAACTGTGAGGAATCACCTCACGTAAAATCAGACACAGAGTATTAACTATTATTATTATTATTATATGCTGGTTTGCTCATCTTACCCTCTCCTCTATCCTACAAGCCCCCTGTTTCAGAGCACCTGGGTCTTATTCTTTTTGTGCCTACTTCTTGCTATATAGTAAGTAAAGCAAACATCGGTGTATCAAAAAGCCATTGCAGACCATTTTTCTATGTTCTAGAAAAGTTATTTGCTGAGCTAAGGAGAGCCGTGTCACTGAGTTAATCCCGGAGTGTGAGGGGGGACATAATTTCTAGTGATCTTGTAAATTCCAATCTAGGAAGAGGTCCTCCGTGTCCTCACTCAGGCCATCCAACGTACTGAAGATTTTTCGCAGATGTTTTTGTCTCTGTTTGGTGTCCATTACTCATTGAAAGAGACCCCCTTTTCATGGCCCTGTGGCTGTCCCGCTCATCACCCCCTCCGTCATCCTGTGGTCCAGCACGTGGTCAGTCTGTATCCTTCAGCACCCCAACTAGCAGGTACATGCCTGAGACCTCAGAGCAGGCAGGAAACAAAGACAGATCCCAGCCCGTGTCGAACAAACACTAGCTGTGGGTAGAGTCGTTGACAGCGTGACTCATGAGGCCCTTGTAACAGCCATCTCTCTCCCAGTGGAACCCACTGGATAGCACTTGACAGTGAAGACGTGGTGCAGGAGCTCTAGAGACAGACTCCCTGCCCCACCTTCCTGATCACCCTAAGACTCAACTTCCTCATCTGTAAAATGGGGGTGATATCAGTGCCAGGCTTAGTGGGCCTTGTGAGCCTGGGGCAGTGCTTGAAACACCCAGTGACATTTAGTAATTATAATTTCCCAGGTTAAGAGGTTCGGTTTTGTTTCCATGCTCGCAGAGTTAATTAGGAGGGAGGATCAAATCTGAATGCATAGATCCAAGGCCAGGAACTCCCAATCCAGTGCTCTCGGTAGGCGCTACACCACAGCGGCCTCAGGAGTGTGGGCACCTGCCCCCGTTTCTCCTGCTTGCCCCCGTTGTGCCCCGGACAGGGAGGACTTCACTAGAGCAGGACCTCCCGCCTCCCAGGACCTACAACACTAGGAAATGGAGCCTCTGAAATTTTAAAGAGAACAAAGTGGCGCTGTCTTCTCCTTCATGAATAATCCAAGGTACGAGGCTACGCTGAATGGCAGCATCAGCAGCCAGGGTTTCAGCCTGAGGACCCTGGGATGCGTGACACCGTGTTCTCTCAAGACCCCAAGAAAAAGGCCCTCACCTCCCTAAGTGTCAAAGGTGCTTTGGTGACATGTCACAGAGCAATGCCCCATGTCTCTGCTCCTGAAAATCTCTGAAGCTGGCGGCCGCTGCGTGGCTTCCCCACATTAGCAGTATGCCGTAGGTTAAGGAAAATTATGTCTAAAAACACATCTTCTAAGCGATGTCTGTGTCTGCAAAAGCCTCATTTTGATCTTTATTCTAGCAGCTTTTAACTCCTATACAGTAAATCATGACTGGGTCAGAGAAGCTATCTTTATCATAAATATTATAAAGGTTAAATGTGACCTCTGAGATGGGATTCATTCATTCAATAGTAGTCGGATAAATATATCCGTTCACAAGGGGATAAGGCCTAAAATAGATGGAGCCCAGCAATTTCCATACGCTGTTCATGAGGCAGATACTATCATGTCCTCATTTTCACAAAGAAACTGAGACACAGAGAGGGTAAGTAACTTGCTCCAGGTCCCACAGCTATGAAGAGGAAGAGCTGATTTGTGAACTTGGGTCCCTTTGAGTACAGAGCCCATGTTTTCAAGTCTGTGGTGGTGCTGACAGGTTGGCAGTACTGATAGAGAGCCTGCTTCTGCTTGGAGTGAGCTGGAATGGATTCCACTCCGTGGGTTTTGTTGGTGGGATTCTTTCCCTAGGAACCGAGGACAACCTGGGGTTGCCCAGGACCTCAAGGGTCCTCAGGAAGAGGGAAGGATCTTCTTTGGACACGGGCAACTTCTCCAGGAGCCAGGCAGATTCAACCCTGGAGCTGCCCTTGATGTTGACCATCCAGCTGAAAGTAAGCCTGGCTAGCAGGTTGGTAAAGGTAGGGATGGTGTGATCTCTTCATCCCTGTATCCTGAGCACTGACCCAGGACCCGACACAGACGTGTCAGTGGAAAGATATTTGTAGAGGGGAAAAAAGGGAGAACAAGGGAAAGGAGGTAAGAACGGGGCCCCAGAAGCAGGATTTAAGTTATGAAGATGGCATGAAACATAAAGGTTCCGATCCTGGAGTCAGAACTGGTTTTCTTCCTAGCTCTCTAGGCCTTGAACAAGTACTTTAATCTCAATGGACCTTGTTTCTTCATCTGTAAAAAATGGATATAATACGCAGCTCCTAGTTTTTATACGGTGTTTTAAAAGAGCATTTCATAATGGGCTTAGTATGCTATTGGGTGCACAGAAAACTCAAAGGTCAGTGGCTGTTAGTAGTATTCTTACCATTACGTTATTAGTACTGTTATCTGATTAGAAAATATGATTCAACAGCACTCTGGCATTTACAGCCAGCGGCCAGTGGGCACCAAACAGGTCAGCGGGCGGCTGGTTGTTGAAACTGGGAGCCACAGGCAGTCCCGCCGATCTCCGCCCCCTCTGTGTGTCTTCCCTGACAGCCGGCTGCTCAGTGCTCATGGGCCCGTCACACAAGCCCCTTCCCAGACATCACCCTCCTCAAACACGGAAGACATAATTCGATTTGAAGGAAAATCTCCCTCTGTAATTCCAGCCCTTGGACACGTGCCAAGAACGCCAAACACTGGAACTAGTCTTTGCTGAGTTTAGATGACCCTGAGGACCCATCCACTTCCCAGCGACACGCCCAAAGGGCACAGTTGCTTTTCAGAATATTATTGCCCTCATTAAGCTGCAAAACCAGTAGGGCTGGGAAAGAGTGCGACGCATAGCAAGGAGCAGCCTTGTCTGTTCTCAGGGACAGGACACCACCAGGCTATGTCGGCCACGGCCCGGGTGGCCTAGCACCCTGTGGTGCACGGCCATGATACTCACCACTGCCCCTCACTCACCCGACCCCCACCCGGTTCAACATGCACTTGGGCTTCTCAACTGTGCAACTGATTGGATACCGAGGTGAAATTTGAACCCACCTTTGCTCATGCAAGCTGGAGTCCTCCCCCGCTGCCCCCACCCTTCCCGGCCCACACTCACCACACTTGGTCATGACCTGCCCACCCTTTCTCATCTCTTTGCCTGGTTCTCTTTTCCTTTGTCTATCCTTCTGTTTCTCTCTCTGCAGTGACTGTCATTACCATCGGACATTGTCTCTCTAGCCTTTGCAAACCTGCTGGCCTACCTGGTCCACTGGTTGGATTCCTCAGTGACAGTATTTAGACCTTGCTGCAGGGCCCAGACTCACTTAGTTTGGGAAGCTCATCTCCTCCTTTCTGAGAATCCTTCTTGCTGTCTAGAACTCTGCTGAGTGTCCAGAAGGAGCCAACAGACACTAACGGGTTAGCTAAGTGGGTGAATAAGGGAGCTGATGGATGTTTATTTTCTCCCTAAATCATCTGGGCTTCTCTTGGTGTTAACAAACCCAGGATATGTGCGAGCCCAAACATCAGGATACCTTCACCACATGGCCCTGAGCTGGGTAAATGGAGCCCTGGGCTTTCGTCTCCTGTGCTGGGCTTTGCCGCCAGCATCAAGGAGAGAGAAGTGCGTTATTCTGGGATCAGCTTAAAGAAGAGAGGCTCAACTAAAAGATTAAACGTGTCTTTCTTTTTATCAGAGCAAGTAACTTAACCTCTTGGGACCCCACTTTCTTTGTCTTCATCATGAAGAGTTGATGTGAGCGTACAGTGAGTCGAGTCAGTGGTTTCCAAAGCGTGGTCCCTGGACCGTCTACATCACCTGGGCACTTGTTAGAAATGACAGCTCTTGGGTCTTCTGCAGTGCAGACCATTGCAGAATCAGAAACCGGGATGGGGCCCACATGTGGGTTTCAACAAGCCCCCTGAGAGACTCCAACGCAAGCTCGCGTTTGAGAACCAGTGATCCAGAGAGCTTACTTAGAACAGAAGTTCGCGCGGAATCCGATGTCAGCCATCTTGGTGTGCCAGTGCTCTGTGAGGTGTAATCACACCAACTGTAGATGTAAGGAACGCGTTAGTGTTCATTCCAGTCCTCTGTACTGATGCAGGCTAGTTTCTGCGTATCGTGGCACAGAAGTTCAGGGTCCTGGGAGCAGGACCCACCGGTGTTTGCCTGTCAGCTTTGGCGACTAGGTGGATGGGCTGAACCCCGTTGCTCAAGCTTTCTGAGTCTCCCTCCCCTTGTGTGCGAGACGCAAGGTCCGGCAGTTAGCGAGGCGGTAGAATCCCCGGCACATGCCAGCTCTGGTGAGCAAGCAGCAAACAGCACCTGTGATTAAGGCCAAGTCACCCCCCACCTCAGAGATGACAGTAATGGAATAATGCTCTTGGACACGTGTTCGCGTCTGCTGGGAGAAGCAGATGTGCACATGCCAGTGGTCAGTGCACCACCTGGCACATGATGCCCACTCAACTATTTTTGTGTTATTTTTTTTCAAGTTTATTCATTTTACGAGACACAGAGACAGTGCGAGTGGGGGAGGGGCAGAGAGAGAGAAGATAGAGAATCTCAAGCAAGCGCTGTGCTTTGGGCTCAGAGCCCGAAGTGGGGTTTGAATCCACAAAACCTCAAGGTCATGACCTGAGCCGAAATCAAGACTCAGAAGCTTAACTGACAGAGCCACCCAAATACCTCCCTCCCTGCCGTAGCTATTTTTAATTGTGCTGTTGGAAATGACCTTTCATTGTCAAATTCCAATTTCCAATTTTTCAAATTTTGTGAACTTTTAATAAACAAATTTTTTTAAGTCTTATTTTTTGAGACATAGAGAGAGACAGAGCATGAGCAGGGGAGGGGCAGAGAGAGAGGGAGACACAGAATCGGAAGCAGGCTCCAGGTTCAGGCTCTGAGCTGTTAGCATAGAACCCGATATGGGGCTTAAACCCATGAAAAGCGAGATCATGACCTGAGCTGACGTTGGATGCCCAACCTACTGAGCCACCCGCCCCATCAAGTTTTGTGAATTTTATGTAGAACATATATATTATATGTAAAGTTAGGTATGGGAATATATTTTTTCTTTCTCACAAGTATGCTGTCGAATGCATTGTACCCACTTTGTTATCTCTGCTCACAACAACTCTGGGAGGTATACACTATGATCGTCAATGCATTTTGAGATTTAGGAAACTGAGGCTCGCCGACCGTGAAGTCAGTTCTCTAAAGCCACAGGCTCGGCAGGGATGGAGGTGCAGAAATCACACCCAGATGGGTCTTTCTCGAAGCCTGTGTTTTAAACCATTAAGGAAGGTGACAGCAGGTGCAGGTCTACCCATCTGCTCATTGCTTCTACCTATTGTCTATTTGGGGAGCATTCAATCTACCTTGTGACGAGCTGACTTTTTCGATGGCATATAGGGTCATACTGGCCTGAGAACCAGGTGGCAGCGGGAAGGCAGGAGTGAAGCTTGGGCGGGCGGTGGGAGGGGGGCACCTTACTCCTCACTTTTCCAGAGCCCCTACAGAAGGTCGATCCCAGTAGGGTGGCCAGAGTTAGCAAATGCGGATTTTATCTGGCAATCCTTATTTCCCAAGGGCCCCCGAGTTCTCCCACAAACAGTTCTGGCCCTTCCAGCAAATTAATTACACCAGCGAGGCTGAAATCCCGGATTTGGGGCGATTAGGAGATACATCCAGTCAGGAATGCATTAAGAAGGGGAAATATTTTAAGCCTCAAGAAAAGGCACTGAAAGGAGCCTTGTTCTCTAGAGCCCATTGCCATGGTGCGAAGTGGCTGCAAGTTTAATGCCAAGACCCAGCCTCCCCTTCCAGGGCCAAGCAGAGGCCAGTCTTCCTCCCTGCTGCTCGGGGCTCTTCTGTAGCCACAGAGCCCCGCAGCATGGAGAGATGACAGCCCCTTGTGGCCCGGGACTGGGAAGGGCGACAATGGAGGAGACGGGGCTTCCTTTGACAGAAAGTGTACAACACAGGCGGTGGATCCTGTCTATTCACCCTGCAGACCTTTACTGAGCATTTACTATGCGCCTGGCAGTGTGGCAGGGGTCTCAAATGCAATGGCACATAAGGGAGATAGGCACATAGCCAAATAGCAAACAGATACATAAACATATGTACCGCATTTTCTAAACATGTGTATGCGTATGTGTATATATACAGATATGGAGGCATATTTTGTTTGCATAAACACATGCATATATAATTATATACAATGTTTTATATCATATATTATTGTTATATAGTGTATGTAATTATATAAATATTATAGAAACTATTTTATATATATAAAAAGAAAGGATCAAGATGCAGAGAGAAGAAACAGGAAGAAAGATGCAGATTGAATCTTCAAAGACGACCGCACTGAGTGAATGACATTTAAGCAGAGACAAGGAGGCGATTATGTGAACAGCAAGAAGCTCACTGTGGGCTTCAGGAAGCAGCCAACCCCCCAGGCAGGAATTGCCGATGGTCCTAAGTCATTGGAAGAGGGCTCTTCTCCCTGTCTAGTCAGAGTCGGTGTGCTGGGGTCTGGGCTACCATCCGCCCTGGCTTTGTGGTCAGACGCCCAGACGCCCACCCACACCACATCCCTGTCTGAGGTCGCTGTGCGGTCCCGATTCACGCTGGCACTCACTGAGGCCATTCTCCGGTTTGAACTTGGCCCTTGCATGGGCGGGATGGGAGCATCAGGGAGTTACTGACCTGAGAGCATCCCTCAACTCATGAGCGAGGGGGTTGGGGACAAAGCCCTGAGCTTCCTCCCCTCCTGATGGGATGATGCGTATTAGCACTGGCCACACGGTCTCTCAAAAGTCCCCACCGGGGATGGGTCCAGCTGTTCACTGGAGTAAGCTATTTTTCAGACCTCCCTCCCTCCCCGGCCTCTCTGCCCCACTTCCTCATCTTACTTCTTCATCCCATCTTTGCACTCGATTCCCAAATAAACCGCATGCACACAGATCTTCACCGTAGGGTCTGCTCTGGGGGAGACGCAAACCATCGGAACAAGCCATTCATGATCCGCCACAGGTTAAGCCAAGCATGCCCTGCCCATCATGCACTCCAGCCAGCCTTCGCATCTCTCCCCTTCTGCCCATCGTCCCCTTGCAACCACACGCTTTTCAACCTGACAGCCTCTGCGGGTTCCCTCCACCCCCTCTGCCTGGCAGGTTCCTAGTCATCATTTAAATGTCCTTCCCTCTTGCAAGCCTTCCCTGCTCTCCCATCTCCACACCTTCAACATTGTTTTACTGATACCGCTTTGGCCAAACTCTATGCATCCATCCATCAATCCGTCCATCCGTCCAGCCAGCCAGCCAGCCAGCCAACAGATATGTACTCCCTCCCTCCATATGCCGAGCACTAGCATCCCGCGACTGCCTGCAAGTCTTCCTGTCTAGATGGATCTTCTTGGGGTCAGAGTGGGTCTTAGGCGTCTCTCTGTTTCTAGCACATAACACGGGGTCCAGGATGGAGGCAGAGCTTGGCAAACACTTGATCAAATTAAACTGAGAAACAGCACCTGTTCCAGGCAGACAGCATCTGTATAAGGATAATGAGGTTTTTAATTATGCAGAGGAGGACACATTTATTAAGTATGTAGAACTAATAAATGAGTATGTTTTCATCAGATTGTGAACTACACGTAGACACAGTTTCATTACTTAATATAGCTTGTAAGCCGTTAAACCAGTGACCATGTTTGATTTACCAATACCAAAATGTATTCTTCAAAGCAAAATGCCCTCAGCAGGCTCTACTTTATTTCTCTGTGGATCACAGAGTCTGGAATTCCTGCTTTTTATTCTAGCCACCTCTTCAGAACTGTGGTAAGCCTTTTGACCTTGTAGTTTCATACTGGTACTGTTGCCAATTAAAATACACAACGCGGACCACTTGGGTGGCTCCGTCGGTTAAGTGACTTTGGCTCAGGTCGTGATCTCACTGTGATTATGAGCCCACATTGGGCTCTGTGCTGACAGCTCAGAGCTTGGAGGCTGCTTCAGATTCTGTGTCTCCTCCTTTCTCTGCCCTTCCCCTGTTTGCTCTCTGTCTCTCTCTCAATGATAAATAAACATTTAAAAAAAAACCACCTTAAAATACATGATGCAACCCTACCTACTGGCAATCTCTTCTAAAGAAAGATTCAGAAAGTTCGTCAAACAGGGCCCCAGTCTCTGTATTCAAACACTGAGCATTGGCACTCTGTCCAACAATGTGCTAGACACAAAATACACATAAACTAGAATGAGACTCTGCCTTCTGAAACTTACAGTCAAAGATCTATGTACCACGATGTTCACCAAAATATAGCTTACAGTAGTACGGCCTTATAATTCCCTAGAAGACAGGGGTTGGCTAAAAGGAATTAGAATAGATCTATATAATAGAAGATTCCCCAGGCATTGAAAATGATGAAGCTCGGGAATTTTTCACAACCCACAAAAAGTGCTTACAATATAAGCTTAAAAGAAAAGAATAATCAGGGCACACAGTGGTATATTCAGTGTGATTCCAAATCTGTAGTTAATCAAATATGTATGTGTATACACACACACACACACACACACACACACTGCAAAAACTATTGACACAAAATAAGCCAGATTATGTGGAGTACTTATCTCTGAGATATGGCATTATGGTTGATATTTTTATAGTTTCCTGTATTTTCCAAATGTTATTCATTACCCTGGGCATGAGCATGTGTTGCTTTCATAATAATACTTTTTAAGGAACTTAATAGAGAGCAGAGGAGAGCCTTCCACTGCACAATGTGGCATTTCCTCCCCTCCTCTATCAGAAGAGCTTACCAAGATGCTCGGAGTTTACGCTGTGGTTGGGGAAATAATAGCTTCCATCTTGCCAGGAGCTTTTTGGGAACAAGAAAGCAGACAGGAAACTTGGAAACCATAAGTGGTTTACCTTTAGCTCCCTTCTTGACGGCGACCTATAAATATCTAGTGGACAAAAGCAGTGGGTGTGTGAGAGGGGGGAAGGGCCACAAAGGCCCGACCATCCACCTCTCCCTCTGTCCCCCATGCTTCTGACATAAGGACCTGTGGTCCTCACACTGGGTTGCCCTCATACCTTACCAGCAATGCACCTTAAAACCTTGGCAGTGATGGACCCATGTGCATGCTTTTGCTCTGTGGATGCATACCCTGCCTGCCCACCGGAGTGTGGGCTTGAGAGAGTGCTAAACATGTACCACATGGTACAACTTGCTTTGTGTAAAACGAGAAGGTTAAATGGGTGCTGTTGCCTAAAGAAAGACACCTAGTTACTGGGCCATGCAAGACATGTGCCTCACGTGGACATGTAGAGAGAGCCCGATCAGCCACGAAGCAGTTCTGAAATCAAGGGGCGAAACCCAGGAGACCAGAGGATGACTGCATTGGCTTTTCAGAGATTGTGCATTACTGCTCGACCATGGTCGTGAACAGCAATGCGATTTCTCCCTTCCTTTTTAGTGTTCCGCTCATCTTTTTGATCTATGTGAGTTCTCATGCAAAAGGAGGCTGTGAACACAGAAATATCTAGAACTGCCAGTCAGAAGTGCAGGGAGGTGGTCCCGCCAAGCCAGAATTAAGAGGATTTTCCTTCTACAAGCTGTTGTCCACTGGCTGTAGTTCTGCTTGCCAATGGCAAGGACTGAAGGGATTGGATGTGGTCAGGCTGGAAAAAAGAAGATTCAGGATGTGGGAATGATGTTAGAGGAACTCAACAGAGTAGAAATGCGGGCTATGAGCCCCCTCAAGGGTATTGTTTTCTGCCCCGTGACTCCTGGGAGCAAAGTCTACAGGGAGACTCCCCAGAGCACAATACAAATGGGACCTTCCGAACCATGAGCGCGGCCCCAGGTAGGACGGGCCAACTGGGGAGGCCATTCGTCCTCCGTTTCTGTCTCATCAGTTTTCTTCCTGGAAGTACAGAGCGGGAGCTGGGTTGGGCTTTCTGCACTGGATTGGAGGATGGAGGACCAAGAACATCTTTAGGTCTTGAAGACTCTGAATCTAGGCTTTTGGTGCTCCCCATGGTCATACTTTCCTGTCCCACTGTGTGTGACTGCCTGGTCGGAGAGCTTGTTGAGACATGGAAGAGGAGTCAAAGTCCTTAACCGTAATATTAGCTGGTGCAGGCAGGGTGCCCAGCCCTTTCCAGGATGGCATCCGTCATGCCTCACACCCGCTGAGGGCTGGGCGCTAACACCACACACACACACACACACACACACACACACACACAGGCACACACACGTGCGGAAACTAACGTTCTGCAAGCTTACGTGACCCGCACGCTTCCTGACGGCTAGTGAGCACAGTCTGGGGTGTTGTGTAGTCAATCCATGCCCAGAACTTGCTGCCTGCTGCTCGTGACCCGGAAGTCCACTGCAGTGCTCCGCATAGAATAGCCTGCGCAGAGCACAACGCGTTCATTTATGCGCTGAATGGAACAGATAAATGTAAAGCTTGTCAGCCTACAGAAAGGATACCACGAAAGGAATAGGATGTCGCCTTCCTGAGATGTATAAAGAAGAAATGTAAAGAGATTTTCATCCATTCATTCATTCCCACATTCAGGAACACCTTCTGTGGGCCTGGTGCTGTGTGAAGGCGGGTGGGGGTCCCAGGAATGGCCGTTAAAAGATGGAGTGTTGGGCCTGGTGGTGTCGCTGTAAGGGAGAGGGCTTGATGAGGAACATCGAGAGTGGAATTCATTTGATACTTGGTGTGTTTACCAAGAAAGCCAGTGAACTTTGGAAGTTTGCTGTTGATCTGAAACAGAACAAAGCATTGGGAAGCGAGCTGCTCTTCAGAGAGAGCAGGTCTGAGGATGGAGAGAGAGAACGTGTCAAGCAGAGGGGACTGAACGGCCCATGGGATTTCCCATCTGGAGACCAGCCTCTGCCCTTCACTTCCCTACGGGCCTGAACATTAAACATTCTCTCATCCAGAGGCATCCGATGCCACCCTCCCACTGGGGTGGGCTCTGCAACACCCAGTTCAGACCCTCAGCAGAGGGGTTGAGGCTACAGGAAGTCCCAACATCTCATCTCTAGGGACAGGGAGGGGAGAGCAGTGCTTTGAGAATCTGTGTATCTCATGCCTGGGGCAAGTCCTTTGCAGTGAAGTTGTTGATCCTTCAGCAGGTCAGGCTCCTATTCTTCTCAAGAGACCTGGTTAGGGGCGCCTGGGAGGCTCAGTCGGTTAAACATCCGACTTTGGCTCAGGTCATGATCTCGTGGTTTGTGGGTTCGAGCCCAGCATCGGGCTCTGTGCTAACAGCTCAGAGACTGGCGCCTGCTTCAGGTTCTGTATCTCCCTGTCTCTCTGCCCCTCCCCCACTCATGCTCTGTTTCTGTCTCAATAATAAATAAAAACATTTAAAAAATAAAAAAAAAAGGCACCTGGTTAATGGGGTTCCTTCGACGAACAGGGATGCTCAGAAAAGGCACGCAGGCAGACCTCCAAGTCGTGGAAACTATCATCTCCAGCGAGGGCATTACCTTCTGCCAGGCACTGATGCACCTTGGTCCCCAAATCTCTGTGGTTGGGGCATAGGCAATATAGCAGATGCACAAAGACAGGCGTCGGGATGAAAGCTTCTATTTCCTAAGCTGCCACTCTGTACTCTGCCCTGTGCAGAGCCTTCTCTATCTGTGACTATTTAACACTCATGCCAGCTCTGTGTCACAGGTAATATGACCCCAGCATTAGAGATAAGCTGTCTGTTCAGAATAATTGGGCCACCGTCCCTCAAGTAAAGCGTGGTAGATTCAAGGGTCGAACTCCAGGTCTCACGGATGCCTACACCTTCGCTCTCCTCTCCTGGCCACCTTGACTTCCCTTAACCTCATATTAGGGTACCTACCCTGATAGGGTAGGGTGACCCAGTCTGCCTAGGGCACCTCCAGTTTATGCTTGTTGGATGGAAAAAGTGAATAATAGCTTCACTCTCAAAAAGTATCTCAATTTAGATGATAAGTTCTATGGTCACTCCACCTAACAAGGTTTGGGTTGAAAGAGACGCATTTATCAAAACCACAGCTCCAAACTGTGGGTACAAATTGTAATTTGGCTGGAAATGTGAATCCGGCATCCTACTATGCAAATGTAATCATCCAGGAAATCTGTCCAGATGCACTGCGTGGAAGGCAGCCAGCCTGGAAGCGGTTCTGCCCCGCCATGATTTAGAGTCCCCCGAAGGAGACCTTGCCATCTGGTGGGCTGGACTGCCTCCCTGGCCAGGATTCCAGTCACATGCTTGCTGGAGTCCGGGTCTCGGGCAATTGGGAATCTGTTAACTAGGGGATGGCCTATGGCCACCATGGTTTCCATCCATTGGAAAGTGGTCCTGACAAGAGACACAGACTTGATATGGTCCTCGTGGGGGCTGGTTAGTAGGGTCACCATGTGCAGTTGGGCAAGTTGTACACTGTGCAATAACACTCAATCCCTGGGACAAAAGAGGGATGCTGTTTGGTACTTTTTTATTAGATGATTACTCAGATGTGGCCACAAGAGGCAAGGGAGAGGCTCAGGAAAACAAAAAATATATTATGCCCACAGGTCCTAAAAACAGGACGCAAAGCACGCCACACAGGACCACATGGGAGGGACACCAGGATGGTCAGGGGGCAGAAGACAGCAGCAGTGGATTCACTCCAGCAATGCCCTTTACTGGGGTTCTGTGGAAATGCAAGGCGGAGCAGGGTGGACAGCCTAGGATTGGCTAGTTTGAATAATTTCCGTAGGGTCTAGGCTGTAGGGATGGTCTCTGTTTGCCTGGTCTCTAGCCCTGGGGCAATCTAGGCAGGGGAATATTGCCTCCTGGACTATATGGACCAGACAGAGGTCTGGCTCTGGATTTGTTAGTTTGCATATTGATGGCATGCTCCCGGCTGAGCCCTTTTTTATTTCTAAGATCGGCTAGCCCAGAAAGGACCATCTCCCCAGCCAGAAAGATTCTTTACACATCATGTAATTTACATCGGATTTGAAAAATTTACAATATGGATGCCCACATTCCCGTTGCCAGGGCTGACAGCTGTGCCTGCGGGAGGTACGGGAGTGGGGAGGGATGGCCATAAATCCAACCCTTCCAACCTAGCTACCTGCCCTGCAGCTCATAATCTTAAATCCCAGGGGGCCTGAGATGCCGTGTAGCCTGGAACCGGCAGAGTGAAGACCCTAACAGGACGTCCAATCTTTAGTGTGAGAAGAACAGAAGGGCCCTACAATGGACTGTGCCCGGCACTGTACTAAGTACGCTAGTCTGCCCTCACCACCACTTGGCACAGTCGGCCCATTCTCCATTTTATTGTTTATTTCTTTGCTAGCAATTTGATTTTAAGTTTTTATTTATTTATTTTTAGAGAGAGAGAGAGAGGGAGAGAGAGCATGAGCCACAGTGGGGCAGAGGGAGAGAGAATCCCAGTCAGGTTCTGCCGTCAGCGCAGATGTGGGGCTCGAACTCGCAAAATGGTGAGACCATGACCTGAGCTGAGATCCTGAGTCAGACATGTAACCGGCTGAGCCACCCAGGTGCCCCTCATTCTCCACTTTATAGATGAGACCACTGAGGCTCAGAGAGA
This sequence comes from Mungos mungo, assembly GCA_004023785.1. Taxonomy (NCBI): domain Eukaryota; kingdom Metazoa; phylum Chordata; class Mammalia; order Carnivora; family Herpestidae; genus Mungos; species Mungos mungo. The sequence goes on along the minus strand of PISW01002304.1, from coordinate 248,857 downwards.
TGAAGTGTCTCTCCCAACTCACACGGCCCCTCAGGGCTCCATCAGGCTTTCAAATTCGGGTTTGCCTGACTCAGAGGTGCTCCTGTCACTGATCATCTGGGAAATGCAAATCACAGCCACAGTGAGCTAACACCTCCCACCGGCTAGGGTGGCTGGTCTCAAAAAGCCAAAAAATAAGCATTGGCAGGAATGTGGTTTTAAAAAGGAACACTTGCGTACTCTTGGTAGACATGCCAATTGGTACAGCCATTATGGAAAACACCATGGAGGCTCCTCAGAAAATTAAAAATAGAGCTAGCATATGATCCCGCAATTCCATTTCTGGGTATTCATCTAAAGGAACCGAAATCAGGATCTCAGGGAGATATCTGCCCTCCTATGTTCCCAGCGGTATCAGTTACCATAGCTACGACGTGGAAACAACCTAAGTGTCCGTCAGCAGATGGATGGCTCAACAAAACGTGGTGTAGACGTACAACGGAGTATCATTCAGCCTTAAAAAGCAGGAATTGCTGCTCCTTGCTGCACCACGGCTGAATGACGAAGTAAGCCAGACCCGGAAGAACAAATCCTCCGTGATCCCACTGCTTCTAAAATATTCAAACTCACTGAAGCAGAGTGTGGAATGGCGGTTGCCAGGGGCCGGGGGAGGTGGAGATGGATCAGCAGGTGCAGGGGTTTCAGTTAGGCAAGATGAGCGAGACGTAGAGATCTGCACAGCACAGCGCCTCTAGGTAACGTAACCGCATCGAATACTTAAAGATTTGTGAAGAGGGCAGACCTTATGCTCAGGGCTATCACAGAAAAAGAGAAAAGAGGGAAGGAGGACATTTTAGAGGTGACGGTTAAGTTGGTGGCATTGTTTGTTGTGAGAGTTTCATAGGATGGATGCATTAAACTCATGAAGATGCATGTATTAACTATGTACAGCTTTTTTCTTGTGATCATACCCCAAGTTCTTTTTTAAGTCCCTATTCTCCTCTCCCTGTATGCTGAGCTGCCTCATGTAGGGCCCTCAGAGAGGCTGTGCTTCTTGCCAATACGAGAAATTCGAGGTGGGAAGGGCTGAAATCGCAGGAGGAAGTCAGGACTCAGCTTTCTGCTCCTGTGTGTCCAGGGCTCCCTTGGGAACGAGCCTGTTTCGGGTCTTGTCCTGACTCTCCTACAGTCTATTTCTGTAAGGCCCCACTTCTGTGTCACCCTCAACCTCAGTCTTGGGGCTGCCGCTCCTTACTGAACAAACAAAAATATGCCCCGTCCTTGGGCCCTCAGACACACCATGATGTGATGCCGGACTGGCCTCCCTTTCGACCAGAGCAGAAGGCTGGGCAGCCACCAGCACATGCTCCCAGTCCGACCCTGTGTTCATGGGCCCACCTCCTAGGAGGAGCTTTGGAAAAGCAAAAGTCCCCTCCCTGCTACCCTCAGTCCCCAAGCTGCCTGCCGTGCTTGGAGACGGACAGTCTGTAGGAGGCTCAGCTGTGCTGAGACCAAGGATTTCGGCACCAAGTGGGAGCTGGGCTCATGCCTGGCAGCGAGAGTCAAATCCCTTCACGAGCACATCCCCCGGTCCCCAGCGGTGACCGGGCTCTCAGAAGCAGGCCTCTGCTGGCACTCGTGCATGGGGGGGCGGGGCAAGAAGAGAGCAACGTCTGCGACCCTCTGGGCTGGAAGGAACCGAGCTGTGATCCAACTGTACTAAGGCTCTGGTGGCCCTTGGAGGAAGACAGTAAAACTTTGGTTTGCAAGCGTAATTCGTTTCGGAAACATGCTTGTAATTCAAAGCGCTTGTATATCAAAGCGCATTTCAAGAACCATTGGCCCGGTTGTGATTGTGTGACGTTCAGCATCACATACGACTCATACTGTAAGACATCCCTCGTTTATTGAGTTAAAATTGATTAGAAATGTTTGCTCATTTTGTGGGACACTCGCAGAACACGTTACTTGCAATCCAAGGTCTTACGGTATATTTCTTACGCCCACATCTTGTGCCCAAACATCCTTTCTATATCCCTCCCTCATCTTACCTTTCTCCCCTCTTCCATGTATGTGGTTGAAAAGAAAACATTGACTCTTGACAGATACATAAGTTTACCCCCATCACGATATGAAGTTGTAACTACCAAATGGATGGGGGTTGACCTTGTCCACATCCAACCAACAGACAAAGCAAGAAGGGCTTGCGTTCCTAGCCCCAGCCCTGGATTGCCCTCTGACCTCATGGTCCTCTTTGACCGCTGCTCTTTGTTCTCCAAACTTCTGTTTCCTGCTACTTTGTGCATTCCACACATGGTCACCAAGATCTAAACAGTGGCCTCAATGCTTTGGATATGGGGGGATAAGATGTGGTCGTCTCCTTAAGGAGGTGGCAGCTGGTGGGAGATACAATAAGAGATTTTTTCTTTTTAAATTTTTTAAATGTTCTATTTATTTTTGAGAGCGAGCGAACGAGTGCAAGTGTGGGAGGGGCAGAGAGAGAGGGAGACACAGAATCCGAAGCAGGCTCCAGGCTCTGAGCTGTCAGCACAGAGCCTGATGCAGGACTCAAAACCACAAACCATGAGCTCATGACCTGAGTCAAAGTCGGATGCCTAACCAACTGAGCCACCCACGTGCTCCTAAGAAAGAGAACTGTTTTTTTTAAAAGAGGAGAAAGAGAGGTGAAGGAGGAAGAGAAAGGATGAGGAGATGGGGGAGGGGAGGAGAATCAGCACAGAGTAAAAGATGGTTGGGTAGCGACGTGTGGGAGTTTGGGGGCAAGGCGGGAGACATTTACCCTTCTCAGGATCTCCAGGAGGGCTCCCCAGAAGAGGTGGCTTTGGAGGCAATGGGTTGGAAGTGGAACTTGTTTATTGAGCACCTGCTCTGGGTCATCTCTGGGGAATCACATCCCTTATGTTGCCTCCTTTGCCCCACATGTGACCTCATGAGGTGGACATTATCATCCCTGATTTAAATAGGGGGAATCTGTAGCTCAGCCAGTTTAGCTGGTGGCTCTGGGACAGAACTGAGTGTGGGGACCAGGAGTTCCAGCTTGTCTGCAGCTTCTGATGTGTGTATTTCTATTTGATTGTGCCAGTGGCCAAGAACCAAGAACTCCCACTTAGTGACAAGAAGGCAGTCACTTCCGGTGGCTAGTACTTAGCCTTTCTGAGCCTCAGTTTCCAATTACCAGCAGGATAACCTAGAGTAAGTTTGCTGGCCGGAGCCTCCATTCTGAGCCTGTCTCATGATGGGAATATGATGTCACAAGGGTAAAACGAGGTGTGTAAAGTGCCCGCAGGGCTCGACAAAGAGTCACTAGCTGGTAAGAGATGTTCCCCTGCCTTCTCTCCTTGGAGCCCTTCAGACTCACCCCCATTCTGGGGCCAGGTGACGCGGGTTCAATTCTGGTCGCTGGTATTGCTGTGTGTCTTTGGACATTTCCATAACTGCTCTGTGCCTCTGTTCTTTCCTCTGGAAATGAGGATGAACTAGTAGCCACCTTGTGGAGGCCGTGATGCAGACCAAATGAGCTGGGTCTGTAGAGCAGGTGAACCCTGCCGGGGCACACAGCAAACTCTGCAGGTGAGGCTGAGTAAGTAAACCCACACTCTTCGTCACTCTGCTCTGCTGCGTCTCCACTGAGTGCCTCCGACATGAGCCCAGTGGCAGCAGGAGCAGAGGAAAAGGTTTCAATATTCACTCTTGCAATTGTCTGGTGGGCAGAGCTGTGCATGGCTTGGAAAACTGGGATGTTCGGCAGCGTAGCTGAGGCCCGGGGAGCATCCGGAACTTCAGACCTCGCTGACGGGATGCACAATCATTTTCTCTTCTTGCACCTCTGAGTCACAGAAGACGGTGTTAGTCATGCCTGGATCTATAGGATCCCATGTAGTAAACCCACGGGCTGTGGTGTCAATCCCAACCCGGAACGAGGGTTGTTACGATGTCATCATTGACCCAGTTGGTTGAAGGGACACTTTACAGCACGCTAGACCTCAGCAAGGGTTGTGTGTTAGAATTCTATATAGTGTAAATAATATACTTTATACTATAAATATATATTAATAAGGCTCCACCTTTGTTTTAAATAAAATGCCTCATATTAAAGGGGGCACCTGGGTGGCTCAGTAGGTTCAGCATCTGACTTCAGCTCAGGTCATGATCTCACATTTCATGAGTTTGAACCCCACACCCGGCTTTCCGCTCTCAGTGCAGAGCCTGCTTTGAAGCTTCTGCCCCCCTCTCTCTCTGCCCCTCTCTCCCCCCACCCCTGCTCTCTGTCAAAAATAAATAAACTAAAAAAATCCCATATTAAGATACGCTAAACATCACGGGGGCCTTAGCAGTAAGTTATGCGGAGGAGAGGGGGTGCTTTTAAGGATGTTACATTTGGTGGTTCTCCATGTGAGCTGAATCAGAATCTTCTGGAAGGCTTTTGAAAACTCAGATGCTCAGGCCCTCCCACCTCCCCAGAGTTTCTGATTCTGTAGATCCGGGGTGGAACCTTCTAGCAAGACTCCAGATGACGCAGGTGCTGCTGCTTACAGCACCCCATCGGGAGACGCACTGATCTGCATATAATACCTAAAAGTGGGAAATAAAGACATTATCTACCAAGTCCTCCCTGGAATGTGTCTACTGTTTTGGAGTAAAAACAAGTTTCCCCACTTCCATCCTGAACAATCGATTCCTCCTCTTCTCTGGGCCTTCAGCCACGTGCCGCTGAAGCTTCTGTGCTGTGGAAATTCTCTGCACGTGTGTGTTGACGGGAGTGTCATGTAGAGTTCAACAGGTTTGTGGCGACAAACAAGAAAAAGAAAGCTGGCTGGTTTTTAGAGCGTACTAGCACGGTGGGTCACATGGATCAGCCCCCACAGGTGGATTTGAATTTCCTCAAGTCAGCTGAATTGTTGAACAGGCAAATGACAGCGCCGGTCTGCAATAAAGGTTTCTAGAGCTGCGTCTAGACCCCAATGTCCTAAGAGAAGGGTAAGGCCGGCCCAGGTGTCCAACGTCCTGGATTTTGTGAGGACGTTCAGTCATCTTTCTTGGACCAAGTGCCTCTGTGCAATGATGATGAAAAAATAAACTGACAGTTCTTTGGGAGAAAACAGTCTTGCCTGACCGTTTACCCTAGGATTCTTCTGGTGTATTCAAAAGCTCGTTCTGTTAATTCTTTCCCGTTCTTTGACTATATGAGTGGTCTGTGGTTTCCATGAGCTGTGTAAAAGGGAAAACGACTTTTGGAAGAGATAAACATAATCCTATTTATTTAAGTTTATTTACTTATTTTGAGAGGGAGGGAGGGAGAGAGAGCGCGCAAACACAAATGCAAGCAGGGAAGAGGCAGAGAGAGAAGTGGGGGGGAGAAAGAATCCCAAGCAGGCTCCATGCTGTCAGCACGGAGCCCGACATGGGGCCCGGTCCTACGTACCAAGAGATCGGAATCCAAGCCAAAATCAAGAGTTAGATGCCCAACCAACTGAGCCACTCAGGCACCCCAAATACAATCTTATTTTTCAGATGATCTCAGAGATGGTCAGGTTAGCAATAGGAAAATTTCATTTTTTCATCAGACTGGTTTCCATTTTATCTATTCTCTCCCCCATATTTCCATTCTAGTACACGCCTCTCGTTTTCTGTACCTTTAAAAAAAATGTAGTGCCCCAGTGTGGTCTTATCCCAGTGGTTCAATGTTTGAAATTGGTGTTCTCAGCCTACTGATTGTACTTTTAACTGTAAACCTATTTTATTAATACGGTTGCCATGATTGGAATGCCAGGTCCAAGATGACAGGGACTATATATAATTCGCATTTATCTTTCCACCACTTCTCATAGTGTCTAATCCATTAGAGACACTTATTAAACAGCCCAAAATTATTCACTGAACTAATAACTGTGAAATAACAGACAGGCCAAGATTCAAAGGGTGACTAGGTATCAGCCAGGAGAAAAGGATTGCAGGTAGTGAAACTACATGTGCAAAGGTCCTGTGGTGATAAAGGGGGTGGCACCTAGGAAAGACCGAGCATTTTTCCAAATGGCCAAAGCTCGAGTTTGGGGGTATGATGAGAAACCAGTCTGAGGAGGAAGAGGTTATTCGTGTGACAGAGAAAGCTACCCATGCTTTGTGTCTTACTTAGTTGAGTCTCTGATGCTGATTTCTGAATCGCAGTGCACTGACAGGATCATCTATCCTAAATTCCCATTAAAGGCGTAATCAGAATTTCAACCAAGCTCAGTCCTAATTCCAGAGCACTGACAGCTAAAAAGTGCTATTTACTGAGTACTTAGTATGTAGCAGGCAGTGTGCTAACCCTTTTATACAGATGCATTCATTCCTCCAAACATGCGTGTGCGGTGCCTGGCTTTGTGCTTGGCTTTTCTGGGATTCGATCTTGCTGTGAATCACCAGTGTCTTGATAAGCGCCAGGTTTCAGTGGCCCCAGACAGCTCCCTTGTAGCCGCTGGCCCTGGATTTCTCATTGCTGTGCTCTGCTTGAAGGCAGCCCTGGAATTAGGATTGAGCTGGCTCAAATCTGTTAACCCACATGGACCCGAGACAAAGCTATCGAAAGAGTAGATCAGTGCGGTTTTCCAGACTGATGCCAAGGACCCATGGGTTCCTCTAGGACTTCAGTTCCAGGTCGGCAATTCGAGTGCGTGGCTGGATGGAAAAGACGACCAGCAGCACAGCGGCTTTGGAGTCCGGGAGACCCGAGTTTGCTCCCCGGCCTTACCGCTTACCAGCCATATTCCCTTGGATGAGTCCCTTCCCTGTCTGAACCCCCCTTTTCAGGCATAAGAGGGAAATAAAAGTATTTACTCTAAATGTGGTTTGAGGGTCTAACAGGGCGCGGAAGCACGGCGCCTGGCACACGGGGAGACGAAGGGACGGTCAGCTGCCGCCGCGGCAGCCTCAGGGACAGACGCGGGGGCTGGCTGCAGAGTGCTTCCATTCTCAAGAGAGAAAGGAAGAGCAACGAACAAGCACGGGCAGGTCTCCATGTGCTGCCGCCGCCGGGAGAATGGACTGTCTTGTTCATTTCGTGTTCTGGGTCTGCAGGTAAATTGCAAGCTCCTGAGTATGAAAATCCATTCCGTCTTCCACAAATGTTTATTGAGTCCGTGCTGTTTGCTAGGCACGTGGGAGAGCAAGGATAATTTAGATGCACTCGCCTTGGGAGCTGGAGAAGGGAGCACACATCCTGCTTAAGTACCGAATGCCGCGTATTATTTACTTTAGATCAGTGAGGATCTTGCGAGGGCTTCTCGTTGCCTCAGTGAAGGAATAGAGAGCTCAGGTGTGGGGGGATGAATTTGGTTTTCCACCCACTATTATTTACATACTAATATGTTATCATAGAATACTGGATATAATAGTTGCATGTTATGTTAATTATACAATATATGACTATATAATATTTTATTATTATACTAATACTTTACAAATGGATCATATACTAAATATTACTATTTATATATGCATATGTTTATATAGTACTTATTATACATATACTAATTATATATTACTCTAATTATACAGGATATCATGTAATATTTTTATTTCTGTATTTTATATTACATAAAATGCTCATATATGTTATATAAGTATATAAGTAACCCGGTTACTTACACATCTCAGTTTGCTACCACACATCTCTTTTTCTTTAAAATGGAAATGGTGGGGCGCGTGGGTGGCTCAGTCAGTTAAGCGGCTGACTTCGCCTCAAGTCATGATCTCACGGTTCATGGGTTCAAGCCCCATGTCGGGCTCTGTGCTGACAGCTCAGAGCCTAGAGCGTGTTTTGGCTTCTGTGTCTCCCTCTCTCTCTGCCACTTACTTTCCCACTTGCACTCGGTCTCTCTCTCAAAAAATGAATAAACGTTAAAACATATTTTTAAATAAATAGAAGTGGTGATGTTCTGCTCGGGTGGGGTGCCAGCTCTGTTCACTGAGGCTGTGCTCTACTCCTACTCTGCAGCGCTAAAGGACGTAGCAAACTGATGGGGCTCCCCCCTTACATCACATTCCTGTAGTTTCTCACGCGCCCATTCAACAAGTGTTACCAAACACCTGTTACGTGCCAGGCTCTGCCCTGGGCACGAGGGTACAGAGCTAGATATACGGCACGGTCCCTGGCCTCCTGAGGCTCCCAGACAGATCAGTCAGCAGCCACAGAAGGCCGTGGTGGCCACTGTCCCGGAGGAAGGAACCACAGGTTCCACAAAAAGAGACAAGAAGGGAAGGTGAAGGCACGTGCCTGGGGGGGACTTCTAGAAGAGGAGTTGCCTGGGTAGGGGGAAGGGCAGTGGTCTGAAGAAGTGGAAGAACAGGCATGATAGGGAGGGGACAGCCTCTGAGAAACTAGTGTCGATGCTAAAATCGCGTGATACATTCAGGAGAGTAGGATGGGAGCTTTGCTCCTCCTGCTGACGTAAGAACAATAGCAAGAGAAATAATAACAGTATTCGAAGTAGTAACGACAGCCAATACTGAGCGTTCACTAAGCCCTTGGGTGCGTTATGTCAAACAGTCCCACGGAAACCTTATATATAGCATCACACTCTGCATTTTAAGATGAATGACCAGTAGAACTGATCACGTTATTCAAGGCGCTCGGCTAGGGAGTACAGCAGATCACGGTCTGCCGCCTCACCCTCCTGGCCTTGGGCCAGGTGCCTAGTCTCTGGAAACCTCAGTCTCCTCTTCAGCAAAATTAGGTTAGAGGTTCATTCTGAGAACACCATGGAAGGAGGATCATGCAGCACTGGGCTCGGCGAACGGACAATCGGCGGTGGATCGAGGGCTGTTGGCTTGTTAGGGGGCAGAGACTGGAAAAGCGGAGGGAAACCATGTTAGTGAGGTGGACCGGGTCACCTGCCAGAGGGCTGGCCTGTGGGATAAACCGAAGGGAATGCTCTTCTGTCTGAAAGCCGTGATAGGCATTGGGAAGCTTTGAGACGAATTGTGAGATGCTCAGTGCTGTGTTTGAGAAAAGCCACTCTGTCCACAGTATGAGATACACTTGGAAGCAGCCAGGCCAGCCAGAAGGCAGCTGTCCTCATCCTGGTGAGGAAATTCAACAACCCAGACTAAGAAGGGATAGTCACGAAGATGTGGAGTGGAAACAGCACACTAACTGGATGTGATGCCAAGGGAGGAAGGAGAGTCAGATGACCCCCATATTCCTGACGTTAGCCGACGGATAGGCAAGTGGTACAGTTTCATCCACTGAGGCAGGAGATGCAGTAAGAGGAATGTTACGGGTTGAACCATGTCCCACCCCAGTGATATGTTGAAGTCCTAAGCGCCATTATCTCAGAATGTGCCCTTATTTGGCAGTAGGGTCCTTAGCAGGGTAATCAAGTTTAAATGATGGTCGGTCCTAATCTGATATGACTGGTGTCCTTATAAGAAGGGGAAATTTGGACACAGGTTGGCATAGAGGGAAAACCATGTGAAGAGGCCTTGGGAAAAGAGAGCTATTTACAAGCCAAGTAGAGAGAGTTGGATCAAACCTTTCACTCATTCAGTCACTGGAAGGATCCAACCCTCCTACACCTTCATCTTGGACTTTCCAACCTCCACAAATGCGCAGCAAATTTGCTGGTTGAGCCACCCAGTTTGTGGTATTTGGTTACAACAGCAGCCAGCAAACCAATACAAGGAGTGACTCATTTGGAGGTGGACAAGGTTATGTTTTGGATGGGCTGAATTCGATGTATTTTTGGATAGCCAGGTAGAGACAGGCAGCAAGTGGTCATTCAATACGCAAACCTAAGGCTCAGTGGCAGGCGGGGGCCCAGGGAGTGAGATTACACCATGTGATTCGGTTTATCATTCATTCCTTTTTTTTTTTTTAAGTTTTTTATGGTTTTTATTTATTTTTGAGAGACAGAGTGAGACAGTGCGAGCAGGGGAGGGTCAGAGAGAGAGGGAGACACAGAATCCGAAGCAGGCTCCAGGCTCTGAGCCAGCTGTCAGCACAGAGCCCGACGCGGGGCTCGAACCCATGCACCATGAGATCATGACCTGAGCCGAAGCCGGACGTTTAACCTACTGAGCCACCCAGGTGCCCCTATCATTCATTCCTGATAATGCCCACATCCATCCACAGCGCAGTGTGACCAGTACATAATAGGAATTTGGAAAAGTAGTTGCGTGAATAAAAGTCATGTTGGTCTAAGAACAACAGGCAGGAGGGACCATGCAGATACTGCATTAGTTCTAATCTCCCATCCCGGCACAAACGAGGTTAACCCAAGCCCTGTCGAGGTTTAGAGGATTGCTGCATTGGTTGTTGATATTTTCACCCCCCAACAAGGATAGTCCCTTCTTTGTTCTCTACAATCAAATGATAAAAACAAAATTAACCAAATATCAAAGCTATTCTTAGAACAGAGAGCAAGAGCCTGTCTGGAGTCTTCGGTTCATGCCATGTCCTGAAATGTTGACCTCCAAGTCAGTAACAGGCCTATTTTAGGCAGCAGCTTCAAAATCTGCTTAGCTTAAAATGTCAAAATAAGTAGACAGCATGGCATTATAGAAAATGGCAATAACTAGAAGTTAGAAGACCTTGCTTTGAATCTCAGATCTGTCTCTGAAGAACTGAGTCACCTTAACCTTTCTGAGTCACCTTTCCCTCATCTGTAAAACAATGACGGGGTGGGGATAATTGGATGATCTTGCAGCTCTGACATTCTATGATTCTCTCAGTGTTGCCTTTCATTGCGAATGTTGGGAAGGAAAAAAACACTTCCAGAAATAGACCTGCCAACCTGATTTAGTCCACCAACATGAAGACATGTAATGAAGTGTTAGGCAGAAGTTACATTTCACAGGTGACTTTGGTAGAATAATTTCTGCCTCCTTAAGAGGGCGGATGGAACGTCAGAAAGAGCACGGTTAGTTTTCGGATGCACCTCATCACCAGCAAACTGGGTTTGACTGGAAGGTTTCTGAATTCACATGATCACGGGATTTTGTCCAATGACTTACATTTCTGACCATGTTGAAAAATGGATGTGGAAAAATCACCCATTCTTCATTACATTTGTAACTTCTCTTAGACCATTCAATATTCAAACCTCATGCGTTGGGCTTTCCCTTATATGCCTGGACATCTCGGCCACAAAGAGGAGTACAGATGATTAAGATTTATTGAGGTCCTCATTTTTAGTGTCAAGTTTTATGCCAGGTGCTTGACCCGTGTTATGTATTGCCTCATCTAACGCCTCGTCCAAGATGTTGCCGCCGTATCTTCTCTGCACTCAACCTTGCTGAGGGCTGTTCACTCAGGGCTTCTGTCTGGCTGTGGGAGCAGGCCTGGCTCAAGGACAAGCCAGATGTGCCTGGGAGTTACTGCTGTCCAAGCGATGCCGACTGACATCAGATGGAAATTTGGGGCGTGAACACTCCAGCCTCCTCCCCGTGTGGCTGGGGTACCTCTGAGGTGTCTTCCACGCTTGCTCATGGAGTTCCTCAGAGGGACTGAGCTCTAGTTACCCATGGTGGGTGTTGCCTTGACAGCACAGCCTTCATTGGCTGCCTTTGGTTTCTGTCTTGATAGCCTGGTATTTCCTGTGGACGTATTCCAGATAAAGTCCTTACTCTCAAATTTTTGCCTCAGGGCCTCCTTCTGGGGGACCCCAAATCAGAACAGCTCCCAAGGTCCCTACGGAGTAGGTACCGTTAACTGCTAACTTATAGATGAGGAGCCGGAGTCTCCATGTGGTTAAAGAATAGCGGTTGAGTGTTGGGACCGTGTCTTTGCTAGCTGACACGAACTTTTCTCTATACCAGTAGTTCTCAACCAAGGGAGACTTTGTCCCCAAGGGGCCATCTTGACGTTTTTGGTAATCAGAACTGAGGGGAGCTATTGATCTCTAGCAGGTGGTGAGGTATGCTGTTTAGCATCTTACAAAGCCCAATTCAGCCCCAACGACAAAGACGAATCCAGCCAAAGAGAGGTCCATGGTGGAAAGGTTGAGACTGGTTGTCAGGTGGTGACTCTCCTGTGTGACCTATCTCTTATATTTCACTTCCAGGGCCAAGCGGTGGCTCAGCTGTGCTCCACTGTCCCCAATGTGACTGTCTTTGGAACGGCGTCTACTTTCAAGCATGAAGCAATCAAAGACTCTGTGACCCACCTCTTTGACAGAAATGCAGATTACGTGCAAGAAGTGAAAAGGTAAGGTGCATGCTCTAGAAAGCACCAGGCTGGTCCATGCTCTTTTGTCTCTTCAAAGAACAGTAGCCCTCGTTTAGAGGAAGGCTGCTGCTGATGATAGTGACAGTAATACTAGGAAACACATGTCGGGAGCTTGGCATTACTAGCTCTGTGCTGAGCACTTGACATGTATGAGCTCGTTGGATTCTCACAACCCTACTGGTCCCGCCGTTTGGAAAGGTCGGTACTGAGGAGCAGTGCAGGTGAGTAACTTGCCGAGCTCATGTATGACTTGCAATGCTAAATTATGACGCACGGAGAGAGGTTTATTTCTTATTCATTCACATACCAGATCAAGGGCATGAGGACTCCAACCTGGGTGTGACCAAGGGCCACCGAAGGACCAAAAATGGTGACATGATCGGATCAGAGTTTTGAAGAGTGACTTGTGGTGTGCGGGGAAGGAAGGGGGTGGGGGGTGGGGAGCTGCAGGCAGGGAGATGATGTTGCTGGTGGTGGCAGTTCTATGGTGGGGAACGCTGGTTTATAACCCGACTCATGATCCTGAAGCTACGGACTATGGCCTTGTTCATGGCAACGCTGGGAATCGGGGAGAAAACCCTGCTGCCTTGACGTGATGTGTGTGCCACACCTCATGCTCGGGCTCTTCTCCACCCCCAGCTCCTGAGGGGGTGCAGGGATGTCTCCAAGCCACTGTTCTGGTCTTCTCATCGCCCAGCAAGAAGTTGTAAGTTACAGAGAAATTCAGCCGTCCATCTAGCCTCATTGATAAAGAAACAACTTTCTGCAAACAGAAGGACTGGAGGATGGGAGATCAGTTAAGGTGACAGATTGAGACCAGATTAGGTGAAATTTGGGGAGTTTTTCAGAAAGGAGAATCTTCTGAGCATCTAGATTTTCAGATTTGTTTAAAAAAATTTTTTTAATGTTTATTTTCGAGAGAGAGAGAGACAGAACGTGAGCAGGGGAGGGGCAGAGAGAGAGGGAGTCACAGAATCTGAAGCAGGTTCCAGGCTCTGAGCTAGCAGTCAGCACAGAGCCCAACGCGGGGCTCAAACCCACGAACCACGAGACCTGAGCTGAAGTTGGCTGCTTACTCCACTGAACCACCCAGGTGCCCCTCATATTTGGTTTTAAATTTTAAATATATGCTCAGAATTCAAGGTTGTCCCGATATTTCTACAGACATGGACAGAGAGCTCCGAAGCTCGATAGTAGAAGTGTGCCACCTGTTTCCAGATGTCTTGACATTGCAGGCACATTTTAGAGACTTCCAGAATAGACTTCTGCTCACTTCCATAACCCTCAGGTAGCTCTTCTGTTTTGTAACTTGCATCTCTTGAGCTGTGGTCTGGAAAGTGAACTGCCATTGTCCGTCCAGCAGTCTTCGCCTTTATCCCCCTAAGTGATATTTTTGCAAGCATCCTTTCCTCCGTTTGTACCCTGACCCATTTACTACCAAGTGTCTGTGATGGGCCAGGGGCTGTGCTAGGGCACAAGATTCGGCAAAAAACCACCTTGAGAGTCACTGTCTTTGTGAAGCTTTTAGACTAGGTGGGGGAGAGGGACAAAAACACTATTTTAAAAATGTATTGATTTCTACTTTTGATATGTCCTCTGGTGGAGAAATGCAAGGTGCAGGTGAACGTAGGCAGACAGTGAGATTGGACATAGCGTCCATCAAAGAGTGAGATTTGGGCTGACCATTCAAGGATGAGAAACGGGCCAAAGGAACAGCATTCCTGACCAGGTGGAATAGCATGGGCCAAGGCTCAGGGTCACGAAAGACTTGGTTAAATTCAAGAATCAAGGACCCCAGAGCAGGTGGAGGTAGTACATTGTGGGGAGCGATGGGAAAAGCAGGTCAGGAGGTAGCTACTCTTCTGAAAACGTGAGTCAGCCTTCCCTATTTTCCATGGCGAATTTTCCATCCCCTCCTCCATTTCCTGTCCTCCACCCACCTTTCTAGCCCCCGAGTCAATGATTCATGCTGATGTCAGGAGCAGAAAGTGTCAGCATCTGAGACCCATGTCCCCTCCACCTTCTTTCAAATGCGACTTCCAATGATTCCTTATGATTTTAAGCGGAGACCCTGGGATTCGATTACCACAGATAGGTCCGTGCTCTCTCCCACCACCCCCACCCTCAGGAAAGAATCCAAAAGAAGATCAAAGTCACAGGCACCCGCTGCCTGTCGCAGAACCAAGTTGCTACTTAGGCTTCATGGTAGGTGTTCGGCCTATGCCAACACGGTGAATTACAGCTTTGTCTGTTACAGTGAGATTTCAGAGCCAGCCTCCATTATCAACAGGAGGGAAACAGCTCAGTGCATTATGCGACACCCACACGCTTGAGTATTATGCAGACCCTAAAAAAAAAGGTAATTATGAAGATTCTGTCACAAAATGAAAAAGTACCCACAGTCGCATATTGAGTGGAAAAAAAGCAGAATGACAAATTCCAGCTACACTGTGATCACAGCTTTGTATAAATTCTTGGCACATAAGGACAAAAAAAAAAAAAACCTAAGGGAAAAAAATCTAACCGCGAATATGCAATAGCACTAGAATGCAGAGCGATTTCTCTTTACTTTTTTGACTCCAGTTATCACTTGTTAAAGCGTTTGGTGGTGATCAACCACAGAAAAAAATAATAACATAAGATTTCTCGAGATGCAAACTCTTTTATAAGCCCGTGAACTGCTGAGCTTCTCTTGAACCCGTTCTCAGCCTCGTAAAGGGAATGAGGGCAAAGAGTTTGTAATACAGACCGAACCTTCACGTCACTCACCCCTTCTCTGACTGTGCTTGAGACCCGACAGAAGAGTTAGCAGCTCTGGATTCTGTGCATCCAGCAGCAAGGACTTCAGAAATAAAGGGGAGGGAAAGACGAGAGAGATCACCAAGGTGGGCAGCCCACAGTAGGGAGCCTGATGGATGGGAAGCATCTCAGAAGGGAGGGGGAGGTGGGGAGCGAGTCCCAGCGAGGCTCACGGGCACAGGCAAGGCGGATAACTGCACCAGCTCTGCTGGCCTCCTCCGCTCTGCTGACCCGTACAATTAGACACAGTACGTGCACCTCAGGTCGTCCCGCAAGGGCAGAGTTCTTCATTTTACAGATAAAGAAACTGAGGCAGTGGTGATCAGTGAGGTCTAGTCACAGAGAACGTGATTAAGAAAGGATTCCTAGAGGCGGTATTGATAAGTAATTGTAAACACTTACTAAGAAGCCTTCTACGTGCCAGGCACGGCGCTCGGCACCCTGTGAAAAGCCTCCTGTGCGCGGGGCACCGTGTTCAGCCCTCTGGGAGAAGCCTGCTGTGTGCCAGGAACTGCACTCCGCCTTCCGCGCACCAGACACTTCTCTGGGAGAAGCCTGCCGTGCCCCAGGCACTGCCGGGCACCCCGAAATGACCTCGTCCCCCCACCACGAGCTTGGAACTTAACACGATGGCACAGATGAGTTCTCAGCGAAAAAGGAATTCAGAAAGAGAAGCGCTGAGCGGAGAGCCAAGGCTCCAGCCTGAGACGAAAATAACAATAAAAGGGGAATTAATTTCTTGGCAAAGTCAAGGGCTTCTCTCCCAGCAACGGCCCTATGGGACCTGCCACCGCGCAGGAGAGATTCTTCACTGATCCACGTGGGTGGGAAGCAAAGAGGCGGCATTTGCGAGAAGGGGGCGAGGGGTTGGGGACCAAGGAAGGGCAGGCACGGAAGCCTTGGATCAGCCATTCCCACGTGTCTTGCTGCTGAGTTTGGCCCAGAGCATCTCTGAGCTGGGGCTCATTGTGTTTGGGTTTTGAATCTGCAGAGATTTATGGCAACAGGAGAAAGCCCTCACCCTGTCCGCTTCTGTCTAATTATGATGACACACACATGCGCACAGAGGCAAGGCGGACACCCCCACAGATTTTCGGCGGGGGCAGGTGCTAAGAAAGGAGGATGCTCCTGAGCTTCTGAGGGGCCACCTCGCTCTTCTTGGGCTTTCATGATCATCCCATCGAAAGGAGCTGCTAAGGGGGTCTTCAGTGTGAGCACGAGTAAGGGAGGTCCTGATTTGAAACACATCGGACAGAGTCCCATTCCGTCTCACCCCCTGGTCGAGCTTGTAGTGACTGACTGG
Organism: Mungos mungo; assembly: GCA_004023785.1. Taxonomy (NCBI): domain Eukaryota; kingdom Metazoa; phylum Chordata; class Mammalia; order Carnivora; family Herpestidae; genus Mungos; species Mungos mungo. The sequence continues at coordinate 232,550 of PISW01002304.1, read as the reverse complement.
TCGGTGGGGCACCTTTTCCAGTCTGAAACTCACCCACTGGGTGCCCAGGGAGCAGCCCCAGCTTTGTGCAGCCCCTGCCGGGAGCCTGTGTGCCCACTAGTGGGACTAGCAGTCACCAGGGCTGACCACAGCTCGCCTTAGGAAACCCGGCTCTGCCTCTGGGGCCCGCACTTGGTTTCTAGAGGTAATGGATGCAATGGGTGAAGCCAGAGTCTCCCCCACCCCCACCATGCCCAGCAGTGGCCCCTATGGCATGCTGCCTGACCCCACAGAGCCTCGGTTTCCTCATCCATTCAGTGGGGACAATGATGGCCCCTGGGTTACAGGGCTGGCACGAAGCGTCCTCAGTGGGACGTGACTTACGAAGTGCTCAGCACTGTGGCAGGCACGTGGTGAGAGCTCCTGACGGCCCTAGGTCAGCCTGTCACAGTGCTTTTGGTGAGATGCCTTTCCTCTGCCACCTGGCCAGTTCTGCTCACCCATCAGCACCGAGCAGCAGGACCGCCTTCCGCTGCCCCAAGTGGCCCTGTCGGAGCTGCGGTGATTCGGTCTGGCTGTCCCTCTAGTCTGCCTTCCCTGGAACCCAGGAACTTCTGGATGGCAGGGATAAACTGGAGCCCTCATCTATGGACCCCCAGCTCGGCACAGGCAGTGACGTAAGCGCTCAGCAAGCGGTTGTCCAGGGGTGGGAAATTTAGGACAAATGTGTCGGACCCTGACCTGGGGCCTCTCCTATATCATCTAGGATGGGAAAAGAAGCTTAAAAATAGAAACCTCTTGGCCTCTCTGTTTGGAATAACGTAATCTAACTCTGGCTATATCTAGATTTATTTTTTTTAACTTTTTTTTTTAATGCTTATTTTTGAGGAGAGAGAGAGAGAATGCATGCGTGTGCGAGAGCGTGCACGCACAAGTAGGGGAGGGGCAGACAGAGAGAGAGATACAGAACCCGAAGCAGGCTCCAGGCTCTGAGCTGTCAGCACAGAGCCTGATGCAGGACTTAAACTCACAAACCACGAGATCATGACCTGAGCCAAAGTCAGACGCTTAACCGACGGAGCCACCCTGGCGCCCCTCTGTATTTATTTTTAAAGACAACATTTAAACCAGAATTCCTCAGAGATCCCATTAAACTGACTCCTTCCCAGAGCTGCTTGCTAAAGCAATGCTTCCATAATTATACTGAGTTGAACACTTATCAAGTCTTAAGTTCAGAATGGTGGAAAGGGCATCCCTCTGGAATAAAACTGGACCAAGGTTTGAATTCCAGGTGTTCCGGTTACATAAGCTTGGGCAAGGTGCTGTCTCTGAGAACCTGCATTTCTTCCTCACAAAAGTGCATTTACAATGCCTGTCTCAGACATGTGTCATGAAGATTAATTCTGAAACGCCCGGGATAGAGTAGAGCTCAGAAAATGTAAGTTTCCTTGGAAGGAAGCAGACATCCAGAAATGTGGAATGCCTGTCTTACAATGTTTTCTCTGTTGCCTTACATGCATTCACTCACCCATTAATTTAATCATCCACTCATACAGTCGATCAATATTTGCTGAGAAGTAACACTGTGTCTGGCAGGATGAGAAGGGCTGGGGATACAGCAGGCAGCGCAAACACGGTCCCTGTCTCGTGGGGCTTATATCTTGGCAAAAGAGACAAATAGAGTAATTGTAGCCCGTGATAGATGCTGAAGAAAGTCTTTGGTGTAGATGCTAAAGCACAAAGGGGGGTAAAATTGAGATAATTTGGGGTTCTTTACAGCATCTCTGGGTAAGTCTCGTGTGGGTAAGACATGAAGGATGAGAAGGAGCCAGCTCTAAGCAGAGCTTGGCATATGCAAAGGCCCTGAGGTAGGAAGGCTTTAGAAACAGCCACAAGGTCACAGTGCCTTGAGCAGCTAGTGGCAAGTTGAGGAGGGAGCGGGCAGTAGGCTACAGGCTGCCCCTGGCTGTGGGCTGCCCTGCGTTTCCGCAGAACCAGAGGACAGAGCAGGGGGCCTCAGGTTGGGGGGGGGGCAGCTGTGACTGGCAGTTTGTGGGCAAAAATGTGCACTCACAGGTAGAATACAGGTGTGAGGAACATCAGGCAGGAAGCGAGGATTCGGGGCTGGGCCAGGGGTGCCCCAGAAGGCGTGCACCGCCCAGCACGTGAGGGCTGCTCTTCAGCCCACATGGGCGTCTTGCAGTAATGCAAGGGGGTCCTGGGGAAACGGAGTTCACAGGGAAGACCCGGGGACTCAGGAGGGCTGGTAGCAGAAGCAGAGCAGGGCCCTGCTTCCACGGAGTGAACATGCTTGGCAGAAGAAAGACTTGGTAGAAGTGAGGAAGACAGGAGCATTGCTACCCAGCCCAAGACACAAGGTGGAGACATGATCACCAGGAGGCACCAACCCAGAGCCCACCCCACCATGTGTGTGGTCCCACGCCCTCCCACCTCTCAGACCTCACCTCATTGTGCTCCCTCTCGTCTTCCCTACTCCAGCCAAACTGGCTGCTTCCTGTTCACAGGCCTCCTCTGACCACAGGACCTTTGCACATGCCATTCCCCTGGAACACTGTTCCTGCCACCCTTCATCTAGATAACTCCTACACTCTGCATTTCCCCAGCAATGCCTTCTCAGGCATACCTAATTGGGTGAACTAGATTGACACAGTCCCATAGCACCTTTGTGGCTCTAGACCCCATTCAATTTCAATATTCATTTGTGTAATATGGGTTAACACCTGCCTAATGTAAGTTCTTAAAGGGGAGGAATCAGATCCGTTTGGGCTTACCGCGGTATCTCCAGTGCCAGGGCTAAATATTTAATGAATTAATTAATTATTAATAAAGAAACAGTAATGGTAGCGTGGCCCCTGAATAAAGCTAAAGCTAGCTTAGACCAGTGGTTCTCAGAAGGTGGAGCCAGATTCATCTGCATCGGTATCTCTGGGGAGCCTGTTACAAATGCAAATCTTCGGGACCCACTGCAAACCAACTGAATCGGAAGCTAGGAGGAGAGGGGGAAGGAGGGCTAATTGTCACCTGCTTTAATGAGCTCTCTGATGCACACTTAGGTTTCACATCCACTAACTCCCTAGTTCTCAACTTACAGGTGGGACTTGAACACCAATCTTTACAGATAACTGTTACTATTGGGCAAAAGCGAAACTAATCGTTTTTGTTGAGCCATTGTAATGACTGGACTTTGGACTTGACTTGAGGGCTCCTGAAGGTCAGGACTCCTCTGTCCTGGGGCATGGGGCCATTGACTGAGGGTCTGAGCCATAGACATACACACGCAGTTTCCTACGTATGAAAACAGGACCCAGTTGTCGCCATGAGCGGCAGTGCCTGACCTTTGTTAGGAGATGAGGGTGGATGTGGAAACACTGACCTATGTGCTAAGACAAGATAATCCCGCAAACTCGCAAATCTAAGCAGAGCAGGGCCCAGCCACAAATGGGTGCTCTGGGGGCTTGAATATCTTCCCTACAGTCCCTGGAGCCTTCCTGTTCATAGTGTCCTGCATAGTATCTTCTAAGAGTGGAAACCCTGTAGATGTTTATCAAATGCTTAAGTGAGCGAATCTAGGGATATATAAATAAAAGAATGGAAGAAGGGATCAAGGAATGTTTAGTCTCCTTAATAGAATACAAATGTGGATCCTCTCTGCTGTGGAACCCTCTGCCGCAGAGGGGGAGATCCTCTCTATTTAACCCTCTTCTTCAAAGATTCCATTTTTGATTGAACCTAGAGATGGGAGGAATAGAAGTTTGTGAGTTAAACTAACGTGTCTTTATTGCTTCATGGAGGAGGCAGGGAGAGGGGACAGGAAGTCAATCCCTGCTTGAATGGAGGCCCCAGGAAGACAAATGTGGTGGGTTTGCTCCCCACTCTGTCTCCAGCACCTCAGACAGAGCCTGGCCCATAACCCAAGCTCCACAGATAGGAGTTGTTGAGTGTCTGGCTTACGGAGTGTGGCTCGCAATCAGCCAGGCATTTCATAGATCACCACAAAGAAACATGCTCGCTCCCCTTTACAAGCGAGAGCTGCGTGGCATGGTGGGATACAAAGGCAGGTGTCTCGTGGTGATTCCACACTCACCCACCGCGCCCAGGCTGCTTCTGGGTATCAGCCACCAGCCGGATTCTTAGTGGCCTCCGGCTTTGTGAAATTCTCATAGTTGGACCCAGGAAGGTAAGCCCACCCCCCAGCCTTCTGTCCTGTTTGTGGCTGCTCCCAGAGCCCTTGCTGTCCTGAGCTGGTCCCTCATGAGGTTTATGGTCTCTATCTGACTTTGTCTTCACACTATCTAGAATCTCTGCGGACGGAGTGGACATTGTGTTGGATTGCCTCTGTGGGGACAACACTGGAAAAGGCCTCAGCCTTCTCAAACCACTGGGGACCTATATTTTATACGGTAAGTGCCAAAGAGAAGCAGAGATGTGTGTAACGGGGCCCTGCACGTGTGCTTACTAAGGCGCAAATGAAATGCGCTGATATGTTGGGGTAACAAGATGGGGGGCTTAATGTTTGAACATTTTCCATAGTATTGCTATTGCCAGTAGTTATTTTCAATTATAAAATAACACATGTGCCTATTGCCCTGTTAATAACCCCATGAATACTTCTCATTCTGAAAGGGGTAAAGCAAGACCAAGCTGGTATAGCCATTGAGATGGGGCTTGACCTACAGAAGGTGGCATAGGTGAGAAATATTAATGGCTTCAAAGGAAGTCCAAAAAATGAAGGAATCCAGGACCCACAGTAGGATGGGAGAGGTGGTGAGGATATGGGGGTTTAAGGGAGATTCTTCGCCCTTGGAGATAAATATGCAAACTAGAGCTTCTTCCCACTCCCAACTCTTCCTGTATGTCCCAGTGACAAGGAAGCCCTGCATGGTTGGAGCGCGCGTCTGCCTTTGGCATTCCCTGATGTGCTCTTGGGCTCGAGGGGGTTTGTGAAAGTTTTCTGGGAGATTTTCTCCAGCAGAATGAGACCGCGGAGTCTCCCCCTCCTCCTCTTTCTCTCTTGTCATACGATTGTAAACCAATTTCAACATTAGTCTCTACAAAGTCAAAAAAACATACCTGAAGCCAGTTATCACATTCTAAGACCCAATAATACTGGGGTTATCCAACGTTTGAGATTTTGGGCACTTCTGTCTCCCATAGGTCTAATAGAAAATTGAGCCTTAGCTCTGCAGAACTCAGGAAAAAATATACTCATTTCCCTGCTATTTACGGAGAGGCTTATGAAAGGAATATTTGAGAGGTATAAATATTCCAACATCTTTTTGTCATCATCATTATGATGGAAAGAGGTGATAAGCTTCCTTTTGTGGGAGGCTCCAGTATTTTCAATAGTGGTCCCATGTCTGAAGGTCTTTGGAGGTGAATACGTCATTCTTCAACTAGGTTACTGTTATTGATAAGAGAAGCTGTGTCAGGGCACAATGTAGGGATACTGGATATGACTAACATGTGAGTCAACTGTTAGATGGGCAATTTATTCTTTCTTATTTATTCGCCAGTTCTGTTTTTGCCCTGGTTCCATGATGTCATTTGGCAGAATATAATTTGATCATCTCACAAAGCATCTAACTGATGACGTCAATTGCTGAGTGACCAAAGCCTCTACCATCATGGTTGGTGGTAAAAAGAGAAGCAGTGACTAAGTAACTGGCTACTCAACTACACGAGCCAAATAATGGAGTTTAAAATAGACATTGTTGTTTCATTCACTAGTGGAAACGGACTAAGAAGGACTTATTCCTGATCTTTGGGGACAAGGGAAGAGAGTTGCTGAAAAGACACCAGTGTGGCATCTGATCTGTTAAGGGCTCTCTTGTCCCCTCCCTGCCCCCAGAAAACAACACACAAAGGGAGCTCTTCTCTCTATAAGAATGTCTTAGGAAATCTTCCGAATTCCATCCCTCATCCTCTCTCTGAATATTGAGTGTTTCCATTAGCAAAGCTCAGTCTCTCACATCGTTTGTGTCAAGTGATTTTGACCTTTCTGCTCAGATTTCTTTGGAACTAGTATGTTGGTCACATCATTTCTTGGATCTTGAACCCATTTTACCCTCACTTGCTCTTCCGTACCCCATTTTTTGCATCCATCTAAATTCTAGCTCAGCCATACCTCTCCCTGCCTCTTAAGTGCCTAGCCCAGATCAGAGCCCCTTAACTGGTAAAGGAATCAAATTCTGACCATAAATTAGGCTCACATAAGACTTCATTTCCAGTCTTGACGAATGGAACCAATAAGACATTTCAGCAACTCATCATTTCATTAGAGTGTGGGCCTAAATCACATTTTTGCTCCATGCCCAATTTTCCGAAGAAATGACATGGTCACCGTGAGAAATATGACTTTCTCTTTGATCCCATGACACTTGGCTCCAATTATGTCAACTAGATGCCACCCATCCTGTCCCTTTCCTCCTTCTTCCAAGGCCGAATTACAGTTCTTTTCAAGCACTTGACAGCTTTGGGCCAAACAACTGCCATTCTTCCGTGTGTAGCAAGCGATGCTGATCTTCTTCAGCAGGAGTTTGACGTGGGAATAATCCTCTATTTGCAGGTTCATCCAACATGGTGACTGGCGAGACCAAGAGCTTCTTCAGCTTTGCCAAATCAGTAAGTATCCACACCTGTCAAATGTACTGTGCTAGTGCGGGGATTGCATGTTGTGAGCTCCCCCGTGTATAGGCGTTGACCTAATAACCTAAACCTTGTGTGTCCCTCGTCTGCATCATTCATTTTCAATAGAGTCTGCATTCCCATCGTGCCCATTACACGTGGGCAAGACCACGTGCATACTCTCGCTGCTTTGTCTAGATGAAGTAGGGAGGTGCGAGATCAGAGAAGCTGAAAAAAGCTTTATTTTGATGTCAACCGAGCTCGCTTAGGTTTTTGTGTTTTTAGTCATGGGTCAAAAATAAACTTAGCATTTCATGCATTTTATTTGCCTCATGGAGAAACCAACCTTTCAGGTGGCCGCCTTCTGACCGAGTCTCTGGAGGTTCTTAAGATTTCTCTGCATCTCTGTTCTACTGGGCTGGAGGTACAAACGGGATCCCGCAATTTTAGCAAGCCCCGAGGTGATTTAAGACACAGGCAGATGTGTGAACTACTCACTTCAATAATCTTGCTCTGAATGTAGCGGTTACTTTGTGCTAGGAAGCCACGCCCTGGACATTCCAACCAGGAACCTAGAGCAACGCTTGCTAGAATCAAACTTATTTGGGCTTGAACTTCAGTTTTTACCGCTGCCCTCTCAACAGGGGATTGCTGCGTCCTGTGAGAGCGTGCTGTTGTCTCCTCCTCTCCCCTGCTCTCCCCTCCTTGGCGGCACTGATGGACTCACTCACTTTGCAAGCATCTTTGGAGCACCCACCACGTGGGCCAGACACCAGGGTACTGCAGTGAATGAGATGGGTTCATTGTAGTCCCTCGTGACTCCAACCTTCTAATGCGGGACACAGACCGAAATAAGTAAAACCTATTAAGAAGATGATTATTGTAAATGGTCCTAAGAACCCTGAAAAGGATTGGAAAGAGGGTGTAGAACGGAGCAGAGGCATTTTGAATAGGGTGACCAGGGCAAGCCAGAGAAAGGGGTTTAGAAATGATGCCAAGGGTGGCACTCTGGGGTATTCATATGTCCCTTAAGTGCCAACATTGGCTGTCCAAGGTCTCACCCCTAAACATTCCCTGGTTCTGGAATGATTGGGACTCCCTGTCCTGTGAGAGTAGAATTAAAGGGGCTCTCTGGGCATCTGAACTTCAGAGTTCAGGTCAGAATCTGCCAGGGAGCAGGCATGGGGTGCGACAAAGGATGCTCTCTGAGCAAGTCATCTGAAGAGCAGCTTCATGGCACTCACAGCTGTTTTGTGGCTGTGGCTGTAATTAACGTGATGCTGATAGCCTGCTGTGGGTAACCAAACGGATCCCAAATTACATGCAATTGTAAGAAGTGTTTTCCCTTTTTCCCCTAAACGTGCAATCACAACACACAGTGTTAATGAAATAATTGCGGTGTGCCCAGGTTCAATGAAAGCTCTCATAAAAACATGGCCAGGAGGGCGGTTGAGATTTTCCTGCCTGAAACAGGGGTGCCGACCACAAGAATGCTAAATAGTTGGAGGTCAAGAACGACCTTTCAGAGGTCTGGTCCAATACTAGCTGGTCAGTTGGAAGCAAAATGAAGATAGGGCATGCCAAGGAGTGGAAGGATGACTTTTTTCTAGAAGGTTCTAGAAAGGAATGTTCTTCTATACGTTGGAGAAAGGCTTAGAAATTAAAGGCATACTTGGAACTATCCAAGAATTTCTCACTCAGATATCCTAAGTATGTTCTACCTTAAAACCCTAACAGAGCTCATACTCAACTCTTGGTCAAACATGCCATTTGCTTTTAGACCATAAAGATGGTTCATGACGGTTAACATAGAGAGTAGTCTGACTCCAAATTCAGAACTCTCCGCTAAATCAAAAACATCCCTTCCAACTTAAGATGATACAAATATGTTATATTTATAGAAATATTTTATATATTTATATTTAGAGGTCTATATAAGAACTACTCCAGGTCAGACACTGTTGCAAGAACTTTGTATATATTGACATAGTTATTCCTCACAACGACCCCATGAGGCACAGTAGGGAAACAGCATAGAGGGGTTAAGTTACTGGCCTAAAGTTGCACAGCCAGTAAGTGGCAGAACTGGGATTCAAAACCAGGGATTTGGCTCTGGGACCCACTGGACTACAGCTGTGCAGAAATGATAAAGTTAGCGGGCGGTCCTTTCACAGACATTTCCTGAGACTTTGCAGGTGCATCACGAAACAAGTCATTAATCATTTCTCTGCTTTGTTTTTGCCGCAAGCAGCCCAGGGCCCAATTCATGTCTCTCTTAGATCTGGCCTCCCGGCCACTCCTCAGGGAATGTACATTAGTAAAGAATTTTGTACGTGCGTCTGATCCCTGTTTTTGACTTGTCTTTCTCACACGTGTGTTCCTAACAATATGATTTTCCCACTTAAAGAATATATATCAAAATCTTTTGTGAGCCTTTATGATCCAGGAAAGGTAGGATATACATAAACGCATTGGTTATGTAAACATTGGGAATGTGCCTAAGGACCCATCACATCCCTCTTGGCCTTTGCATGAAACTGTTAACCATTTTGCCTTAGAGCCTTCTAGAAACTAGACCTTGGAATGTCTAAATTCTAACCAGCACCAAAGAAGATGCAGTTAAATCCTAACAAAACAGTTGGATCACCATTTCTGTCATTTGCTAATGGAGTTTTTTATTTTCATGTCTGGCACGGGGGATGAGAGGCTGGAAAAGAGATGGCCACACTCATCACTTGAGGGTCTCCCATCTAGGACTTTAGCGGTACTGGCTTCTGGGGCAGGACTACTCTTTACCCTGAGGAGCTGTCTTTCAGCACCACCCCTGGCTTGCACCCTCTAGATGCGGGTAGATTCCCCTCCCTTCCAGTGACCACACAAAGACATCCCCAGAGGTTACCAAATGTCCCACGGGGAGTAACACTTCCCTCAGATGAGAACCACTGGTTTAATCCCAACCCTCTGGCTTCCCGGTTCCGTCATGCTCTTCCTTCTGCCTATATTAAGCTCCCTGACTCTGTCTCTGCTGGATTCCTGCCCAGGTCTCCAGCGCTGCCCTCATTGCCCCTAGGAGAGCTGCTCCTGTGTCTGTATCATCGTCCCACTGAGTCCCCACCACACTCCGTGGCCTTCTCTGCCACCCGGCCCCTTCCTCAACCCTGTCACTGCCACCACCATTCATACACTAAACTCTCCCAGAAAGCCGAGAGGCAGTACCTGGCCAGTGTCTGTGGCTGAGGGAGACGAAACACACAGAAGAACAGGGAATTAAGTGGTAGAATCAGGGCTCCAAAGCGGCCAGTCCTAACCCTGTGCTTTAAGGTCCCGATGACACGTGGCCTAATAGTTGTTTTCAGAAAGTTTGTTTCTCGCCCCCACCCAGACCCCGTGCTCTGCTCCTACGCGTCACCGTGCACTGACAACACTGCTATGCTGAATAGCTGCTTTAGCAAATACCCCAACAGGGGCCACCACTTGGCTGGCTGGAACCCGGGAGCTGTGGCCCCTGTCCTCGGCCCGCAGTGCTGTGAACACAGCCGGCTTCATTCCCTGTAACCGACACCTTCTCTCCCTCCAGTGGTGGCAGGTCGAGAAGGTGAACCCCATCAAGCTCTATGAAGAGAACAAAGTCATCGCGGGATTTTCCCTTTTAAATCTGCTCTTCAAACAGGGCCGTGCGGGCCTCATTCGAGGGGTAGTGGACAAACTCACTGGGCTCTACAACCAGAAGAAGATCAAGCCTGTGGTAGACTCCCTGTGGGCCCTGGAGGAGGTAAGGATGGTGCTTTCTTTTCCCCCAGCAAATAATGTGGTTTCAGTCCAGGGAGATTTGGGGCAGCCAGAGTAAAAATAATCTCTTCTGCAAAGGTTGTTCTCCAGGTTTGTTCGTTTTAAATGATGGTCCTAAAAGTCATTGTCCTATTGTATCGTGCTTTGGATGTAAGAAACACTTTGAGTTCCATAGTGGCTCTCAAACCATGTGCCTCAGCCTGCCTTCTGAATCCCTTGCAGGCCACCAAGTTTCAATGGGTTGGACAGTCCACCTGGGTTCTAAGAGGGTGTGAATATTGACGCAACATCGTTTATATGATCACCTTGTGGGCACAGGACATCAAGGCTGGGGCAGATCGTGCCTCAGGGCTGACATGTCTGTGTGCTAAACCCAGATGCTTGGAGACCCTGGGAGACGAGATGCTGGTGGGTATCACAATGGGCACTGTCATTATTCATGAATCGTCAGGCCCGGTATTGGACTGTTTTTGTGAATCCATCTGCCAAAAATTCTAGTCTTTGAAAGTGTTCCTTAATCATGAAAAAAAAAAACCAATCAAGAATCCCTAATAGAACCTTCACTGAAGCATGAACTGACTGCGTCGGTGCACATAGAATGTGCTAAGTGGAGGCCAAGTCTAGAAAATTCTCCAGGATCAGGGAAGCTTTGGACATTTGGAAAGCCAGTTGTGTTAGCTATCTGTGGGGAGAAAACAGAGAAGTATAGCGTAGGTTTCAAGGGGCATTTCACTGAGAAATCTTCCTCGGTCAGGCTGTTGGCTTTGGGAAGCCTGGAAGCCCCTGAGAAAGATCTTAAAATATGTGGGAATGTGTTCTGTGTGTGTGTGGCCTTTGCATCTTGCGTGGGTGAGCGCCTTACGGTACAAGAATGTTGTTGTGCTTTTGGGAATCACAGACATCCTTGAAAAAACGCTGACAAACATAATGGTCTGTGGAACAGAGAGTAGGTATTGTCCTGACAAGAAAGGTGGTTCTATTTGCCTAATGAACTAGGTTGGCCAAAATCCAGTGGCTTCTCTGAGCACAGAAATTGCCTCCCAAACAAAGGGTCCACCTGTAATCAAATAGGACGGGTCATGGATGCTCTATCTGCTTCTCTGATCTTGCAGTATCATGAATGGTCTTAAAAAAAACAAACTAACAAGGCGTTTTTGTCTTATGGTGAAAGAAATACACGCTTATTTTAGGAAACTCCTAAATTAAGAACAAGAGCGTAAGGAGAAAACGAATGGCAAGTCCACACTCCAGAGACTGGATAACACTGTCACATTTGGGTTTGCATCCTTCCAGTCTTTTTTCTTTGGCAGAAAATCACTGTGAGCCAGCTTCTTGTTAAATCAGATAATCATGCATTCCTTCTGCTGTGTAATTTCCAAGACTGTTAGCTTATTGTTATACTTTCCTTGAAAACATTTTTAATTTGCCGAGTCAGACATCTGTATGGTATTCACTGTGGAATCCCAGTGGTATAGAAGGGCTGTACCAGTTCTCATTGGTCAGGACGGAGAGAGAACTGGAGGCGGTCAAGACCAGGGCTCAGAGATGAACTTGACTAAAGAGCAAAGAGGGGGGCTTATATTTAAACTCAGTTTTCAAAAGGGATCCAACGAATCTGAAAGCATTTCAGTGAGAGTTGGAATCCAGAAGGGGTCCAGTTGGACTGGTGGGTCCTTATTCTAGTATTTGAGATCATCTCTTGGTCACAAACATATCCTGAACAATGATGGTGTGCCCAGCACTGTGCCAAGATACCTGGATTTCATGAATCTTACATTTTGGGGGGGGGGCGGAGGGGCAAACACACTGAAGTGGACAAAGATCAGCAGGGTATTTGCCAAATGTAATAAATCCCTGAAAAGAATTAAATTAGGGTATATGCAGGCAAGCAAGTGGAGTAGAGGAGACAGTTTCCACAAAGCAGTGATTTTCAACTTCCTTTTCCTTACTGCCACCTCTGGCCAGAGACTTTTTATACTTTTCCTAATGGATCCCCTCTATTATATTTTAATATCATAGGTATATCATCTCTTTATATATATCAATTCAGTTCCCCACCTCTCCTCTAGCTATCTCTCTCTATGTTTATGTCTTACATATGTATCTGTGCTTTAGAGGTTAAAAGAGTAAGATTTTGGGGCACCTGGGTGGCTCAGTTGGTTGAGCATCTGACTTCAGCTCAGCTCATAATCTCATGGTTTATGATTTCAAGCCCCGTGTTGGGCTCCGTGATGACAATTCAGAGCCTGGAGCCTGTTTCAGATTCCGTGTCTCCCTCTCTCTCTGCCCGTCCCCTGCTCACACTCTATCTCTCTCTCTCAAAAATAAATAAAACATTAAAGAAAATAAAAGAGTAAGATTTTTTTTCATCCTCCAAGAACCAAGAAACAATTTTCACTGCTTTCACTGGTTGCAAATGCGTGCTGTTGAGTGACTTCAAAGAAGAAAGGGTAGCTATCATTTGAGCTGGGACATGAAAAGGCACAAAACTACCAAAAAGAGCCTCAACAGTAGAGAGACCCACAAAAGCAAAAGGTCAAGGATGGGAAGGAGGGGGGTGTGGCCAGTTTCCACAGGCTGGCGTGAGCAAATGTGGGAATGGCGTAAGGAGACCTGACGAGATGAGCAGGGGCCAGATGGACATCTGGAAATTACCCTTAAGTCCCATGGGAGGCCGTGAAAGGGTCCGGAGGGGCCACATTGTGGTCCTAAGGGTATTATCCACCAGGGGAAGAGTGAAACCTGGGAGGCAGGGTCCCAGGCTCCAGCTACAGAAGTCTAATAATCAAGGAAGTTCTCCATCTGACTTGGGGAGCGGAGGGGGCGCTAGCCTGGATTAAGTCAGGACCGGCTCACCAAGGATGCAGAGCAAAGGCTGTCGGGATCAGCACTGACCAGAGAAGAGAAAGCTCAGGCTGGCAGCTACCGTGGACTGAGTAATGGGTCATATCAGGCAAGTCCAGGGACTTTATTCCAGATGCTTCCCAAATTCACCCACTTGGTCTCCTCTCTACTCATGGCGGTGTGAGCTGGCTTCCCTCCTGCAGTGAGCTCCTGACTGGCCCCTCACTTCCATCTGACCCCTCCACAGGTGTTCTCTAGCCAGCAGCCCAAATGGACTCGCTACCACCTAACTCAGACCATGTCCACTGGCTTACAGTCCTCCTGTGGCTTCCCACTGTGCCTGGAATACAGTCTGAACTTGTTCCCGGGCTGTACCAACCTGCCCAGTCTGAACACCTACCCTCTCTTCATATTCTCGTCTACCTCCCTTCCTCCATCCTTCAGTAGCAGGCGTGACCCTGGTCCTGAAACTGCCCCAGCCTTTGGGAATAGAGGTGTGTCGAACGTTTCTCCTCCGGGCTTTCTCAGAGCTGTTTCCTTCTTATCATTCATCTCTCAGCTTCACCGTGACCTACAGAGAGAGGCCTTCCCAAAGCCCCTCCTGAAAGCACCTTCCTGCACGGCCACCTGCCCAGGCCATTCTGCTTTTTACTCTGTTCAACATTCTCCATTGTGTTTACAGCTGGTTGAAATGACCTTGTTCATCTGTTCGGACGCCTGGGTGGCTCAGTTATTAAGCGTCCGACTCTTGATTTCGATGTAGGTTATGATCTCATGGTTCATGAGATCAAGCCCCACATTGGGCTCCACCCTGACAGCACAGAGCCTGCTTGGGATTCTCTCTCTCTCTCTCTCTCTCTCTCTCTCTCTCTCTCTCTCTCTCCCCCCCACCCCACCCCCATCTCCCTCTCTCTTTTCCTTTCTTTCTCTCTACCCTCTACCTACTCATGGTCTTTCCCATGCTCTTTCTCTCAAAATAAATAAACAACAACAAAAAAGGAATTATCCTGTTCATCTGTTGACGTGTTGAGACTCTGGTCTCCCTTCCACTAGGAAGTGAACCCCACATGAGAAAGGACCCGCCCTATGCCATTCAGGACCCCGGTGCCTGGCCTAGAGTCGATGCTCAATAAATATACATTACATGAGTGATTTGATGAATCTGGCAATTTACAGAAATAGGACTAACTGGATATTTTCTATGTTCGACAATAAATATTTGTTGAACGAACAAATGAATGAATAAAAGAGACATACTAAAACAAGGTATTATGACTTTAAGACAACTTGGGCTCAGTGGACATTCTGGCCACATCATCCTTTGCAGGGGGTCGGGTTGCCTGTGCACTGTATGAAGTTTAGCAGCATCTCTGGTCTCTGCCCACTAGACACCAGCTGTGACAATAAAAAATATCTCTAGATGCCGACCAGTGTCCCCCGAATGGGATAGGGAACAGGGCAGAATCTCCACTAGCTGAGATTTAAAAGAAGCCATCTTGGTTAAGAGAGTCACTAGGAAAACAAAGGAATCACAGGCTCCTATCAAAAGCTAGTCATCCGCAAAGGGGTGCCAGGCAGCTGCTGCCTGTTTGCCAACAAAAATGTCCACAGCCACTTATCAGTAACACCCACCAACTTTCTGAGGGTCCTTTTCTACGATATTTACAGACATCTGTTTAGAGCTGCAGTTGGGCCAAACCCAGCTATTTATCAAAGCCATGCAGCTCTTCTGGGCTTGAGGAGAAAAGAGCATGCTTATTACTTGCGAACCTCAGAAGGATGACCATAATGATTTTCCCCCTTCCCTTTGGTAAATGATTTCACAAAATTGCTTTTCAGGCTAGCTCTGTAACTTCATTGATGGAATCGAAAGCCCACAGGGATTAAGAGAAAATTTTCTTGGGCGCTCTGAGCCCTCAGACTAGAAGATTTAATAATTTCAGAAACTATTTAGGGTTTCTTTTTAGCCATCTATCTTGGACTTTATTGTAAATTTAATACACGAAGCAGAGAGAAATGCTCCGGCATCAGATTTGCCTCCAGATATTAAACGTGCAGCTGTACATTAAGTTAGAAAAAAGCTCACTTTTCCAGACAGTTCAGAGGTGGGAAAGGGATGAAAGATACATATATCTGTCAACCGAGAATAGTGACATTTTTGAGACCTACTGTGTGCTAGCATTAGTTCAGGATGTCAAGTGTACAAAAGAGATGGACCTCTTGTTCCCTGACCCTTAAGTTTGCGATTTAGTTTCTGAGACAACACTGAGGTGTTCAGTTGTGGGTACTGCTTTCGAGTGCAATTTGGATTCGAGAACAAAGAGAATAAAGTTGTTAAGTAAGAATGAAAGCTCAGAGGAGGTTCCAAGAATGAGGTGGCGCTTGGTTGAGATTGGAAGGCTACAGATTCTTTCCATGATGCTAGGGTTAAAAAAAAAAAAAAAAACCAAGGCATTACGGGCATGAAGGACAGTGACAAAATCTCAGAAGCAGGAGTGAGGATGGGGCAGGTAGGCTGAGAGGTCTGAGCGAAACACAGCGGAGGGGGCTGGCTGAGGAGAAGAGGAAATAAGGTCATTGGAGTCAAATCCTGGAGGCGTTCACTGCCAAGCAGAGAGCAGGAGTTGATATTCTAGGTGAGGCGACTGCTCTTTGGGAGTGTGGCCCAAGGAACATGGCGCCCTCTGATCCTTTCAATTCCCAGAAGTCCTTCCTGGTCCAGTACGACACTAGTAAGATACATCTGGGCTACGTAGCTGTGGCCTCTGATTAAAAATGCCTTTTCCCAGGGAGCCTGCGTGGCTCGGTCGGTTGAGCATCTGACTCTTGATTTCAGCTCAGGTCATGATCCCAGGGTTGTGGTTTTGAGCACTGAGCATGGAGCCTGCTTGGGCTTTCTCTCTCCCTTGTTCTCCCCCTCTCTCTCCCCCCTTTCTCTTGTTCCCTCTCCCCCTCCCCCCACCCCCGCTCCCATCTCTTCCTCCCCTGCTCATGGGCTTGCTTTTTCTCTCTCTAAAATAAAAAAAATTAACAATAAAATGTCTTTTCCCATCTGCCATCCAATAGCAGAGGGAAGACCGTTATGAGCTGAATTGCGCACCTGCTCAGATTCATATATGGAAGCTCTAACCCTCAGTACCTCCAATGGGATTGTATTTAGAGATAGGGCCTTCAAAGAATTAACTAATTTAAGATGAGACCTTGGGGTGGGGCCCAATCCAGTCTGACTGGTGTCTTCTAAGAGGAGGCGATTAGGACATCCAGAGAGCAGGGATATGCACGCAGAGAAAGCACGTGAGGACACGAGGAGAGGGCCGTCTGCACACGCAGGAGGGGGGCCCCGGAAAATAACAGCCCTGCCGGCCCCTCATCTGGGACTCCCAGTCTCCACAAGTGTGAGAGCAGAAATTTCTGTTGCTTAAGCCACCCAGCGTGTGATATTTTGCTATGGCCGCCCCAGCACGATGGATAGAGTGTTGCATGGAGATGTTGGCAGTCGTAACATCTTTTACTGAAGTCATTGTTTGTAGCATGTTACAACATGATTTACATAAACATCTATGTTTGCGCTCTTCCATATGGGACCACTAGCCACATGTGGCTATTTAGGTGTAAATTAATGAAGTCAAGTTAGAGATTCAGTTCCTTAGTGGTACTAGGCACATTTCATGTGGTCGATAGCCATCTGAGGCTGGTGGCGACCATGTTAGAGCGTGCGGAGATGGAAGACGGTGCTGTCATTGCAGAAATCCTCCTACAGCTGATCTATGAGATGATGTCATCCTTCTGTTCAAAAATAGGAAAAAATTTGCCTCCCTAGCAATCTGGCACGATTACCTTTTAGTAAATTATGCTGATTATGCCCTTCTGCGTAGCTCTCTCTTTGCCTTGGTTGTAGTGAAGTTCCCTGTCCAAATGCAGTCACTGAAGTGTCCCTTCATCCTCATTGTATTTTCCCTGCATTTTTCCCTTCACGTTAATAGTCGTGGTTTAATTATATGTGTGTCTTTCGTCCTATGCCATTCCGAAGCCTAGGCAGAGATGGGTCTGCTTGAAAGAATCAATGAAAAAAATAACATGATGCTGAGCTTGTTAGGGACACTTATGTGTCCTGGAGCAAGAGGGTGACTTGACAAGAGATAGATTAATGTTGAACACCAGCCACAGAGGGTGGAATGACCCAAGAGACAAGGCTGGGTGGGGAGTGTGATTATCTATTTAAGGAAATGGCAGGCTTCAAGTCCAACACCCGACTGGGAAGTTAAGAGAAGACAAAGCCAGGCATTGGATACGGTTGTCCGAACCCAAGCTAAGGAGGCAAAGATTCAAGGAGAAACCCGGGAAAGTCCTATGTGGTTAGGGCAGGTGGCAGCTGGCCGGCAAGGACCTTCTTTAAAGATTTAGAAGCCCCTTCTGAGGCACACCATTGGGGGCAGGGAGGGTATTTTACAGACATTGCCCCAAATCAGTCAGTGTGTGCTATATCATGGGCACACTGGTTGGAGGATGGACTTGGGGGGCAGCTTGTCTGGCCAGGAGGTCACTGCAGATTTGTAGGCCTGAGTAGGCGAGCTCCAGACCAAAGCGAGGCAGTGGAATGGAAGAGAATAAGCGAGTCAGCGTCATTGGAAGGGATGGAAATTGGAAATAAAAGAGAAGCGAGACCAGAGATGACCAGGGGTCTTGTAACCTGGGAGACCGGGAGTGGGGTGCTGGCGAATACTCCCCAGTGGTAGATGCTGCCATGAAAAAGTGTGATGAGCTTAGCTGTGAATTTGGCTGAAGGTGACGGTAGACCACGGGGGTGGAAATGTCCATAAGCATTTTAAACGCACAATCACACAGAGATGAGAGAGGAGAGTAATGACTATTTCTGTTATTACTGCCGCTACTGCTGACATTTCGAGAGGATTCACTGTGTGCCAGGCATTGTTCTAAATGTTCCCCGTGTGTGAAGTCACTTGAACGCCCCAACAACTCTAAGACCAGCTACTATCTCCCCATTCTCCAGGTCACAACAATGAGGCTTTAGGGAAGTTGCACTTGCCCAGTTCTCCTGCCCATATTGAAGGTAATGAAAATGAGTACTCCGTGGAAGTCTGACACAGAGAAGTTTTTGAAAAAAAAGTCAATGAGTCAACTCACTGAACAGAATAAGCAAAATAATCATTCGTGAACACCTGTGCCCCATAGTTTTCCAAGCGTTTTCCATTAAATAACTTGTCTAATCCCCACAATAACCTCGAGTGGTGAGTACTGTCCTTGTCGCTGTGGACCAGATAAGGAAATGGACTCAGCGATGAAGAAAGGTGCCCCAGGTCATGAAGCTGGTACGTGGCCACGCTGGCAAGCCCATGCCACGTGACCTTGTCTGCTGCAGAGGGAAGAGGTCACGGCCATGACCAAGGCGTGCCCCGGCCTTCCCAACAGCAGGGAGAAGATGAGGCGTCTGCGGACAGGGCGCTAGTAAGAAAACCGACACGGCCATCTGACGGGTCGTCAGTGTTGGCTGTGCTGGTGACAAGTCAGGAGGCACCCAGAGGAACAGCCTTTGGATTGGGCGTGCCGTCAGCGTTGACCTTTCAGAAAGCCCTCTCGGTAGGATGAGGGCAGAAGTCTGGGTGCAGAGGGTCAGGAAGGGAACGCGCAGGTCAGACAGGCTGGCAGCCAGCATGAGCCTCCCATTCGGCGCTGAGAAGCACCTACGCCCCGGAGATAGGCAGGCGGGGCCGGGTGCAGAGCAGGGCTGTTTAGAAAGTGGATGAGTGGTCGCCCAGGCCTGCGGGACTTGGAGGGGCAAATGTAAAGGGACCACTAACGGTGCTTCTGTTTGGAGGGATAGAAATGATCTAAAATTACTGGTGGTGGTGGTCGCATGATTCTGACTGTACCAAAGACCATTGCGTTAGGCGTATTCTATGCATTGTAGTGCACTATACGGTATGGTGTGCAGATTAGACCTCAGTAAAGCTGTTACGCTAGGGGGATGGAGAGAAAGCCTGTGTATTTTACGTATCTTAGAGAGAGAGAGCACGAGCGGGAGAGGAGGGCAGAGGGGGAGAGAGAATCCTAAGCAGGTTCCATACTCAACACAGAGCCCAATGGGGGGCTTGATCCCACAGCCCTGGGATCGTGACCTAAGCTGATATCAAAAGTAGGACGTTCAACTGACTGAGCCACTCAGGTGCTCCAAGAAGGGCTGTGTAAAGCTGGGATCAGGAGACTTGGGAGAGGGGAGAGGGGAGGAGGAACAGCTTGGGGGTCCAGATCCCCAGCCCCGTCCTTAAGCCAGCCTATCTGCATAGCTTTGTAAAACCATCCATTTAGCCCGGTCCCTTCCCATAGTTTTCAGATGACAAAAAGGAGGCCCCCAAAGCAACTGCTATGGTTTGCGTTCATTTTCCCTTTGCTGTGCATCCCCCTTTCTCTCAAGTCGAATCCTAGACTTTTCAGTTCAACACAATCACCACTCACCCTGCCCAACCCCCATGCACACACACATTCCCAATTTCCGTGCACATGCTCCCTGCATGCCCTTGTCACGTGTTTTCTGCAGCTCCACAGATCAGCCCCGTCATGCCCTCAGCCCTGCTCTGAGCTTTCCAACAGACCGGGAAGTCGAGGCAGAGCTCTGGCTAGAGTATCCATCTGTCGTGGGCTGAATAATGCCCCCTCAAGGTGTCCACATCCTAATCCCTGAAGGCCTTGACTGTGTTACCCTGTAGGGCCAAAGAGACCTTGCCGATGTGATCAAGACACTTGAAGGGAGATTACCCTGGAGTATCCGGGTGGTATTTGAATTGCAAGAGTCCTTGTAAGAGAGAGACATGGGAGCCAGAGTCGGAGAAGGTGATATGACAAAGGAAGGTGAGGGAAAGAGATGACGTGATGTGGGGCCACGTGCCAAGGAGAGCAGGTGTCTTCAGAAGCTAGACAGGGCAAGGAGCAGACTCCCTCCGCCCTCTGAAGCCTCCAGAAGGAACCAGCCCTGCAGACACCTTGATTTTAATGCAGGGACCATCTCAGGCTTCAGACCGGCAGAACTGTCAGAGAATACATTTGTGTTCTGGGTTAGGCGACTAAGTTTGGGGTGGTTTGCTACCACAGCAATCGGGAATGAAGACAACATTTTTCAGCTGAATCACAGAGGCAGGGCTTTGAAAACGCACCCACAAGTGGGAAAGCCCGGCCCCACCCTCGAGGAGCAGCCGGGCTGGCAGGACTGAACAGCCCCACCGTTGCGTAAGCAGGATGTAAAACCCAGAGGGAGAGAGCTGGAGGGGTGACCTTGGCACGTGCTCCCGCTCGGGCACAGGCCCGGAAACTGGAGGGAGAGGAGGTTGGCACATCCGAGCACAGGAAGGAGGTGCATCTGGTGAAGTATGAGGGGATGGGGGGGCCAGAAGGCAGACCTCGAGGTGCAGGGGAGGAGACAGAGCAGGTGGAAACTCCGGCCGCTGCCCGCCTGCGCCGTCCTCACTCCGGCCCGCTGGACCACTGCGGTTCTTCAAAAACCTGGGTCTCTGTTGCCCCCTTGCCCGTTTTCATGCTGTTCTCTGTTTTTCTCACCTATCATGCCCTTCCCTCGTCCTTGCCCTGTGAAATTCCTGCTCCCCTTTCAAGATTCAGGGACGGTGTTGGCTCTTCTGCGAAAGGATCCCCAATATCCCGCAGTCTTGCCAAGACCCCCAGCCCTGAGTTAGGTAGGCGTGCTTCTGGGTCCCCTGGGTTTGCCTCCATCAACGTGCTCATGGACAGTTACGTGTAAAACATGGAGAAAATAATGGTATCTTCCATCAGTTTCTAGTGGGAGGAATCAACTGACCCGATGCCTGACAGACAGTGAGTGCTCACTGGCTATTCTTCTTGCGATGCAATGCAAATATGGTCCCCACAGAGCTGAGATCTTGGGGGCCGGGGACTTTCCCACAAGATGCAGAGCAAGGAGAATGCAGGGTGTGCTGTGCCGAAGATTTCCAGGGCCTCAGCCTGGTACAGTGCCTCCCATCAGGCTCAACCAGACAATTTTGTCTCCACCAGAGACCACGGCTTGTTGCAAGATTAGGTTTATTCCCAGCTAAGCTTCCCTGCTTGGAAGTCTGGGAGCCTGGCTCTGGATACACTTCCGTTATGAAAAAAAACAATCGCTTTTGCCTTCATGCCTACCTTTTGGCTGAAAAGACATCACAAATGTGGATTTTGTCGTGAGCCAGGGACAGAGTCGATGCAGGCTGCTCCTGGCCGTGCTTTTTAAAGGGCCAGACAAAATCCTGCTGCTTCCAAGGCTAGAACGGTCTGCTTGCTTCTGTTTGCTTTCCGAGTCGATGAAGCAGTTGCTTTATAGGTCTCATTTGCAAGGTGACAGCAAAAGGTCTGTTTTCAGAGGTTTCCAGAGGTATCCATACTGATGTGTGAACTGCGGATTCTGACCTTCTTGGGTAGAAGCAGGTGAGGCAGACGACTGCTGAGGACCAAGACTGAGCACTAAAATGTACATTGAAGTCATAGAATGTGTGAAGAAAGGGTATCCGGAAAGACAGGCGTGCTGTGCATGCGGCCTCCAATTCCGCCTGCTGGCTGCATTCTCTCCGGGCATCCCTTTCCTCCAAAAATGGGCCGCGCCACCAAGAACCACAACGTGCATGGCTTAAGAGGCACAAATGTATCGTCTTACAGTTCTGGAGGCCAGACGTCCCAGATCCAGGTGTCTCCTGGGTTAGTTCCTTCTGAGGACGGGGAGGGAGAATCTGTTTCTGGGGGTCCCCTGGCATCTCTGGTGTCCCTTGGCTTGTAGACACATCGCCCCATACTGTGTCTGCTTGCGTGTTCACCTGGGGTTCTGAGTGTCCCCAAACCACCCCTTCTTATGAGGACAGCAGTCACTGAAATAAGGCTCACCCCACTCCAGTGAGGCCACATCTTAACTGATTAGATCTGCAAAGACCCTATTTCCGAATACAGTCACATTCTGAGGTCCTGGAGGTGAGAACTTCAAACATATGGGTTTTCTGGTGGCGGATCTGGGGACGCAGTTCAATACGCAACAAATGGTGAATCATGCACTCAAAGCGGGACAATGTCTTGTGAATGGTACAGGGCTGAAGAGACAACTTTTTGCAGAAGGGTTAAAAGAACAGGCTCTGGAATCAGGCCAAAGACTCTCTCCACTGGTTACACCCATGAGTCCTTGGGAAACACACGTCTCTGGGCTCCCTGTCTTCATCTGTGAAATGGGGATAATGGTGGTATCCACCTTATGGGGTTGTTGTGAAAATGTCCTAGAAAACATGCAGGGCAAGGTTATGGGGCATGTCCTGGTGTCCCATAAAGTCATAAAAGGATGGGGAGGGAAGGGCCCTGTCTTCCAGACTTCTGTCATAAATCGTCCCAGGGCTGGTTCCCGCCCCCCGCCCTCCCCAATCATCTGCCACCATTGTGATCTGAACAGGCTTTACTGGTGCCCTTGCCTTTTGCTTTTATTTGTTTGTTTGTTTATTTTGAGGCAGAAAGAGTGAGTGTGGGAGGGGTAGAGGGGGGTGGGGAGAGAATCCCAAGCAGGCTCTGCGCTGTCAGCACAGAGCCCCAGGCGGGGCTGAAACTCATGAGCCGTGAGATCATGACCTGAGCTGAGGTTGGATGCTCTACCCACTGAGCCCCCCCGGCGCGCCTTGCCTTTTGCTTTTACTCGCTTCCAAAGGCATCTGTGGGAGCTGCTTTATGGAACAGAAGCTCCAGGCGGCACAAATGATAAACACATGCTGGCGTTTGGATCCACAGACCCGCCAACCATCTAGACTCTGATTACTGAACCGTTGGCTTGTTTGGGGAGCTGCCGCCCAAGAAAGCACCACGCTCTGGCTAGTCGTTCCACAGACTCCGAGTGAGCAGCTGCCGGAGTCCTGGGCAAGGGACAGAGTAAGGATGGCGGCTCAAGTTTGAGGTTTGTGCACTGGCTCATTTGGACCCGCGGCGATGCTGAGTGCTGTAAGGAACTGCTATTTCCTCACTGCACAGATGACACAGATGACACTGAGTGGGATTAGTGGCTTGGACGAGGTCGCACAGACACAAGTGGTGAAGCCAAAACTCAGCTCTCAAGCTGACCGTCTCCTGAAGCCGTGCTCATGGCCATAGCCTTGGTCCCTTCAGGAGTTGGAGGGGGGGGTGACTGTGCCCCAGACCCTTCACCCTG
Source organism: Mungos mungo (assembly GCA_004023785.1). NCBI lineage: Eukaryota > Metazoa > Chordata > Mammalia > Carnivora > Herpestidae > Mungos > Mungos mungo. The sequence goes on along the minus strand of PISW01002304.1, from coordinate 209,101 downwards.
CCTGCCCCGTCTCCCTGATTGGAGGGCTCTTGGTTTGGGCGGAGATGAATGGTTTTCAAGACCTTGGTTCATCCGCCCCTACCTTCTATGACTGCAGACGGGTGACTTTGAATGGCAACCTCAGTTTTCTGAATCTGTAAAATGGGGCTGATAACCCTTGCTCTTCCTGCCCATTTTAAAGTCCGGTGGAAGCCATGCATAAGCTGTGAACTGCATGCTGTCTAGAAACGCCTCGGGGTTGTACTTAATACAGCTTTAGTTCCTTCCTTTCCATCTCTCTTCCCACATGCGTGTCCTTCTCGTGGCTTCCCTGACACACACACAGGCATTGTTCTTCAGCAAATGTGTTCAACACCCCCCCCTCCACACTGGATGGGGACGGGGTGCTGACGGCCACGTGATGCTCGCCACAACCCTCCGTAGGTGGCGTAGTCATATCCTTGGTCCAGATAAGGAGGACTGAGGCGGGGGAGCGGATGCCTCCTCTAAGACACGACTCTGACTCTGCAGGCGCATAGACTCTAAGGCTGGCCACTGAACTTGCTACTTGCCTTCCCGGCCTCGTCCCAGTGGCTGCAAAGTATGAACTCATTGGGCTAATTTCATTGCATTCTACTGCTTGGCACTTGGACGTACTCCAAACGATCACTTTTACCATCTAAACTGCTGAACGCAAGGCTGTGCTGGGAAGTGTAGACGGGACAGCTCAGAGAGGCTGCTCTTTGCACAACCTCGTTGGCATCAAGCCCCGCAGCAAACCAGCAGTGACAGGCAGGACAGATGACATCATGCCCGTCATACAGCATTTTAAAAAGGGGCGCCTGGGTGGCTCAGTTGGTTACATGTCCGACTTCAGCTCAGGTTAAGATCTCGCAGTTTGCGAGTTCAGGTCCCCCATCAGGCTCTGTGCTGACAGCTCAGAGCCTGGAGCCTGCTTCAGATTCTGTGTCCCTCTCTCTGCTCCTCCCCCCACCCTTCTCTCTCTCTCTCAAAAATAAACATTAAAAATTAAATTTAAAAAAAAAGAGGGACTGGGTAATGTAGTTTGTACAAGGTACCAGAAGCAGAAGGTATAAGAAATCCAAGCTCGATTTCTTATCCTGGAGCTTATGTGTTTGTGAGTGTGAGTGTGAGTGTGTGTGTGTGTGTGTGTGTGTGTGTGCTTTGCTTATTGTTTTGCCTTTTTCCCAAGAATAATTTTTTCTTGCAATTAAAAGAGTTCTATAAATACCATATGATCACAATATACAATATTGAGGAAATAGAAGGGAGAATTTGTACCTTCACCCACACAAATCTGCTCCCTACACAAATCTGCTGTTCCTGTTGTAATGTACCCATTCCTGGCTTTGTTCCTACACATCGCTGCTCCATCCCCCCACGACTGTGGTCCTCAGTGGCCCAGGTGTGCTCACAAACCAGGAGTGTGTTATGACGTTTACGTAGGAACACAGGGTTACAGTGAAATGGAGGAGGTGTTTGCTCTGGCCCATGGGGGTGAGGGCTTCCGCATTACACCTGCAGGGGGCGCACAAGCATTCAGTCCTAATGCTTCCTAAGTTCCCCAGAGACACTTAGAGCAACCTTCTTTTCTTCCTAACACAGGAATTCCAGGCCAACACGGGTGCCTTCAATACTGTTTGGGCTACTCAGGGATTCCTTCCTTGACCCACTTTTTACTTAAGAAAATGCTATTTTTTTTCCAGTTTCCATGTAGTTGCAGGTCATAATTTTTCATTCATTTGTGACCCACTTGTTAGCCCCAAATTTGCATCTACTGAGCACCTACTATGTGCCAAGCCCAGAACAAGGCACTGGAGAAAGCAGAGCGCACAGCTGGTGGTAAAGCAGACACATAAACAGACAATTAAAATAGTGTGTTGCACGCTTAGCACGGGACAGTTTCACAGGAAATAGTGCTGGGCAATAGGAGAATTCAACCGGGGCTCAGCTTTATTTGCACGCCTCTTCTGGGCCATCTGTGGGAGACAGTGGGCTGTTTTGGTGCTCCAAATCTTGCAACAATCTTCCTACAGCTAAAAACGTTGTGGGCATGGCTTCACTATCTTTAAGGGAAGAAAAGAATTTTGAGGCTGCATCAAAAAAAAAAAAAAAGCAGCAGCTGGTGGAGATGCCTGACATTATTCTCACTGTCCTCGTTTTGCCAAGATTCCAGCTTTATTCTCTGCATTTAAAAATGTGACCGGGGGCAGGGGGGCGGTGGGAGGGGATGACTGTGTGAAGCGTCTGACGCTTGATTTCGGCTTAGGTCATAATCTCACAGTTTGTGGGTTCGAGCCCAGTGGTGGGCTCTCTGATGAGCGTGGAGCCTGCTTGGGATTCTCTCTCTCTCTTTCTCTCTCTCTCTGCTCCTCCCCGGCTCACACTCTCTAAAATTAAATTTAAATTAAATTTAAATTTTTTCACTGGGAGGTTTCTTCGGATCTTCCCGGAGGGATACAAAATAGGGCATGGTCCCCGCTGCTCCCCCCCCCCCACCCCAGAGATCAATTTCCTTTTCAGATCAAGTTTTACATTGTTGCCACTTGGCTACCAGTTTCCAGCACCCTCTGCACAAGTTGACTCTCTGCTCTGTTTTCTCGGTTGGCAGTCTTCCCCGCATCATTGTTCTCTGTTTATGTCATTAGATGCATTTAGGTGTGTTGAGTGACAGGATCGCCCCTCTGTGCTTTGCAAATACGACTCCCGCTCTGGCGTTCGGCTCCTCCTGTGTCCATGCTTCCCCTGATGCGTTAGTGAGCTTCTTCCAGGCCTGCTGTGTTGAGGAGCTTGCCTTGTTACAAGCAGTCATTAACAAGAGTCCGGAGCAGCGGCTGCTGCTTCCAAGCATTTGTGTCAGATCTAGGAGGTTTGGGCTTCTGTTTGCTAAAGGTTTAATTTTTCAGTTTACCTTGCCTGTCATTGGGACTTTCCTCTCACTAGCCACCTCTGTGGTTTTTGGGTGGCCTTGGTGCACATCAGGAATTCCTGTCCCCCTCTTCTGCCCGACAGTGAGCGTGGAGTGAATAGCTCCACTCAGAGGTGCTAAACAGGAGACTTAAAAAAAGTGCTTTCTTGGGGCACCTTGGGTGATGCACTGGTTCAGGATTGGTCTTCAGCTCAGGTCTTGATCTCGTGGTTCTTGAGTTCAAGACCCATGTTGACTCGGCTCTGAGCTGACAGTTCAGAGCCTGGAGCTTGCTTCGGATTCTGTGTCTCCCTCTCAGTCTTTCCCTCCCCAGTTTGCACACTGCTCTCTCTCAAAAATAAACAAAAAGTAAATAAAATAAAATAAAAAGTGCTTTCTTGGGGCACTTGAGTAGCTCAGTTGACGAAGCATTCAACTTCGGCTCAGGTCATGGAGGATCTTGGAGTGAGTTAGAGCCCTGTGTCGGGCTCTGTGCTGACAGCTCAGAGCCTGGATTCTGTGTCTCCCTCTCTCTCTGCCCCTCCCTCACTCACACTTTGTCTCTCTCTCTTTCTCTCTCTCTCAAAAATAAACATAAAAAAACTTATAAAAGGTACTTTATTTACTCTTCTAAAAGTTTATTCATACCTACTGTGTGCTAGAAAATGTTATGAGGAAGACAGCATCCTGCTGTCTTAGTTCTTAGGGTCTGGAAGGAGAGAGGTCTCTGATGTATAAATCCATCCGTTCCAGCACCGTGCGGTTCTGTGGGGAGTACAGGATGACCAGGTCTGGGGACATCAGGCTGGGCTTCAGAGAGGAGGCAGTGCTTGATCTGGTTCTCCCTCCTGGGCCGCTTCCTACTTCTCACTGTGGTTATCACAACAGGAGGGTCCTGTGACAGAGGCCAGCAGACTCAGGGATGCCTCAGGCCGGGACGGCCTCAAAGAGGAGCCTGGGGTACAAGCTTGCGTGCAGACATTTATGGGAGAAGCGATCCCATGGAGGAAAAGTGAGGGAGGAGGAGGACATGGGGGAATGGAGCAAAGGCTGTGTTATCAAAGGCGGCTCTGGCTTTGGTGAGTGGTTTCTGATGGCGCTCTTCCAAGAGTCTGAGGCGCGCCCTAAGGAGCCATTAGCAGGAGGAGGGGGATGGTTGACGGGCAGATATGGTACTCAGGCACGGAAAGATGGAGTCCCAGTGATGGGGGTCCCAATTCCGTCTCATTCTGAGCCTTTGTCTCCTTAGCTGCCAAAGTCAGATTGGCCGTGGGTGGATTCTATGAGTAAATTCAGCTAGAGTTCACTTGATTCTCGGGCAGGCTTAGGAAATGCGTCTCCGAACTGTCTTCTGAGGACACCAGAAAGGAAGGGTTATCATTGAATGTCAGTCCCCGTTAGTGAAGGGGGTGTCACAGGCCCCAGCTTCCTAGAACGTGCGGGCTGTGCATGTATGTCCCCCACCTTCACGTCAGGGACACCTCAGAGTGAGGCACACAGAGCCCAAGACGCTGCGTAAAGTTGGTCTACACCTTTGTGGTCCTGACAGCAGTAGTTAGAGTATGAAGGGGATCCACCTCTGTTGTGCAAGAGGTGTCCGATACAATGAATACTGTGGAATAAGACACAGAGATGTGCAAAGTGGCGCATGTTGGGAGAGAGAACACAGGAAGCCCCCAAAGGGAGGTGGTACACACAGTGGTGGGTATGCTGGTCCAGGCCTCAACAGCTGGCCTTGGAGGAGACAGCCCTGCTGCGTCTCACTTGCCAATTTCCGTGGTGTAAATACCACATCATTAATACAGCGTCACTGCATGCTCAGCTGGGGAGAGGCACCCACGCTCGGTGCCAGAGCTAGCGTCCCTGCTCCCCATCCCTGTCCCCACGTCCCATGGCCTGGTTGACAATACAGTCACTAGGAGGATGGATTCCACCAGGCAGAGAGCTCACTCTTGCTGGCCTCCTGTGTGAGGAAACCCTGACTACATGCCAGCTTGACCCCTTAGAGCCATAGAACTGGGGGGAAACCCTCTCAGAACATTCCAGAATGTTTACTGTGAGACTGTATCTTAGAAATGTCTAAGCTTCTGGCCTGCCTCAAGTCCATTTCTGCCTAGTTCTTTAGGTCTCTGTTTAGCTCTCATTTCTTGAATACTTCACCCTGCCCCCACCCCACCCTGCTCCAGCTCAAGTCCCTCCAGTGGGCTTGCCAGCACCCTGTACTTCCAGCGCTGAGATATATGGTCTTTCCATTGTCCATATTCCCAACTGAACTGTGAGCTTCTGAAAGGCAGGGGAAGATGTGATGTGGAGTTTTAGATTTCCAGCACTTAACTTACTAGCTTAGGGCCTGATTCCTCATAAATGTCAGTTTTCCTCTTCTTCTCTCCCCCAGGAAGGAGTTCTGAGTTGTGCTGTGTGCTGTGTTTCGCCCAGAGCAGAGCACTTTAGGTCTATGAAGAGCAAAAGCCCAACTGTTTTCTTAGCATCAGTGATTAGAGGGCCCCCAACCCCTGCTTCCTGCCTGTGTAGGAAGAAACAAAAGCACAGCGTAGAAATGACAGATTGGCCTACCAGCTCAGACGACAATAGAAAAGCCATCCTAAGGCTCTACATGATTAACTGTCAAAGTGAAGGCCCAGAGAACAGCAGCTGTCAGAGCTCGGAAGAAGCCGAGGAAACGTGGCTCAGAAGAAACTCAGGAAACGTGGAGAAGGGTAGGTGATCATCATCTCATAGCAATGACCTTCCAGTGGCTTCAAATAAGGAAGGGAGAGGAGAGGGGCACCGGAGTGGCTCAGTCGGTTAAGCATCTGACTTCAGCTCAGGTCATGATCTCACAGCTTGTGAGTTCGAGCCCCACGTTGGAGTCTGTGCTGACAGCTCAGAGCCTGGAGCCTGCTTCAGATTCTCTGTCTCTGTCTCTGTCTCTGTCTGTCTCTCTCTCTCTCTGCTCCTCCCCCCCTAAAAATAAATAAATATTAAAAAAATTTAGGGGCACCTGGGTGACTCAGTTGGTTAAGCATCCGACTCTTGGTTTTAGCTCAGGTCATGGTCTAGTGGTTTCATGAGTTCGAGCCCCACATCCAGCTCTGCTGGCAGCACAAAGCCTGCTTGGGATTCTCTCTCTCCCTCTCTTTCTGCCCCTCCCCCACTTGCACTATGTCTACGTCTCTCAAAATAAATAAACTTAAAAAATTTTTTAAATAAAAAAAAAAGAAAGGAGGAGGAAAACTGAGAAAGAAGAAAGAAGCCACAGGAGGGTGTGGGCAAAGGATGATGCTAAAAACAACACTATAATAAAAATATAAATACAAAACACACATCGAGTACTTGCTATGAACTGGGTAGGGTCCTAAACCGTTTACGTGCATCATATTTCATTTAATCCTCAAAATAACCATGGAAAGTAGTAGTAGTATTTAGCCCTCTTCCATAAGCAAGAAAATGAGGCACGGAGGAGTTAAGTAACTTGTCCAGGGTCACACAGTAAGATGTGACAGATAAGGCAGTCACTTATTTTTAAAGAGGGTTTTTAAAATTAGTTTTTTAATTAAGTTTTAAAAATTTGACGGTTCTTTCTAAAGAAATTGTATGTTTCCTCCTATCCTTACCTCGTCCTGCACTTCTCTGCTTTGCTTCTCCGCATTAAGGATTGGAAAGACCTCTTGGGCGACTAAGTGCCGGGCGGTCTACCTGTATTTTCTCATGCACTTACAATCAGTCTAGCTTTGACAAGTAGGCAGACAAAGGCTCAGAGAGATTCATAACCTGTCCAAGACCGGCCGTCTACTTGGTGGAGGAGCCAGGATTTGAACCCATGTCACAGGGACGCCGTATCTTTCCATCTCTGCCTACTGCCTCAGCCTGTCAGCCCCATCCTGCCAGCTCACCCTCCCCTCCCTGCTCCTGAGAGCCGTGCCTGTGGGGACATCTCAGGCTCTTAGAAGGGTACAATTGGAGGCCACTTATCAAGGATAGGCCGACGGCCGAATTGCCAGAGAGGACAAGTCTTTGGAGAGGTCTCTTCTGATCTCTTGGGAAACAAGAATGACCACCACCGTGAGATTCAATTAGGGCTTAAATATTCTTAGCAAATGTATGAATTCTTCCCACACAGAAAACAAGGATACTTGAAGCTCCCCTCAATTCCCCCGCACTCTATCAAGGGCCCCCATATCTGATGAACGGTTACAAATAACAGAAAGGCACGAGTCCCATTTCCGCTGCAAGGGGAGGGAAATGAAGAGTTGAGAAACAGCAGCTGCTCTTTTCTTCTAAAGGGCAAGTTCAAAGACTTCCAGATAGAGCTAAAAATGGACTTCTCAGGGTGCGTTTTGTAAGCAGCATGAATACCAGTGGTTTGGGAAAGTCAGCTGACGGAATCACTGGCGTGTGACATCTTCCAGACTTGGAGAGGTCCTGCACTAGTGCCGTGTAGACCACCACGGCCCAAAGGTGTTAGCACATTAGCGTCCTGACCATCGCCATCTTACGCTGTTCGGGCGCGTACTGTACACCAGGCGTTGTCTAAGAGCTCCCCGTGCAAGTTTCACGCTGAATCCTGACAAGTGTCTAAGACACATCTCGATTTCTGTTTGATAGAGGATGAAGCAACATCTCGGGAGATTCAATAACTTTCCAGGGGTCACACCGCTAATACTAGGCATCTGAAGCCAAAAAGCCTGACTCCAGAGCCTTCCTTGTAACCATTACTTTGTGAACACTGACAACCACTGAACAAGGGTGAGCAACGGATTTGCAGTAGGAACCAGCCAGGGTCTACGCCAGCCTGCGCCATCCAACAAGGCCAGTGTTGAAACCAGAATGCCAGTTTATTAACTGACCATGAGAAACAGAACCCCGACCTTAGGTATACAGTATCTTGGGTTGGCCCTGTGAGGAGAGAATCGGGGAATCCAGTGCTAATCAGCCGAGGTCTTCGGTTAGAAGAAGGACGAAACCAAGAGGCCAGTTGGCAGCTTCTGTTCCTTGACCGTTTTCCCCACTGTCTGCCCAGGGACCAGCCCTCTCATCCTCCGGCTTGGTGCCCTGAGCAGTTGGGTAACAACGTTTACTGAGAAAATGTCTGAGGGCTGCCTTATTTTCTCAAGGTCTTTGGTCATCTGCCCTTTTGAAAACTAAAGCCGCTCGTTCCCACGACAAGTGTTGAGAGAGCGTTTATTGCAGCCCAGACCCATGCTAGACACTCTGAACTACCAAACGGATGCGGTGGTGTGTTGGAGCTCGCCCACACCGGCTCACGAGAGCCTATTGTTACATAGTCCGGGATTTCACGAGCCGGTCACGCAACACAACTATTAGGTTAAACAGCAAAGTATATAAACGTATAGAAAATTCTATTATAAGAAAAGGTAATACATACTTAAAGCTAATCAGTTCTTAATTATTTTACATTTGACTATCTGTGCTTTAGAGGTTATTTGCACTTGTTTGATCTGTATGAGGAAAGTTCTATAGAATGGTTACATTGCCTCATGACTCTACACAGAGTGACATCACTTGGGTAGCTTGAAAATCATCATGAGAATATTTCTACCATGGAAACCAGGGCTTGATTTTGTTGTTGTTGACTGTCTAAACTTAAGAAAGTAAGGGAGAAAATGTGACTACTGCAGGTTAAACTTGAAAATGTGTGACGTCTAGTCCTGAAGCTGAGAGAGGTGACCATTTATTGAGTTAAATCTGGATGAAGGTGAGAAATAGCTTAACAGGAGATCAGATATCAATCATCTACCAGGGTCAATAACACCAAATCTATTGGGTAAAGAATAATTACATCGGGATCCAACTCAATATGTCAAGTCATGATTGAATTGTGACCGTAGGTTGGCTACAGATAGAAGAGTTCAGCAAAAATCTGCAAAAGCATTCGATGAGAATGAGTTGACCATATGGGCTTTAAAAGAAAGAAAGAGTAGTGTGGATCTTATTATCCCTTGTAAATTGTGGACTACACATTCTCTATGTCAGTAAAATGTATAGTAAATGTATATCATCCATATATGCATATATTTTGAAGACAGTCCATTGTTAAACATACCAGCATGCCTCTAGTTATGAACATGATCCTAATACATAGGAACTTAAAGTCTATGTGGGGAGGGACCCCTATGGGAATCATCAGTGAAGCCCTCACAGAGAAAATGGACTTGAGTAAAACCTTAAAGGAAGCAAAGACTAGGACACTGTTGAGCTTGGGTAAAAACAGAGTAAGCAAAGGCTTAGAGGCAGGAGAACATGGCATTAGCATTTCAGCGTGGGTATGCACCAGGATCAAGCCTGTGGGGACACACGAATGAACAGAGAACTAATGGCAAGTATTTATGGGAAAGATGTGATGAGATCAGAGTCAGAGTCTTGGAAGCCAGAAGCAGATCCTGAGATGGGGGTACAGGTGCAAGATATTTATTTAGGATCTAGAACACCCTGGGGGGAAAGTGAGATAGGAAATAACAGCAGTCACTACGAGGTGCATTAGCAAGCCAGCCAAGCCTGTGGGTAATGGAGGTTAGTGCCACGGGGCAACTATGATGCACCATAAGCCTCCCATCTCCAAGTAATCCCACCTGAAGGATGAGGGAACCACAGTACTTAAGCATCAGCTTCTGACAGTCATTGGTTGAAAGCTGCTCCAAGGATGGGAAACATTATTATTATTATTATTATTATTTATTATTATTATTTTACATTTCTGGCCTGTTGTGCAGGCAGCGTCAGCAAGAGAAAGAAAGCCTTTGGACAAAGAAATGGGTGAATGGAAGTCTGGGATCAGTAAAGATGAGAGTCTGCTACACCCATTAATTTGGGGTTTGGTGAAGTCAACCGTAGGGATCCCTTGAGCACGTTCTTGAGCAAAGAAGTTTCCTCGGAAAGGCTGCCTTCCCCTATGATAGGATCCCTGGTATAGAAGACGGTGCCAAGGGCTTGCGCTCAGAAGATCAGAATTCAAGTCCCGCCTGTGCCTCTTAGTAGCTACATGACTATGAAACTCAGAAAGTCCTTGTCTCCTCCTTGTCTGTAAAATGGGAATATTACTGTGTTTCCATAAGGTTGTTTTAAGGATAAAAAATTTTTTAAATATGAGGGTGGTTTCTACACTGGTGTTTTGTTATTTTGATCACATGTAGAAATATCAAAGAAAGAAAGGTTTTTAAAAGAATCTATAGTTTCTTTTTTTTTTAAAACCTTCCCCTAACGGGATCCTTCTTAAAACATATTGAATTCTGTCTTTTTTTTTTTTTTTTTAAAGACAAGCAGATCTTCAAAGCGACCTCTGTCATTTCTCCACTTTGTTGTCAGCTTCCTGTGCAAGGAGTGCGCTCTGATTAGTGGTAATTGCTCTCATGGTGACATTAGTCATCCTCATGGTAACAGCCAGGAGTTCTAACACACGTTGCTTTGATAAAAAAAAAAAAATCATCCCTTCTTATGACTTCAGTGAGTTGAAGTTTATGATTCATAACGCTAGTACTTGAAGGATTTAGATGAGAGATATTCTTGAGTAATTTGTCTCCTTGGCTTCAGAGACCCTCTGAAATATAACCTAGATTCTCAGGATCACCTTGGAAGCCTCACTTCATTAACTAAGGACCAATTTGGATGGATGATGAAAGGAAAATAAAGGAAGAGATTAGCGGAAGTCTAGGCTCATCTTCCCAGTAAGTATGAAGAGAGAGAGGAGGTGGAATCAGAAGGGGAGAAAAGTTGGAAGAGACAGAAGAGAGAAGGCTAAGGCATCTTGAGCTCTAAGATCTACCTATTATGTAGAAAGGCAGGTCTGTAATTTCAGTGATATTACCTTTTATTAAAGTAGTTCCTCCAACTCTGTCTCCTTTAATATTGGATAATAAAAACTGCGAAAGGAACTCAGGTCCCACTGCAAATTAACAGAGATAATTAAATTCATCCTAATGTAGTCCCAAAGATCCCTGTTCAGCTCGAAATCACTGCATTTAAGAAGGTGCTTTTCAATCCAGCTCAGAGAACTAATCACATTCTCTTCATGTTTTGCACCATGTGTAACTTCCATGGCTGCCGATAGAAAACTGAGGCTCGAAGGCCCTGGTGTAGGGTGGAGAAGGAATTTTGTTCTTTCTGTCTAATATAAGCATCTCTCCCCTGTACTGCCCTGATCTTTGGATTCAGCACATCTCTTCTCTCTCTCTCCGGAAGGATTACTACTCAACTATGTTAAAGAGTAATGAGGAAGGTATAGGATTTGTTTTGCCTTTTGAGTGAGAGATACAGGTTGGAAGGATTCTGAATTCCCAGACTTCCCCATCTTCATAGTTGGGGGAGCCCCAGGAATGGAAATCATTACATTTCTGGATCTATAATACTCTCCAGATGTAGGCAGCCCCTTCCTATCATCCTAGGAAATAATAAATTATAGGACATCCGCCTAGGCAGGGACATAAAGAGGAGAGACATAAATCTGCATCTCTTCTATCAAAAAGACACAATTTGAAGAATTTCGTGGTCCACTAAGTATGCGAATGCGGAGCTATGGGGATGCAAAGCAATTATGGAATTTACTAATTGGCTCAGGCAACTGGAAGATTCTCTCCCTGACCCTACACCAGCTGGCCCAGCAAGCTGTTTATTCTGTGTTGTCTCAGAGGCCAGGAAAGGATGATACAGTGAGCCCAGGAAGCTAGTTACTGATGGAAACGTTTGGAAATGTTGTTCTCATTACATCCCAATTAACGGTCCTGCCGTCCACACAGGCGGCCATGGTAGAACGGTCTCCTGTGCAGAGACCTATTCAAACACATACGTTGTCCATTCTTTACCTTTCTCTGGAGTCTAGTCTTTTCTCGGTATCCTACGGCCACTGCTATAACCCCACCCACCATCTTCTCTGTTAGATGGCTTTTCTGGCCACTTGCCTTCTGTCCCCTTGACCCTTGCTCTCCTTGTGGCCAGCTACTGTCTTCTGGGGGTATAGGTGCTACGCGTGGTGAACTTGGTGTCCCTGAGCTGCAGGGAGGATGGAGCAATCTCGTCTTCCGATTATTTCTCAATATCCAGCCCCACCCCTGAAAATACGGGCTCAGAATGGAAAGGCAATGTGTCAGCCCTCCAAAGCTGGCCGCGAGCATGCATCCCATGGTGATGCAGGTGAAATGGTGAACTGGGTTTCTTAAATTTTCACTCCATAAATAGTCTCTTAGGTAGGTGCTTCCGGGGTTCCTGGTTTTCTGTCATCCCTTTAGTCTCCTAGGTCATTCCTCTCCCTTGATACCTTATGGGGCCCCGGCTTCGCCCTGGAGTAGCACATCCAGGTACTGCCCGTCTCCATCCTGCTGTGCTGTCAAAGAGGCATGTTGCCTTTTACATCCTGCGAAAGGGGCATCTACAAGCCAAATACCTGTGTCTCCTGCTGACCTTGACACCCCATCCCGTAATACAACTTCAATATATTACTTTTTAAATAAACTCTTTCTACTCTGCCACCCAGAGGCAATCCCCCTCCAAAACACATGCCATGGATGAGGGGGGGTGGGTAGGAAAGAAGGGCACAGGAATAAGCAATCCTGTCCTACCAGAAATCCTTTCATACTTAAACCAAACACCTCCTTCTCCAGGGTGCCTTCTTTGTTTGCTCCGCATGTAAAGCCAGCCACTCTTGCCACCATGGTCCTGAGACCCCTGGGTCTCCTCTGTCTCTTACTGCATTCTACAGAATTCTTACTTTGCCTTTCTTCTCCATCCAACTCTGAGCTCCTTGGGGGCAGGAGACTTCTTCCTTCATCTCAGGGTTCAGCATGTATAACACAAGACGTGGCCCGGGACAGGCTTTCAGTATCTGTTTGTTCAATGGCATATGCTCGGTGTTTCCCTCATGAGTTTAGCATGGCTATTAGTTAAATTGCTCAGGAAGCAGGCATTATCCATCATTCCTTCCTCTCTAGCTTCTTATTTATTCACGACGGTGCTGGCTTGATAAACAACGCTCAGGCATCAATATCGCCTTTCACAGTAGAGACTGTGCCAGTGGGGAAGGAGAAGGGTTGAAACCAACCAGCTACTAATGCAAGGATACAGGACCCTTTAGAGTTTCTAGGGGGGTGTGTGTGTGTGTGCGTGTGAGCATGTCTGCCTGTGTGTGTTTTGCCTGAAATCTGGGTGCTTAGGGGTAACCTAGAAAGCCCCTCATGCTTCCTGATTTGCAAATATGATTTGGCCCTTGGATGATGGGTGTTGTACCTAGACCAGAACGCTGTTTTGATTGGAAAAGATGCTGGGCTGATTAGTTGAAAGAAAACATCCTCCAATTAAGAGAAACAGAGTCTGGAATGTAAAGTGCTCAGCAATAGCATTGCCAAGCAGCCTGTTTAAAATTAATTAGAGGTGGAAATATGTGGAACGGAAGAATACCACGCCCCCTGCTCCACAGGGCCGGGATCGGGTGAGGAGGAGGTAGGCACGCGCAAGCGTTGTGGTGTGAGTTTGAGTTGTCTTTTCAGATCCCATTTCTTCAAACGGATCTCATGGAGCGCGAGCAAACATGAGTCTATATACGAAATAGAAATGAGAGACAGGGAAAGGGCAGAAATGAGAAAATACCCCTTATTGTCTGAATCTCCGTGGCTTCTGGGTTCACAGAGCAAGACTTCAGAAAACAAGAAATACCTAGATCTGCTAGGACAGGCTCAACGTATCTCCTTCATCATATCCAGACACGTCACATTTCCAGAAGGGAGGCCCAGGTCATCGCTCTGGACCCTCACAGACATGCTGAAAGCTTAGGCCTCGTCAGCTAAGACCCAGTTCAGTTCCTGGGAACTTTTACTTTCCACGCAGTTCTAACCACTGCAAATCTCGACTGCTTCTCCTCTGGCCTGGTGTGGGATGTCAAGTTTCAAAAGGTGGGGGAAAGAGAGGCAGGTCCAGTCACAGGAGTGGACAGGAATGGGAAAGCCAGTAGCCCAGCAATGGGGGAGGAAAAAGCAGAGTCGACCTGCTGTCCAAAGTTCTCACCAAAACTCAGCCGCCATTTATAGCAGGTGCAAAAAAAAACCTGTGCATGCTCATTGGCACTGGAACCACCCCCCCGAGAATGACAGTTCAAGATGTTACCCAATGATCAGAAGACTGAGTATGTAAATATATGTGTGTCTATGTAATAGGTCTCTGTTTATAAATATGTATTCTATAAATGTGTGTGTGTACATGCATGTGGAGTGTGTATACACACACATAATATAATGAATCCATTAGAAGTTAACACAAACACCCATCCTTCTAGACTAGCTGCAGTAGCATGTAGATTTGATCTCATATACCAATTTCAGTGGGTGGCCAGGGGCTCCCTGGAAATCTGTGTTGAGGATTCTGAGGCCAAATCTCATCTTAGAAGGAGGGGCTATTCCTGAAAGGTGATAAGACTTGGGTTCTGGGAAGTGAGTGCCGACAGCTTCAGACTATTTGTTAGTTGAATCAAGTAAGAGCCGAAGAACCCTATAAATCAAGACCCTATTTCTCTGACTCCTCATGGAACCGCTTCTACCCACCAGCGTGTGGGCATTGCCCTATCTCTCACTGAGGGATGCTACAATAGGAAGAAACTCATTGTGTATCTCAGGGGTGTGTCTGAAGAACTTTATCCGTGTCAGATTACCCTTGATGAGGACCCGTGGGAGAACATCTAGTGGGAGACAGAACGGTGTTTCTTTCAAGAAACCAGTTGGCTCTGATCTGCTGGAGACCACAAGTCCTATAATGAAATACGTTTCCCTCTGTGCATTGGCTGTGGGAGTTTCCGTGTAAAATTGCAGCGCCTTTTGTAGGTTTTAAGTTTATTTATGTATTTGAGAGAGTGTGTGTACAAGTGCACGTGTGTGTGTGTGTGTGTGCACAAGCGGAAGAGAGGCAGAGAGAGAGGGAGAGAGAATCCCAAGCAGGCTGAGATCATGACCTGAGCTGAACTCAAGAGTTGGACACTTAGCTGACTGAGCCCCCTGGGCGCCCCCATTTTGTAGGTACTTTACCAGTTCATCTTACCCCTAAATTAATTTTGTCTCTCTGAACATGTTCCCTTTGTCCTAATTTGATCTGATTTGAGACTCTCGGGCATTTTTCTAAGTCACCTCAAAGGCCACTTGAATAAATAATCAGGGAATCGTGTCCACTTTAGTAAAACTTTTCTTCCAATTAGCACCTGTTGAGACAAGGCATTACAATCTGGACAATCAAGCACGTACAACACCGTATTCGATAAATGAAGAATAACGTGTCTGTGTGTATCTGCATGTGTCTGCGTGCACACATGTGCATCAACACAGGAGGCGCTCATCAGGTCTTGGAATGAAAAGACACAGTGTCCAAGCTGAGCATCTCAGAGCCACAGATTTACAGGCATGACCAGGGCCCGTTCCATCAAGGCCACCGAGCTAGACACGTCTGCCCTGAACAGAGGGAGCCCAAGCCACTGTGAGAATGGGCTGCTTATTAATGGCTGCAGGAGAACATTCCTTTTCTGCCGTGGCCTCGAACGAATGGAGATTGATTCCTTAGGAGGAAAAGACAGCTCCTGGTGGCTTGTCACAGCTGGGAAAGCGATGTGGAGAAGGGTGGTCTCGCATGTGACAGCAAAGATGGGCGCTTACAAGGCGGGGAAGCGGGAAAGACAGCAGCCTCTCAAATAAAAACAGAGAAGGAGAAGGGTGCTAGCATCTGTAAAGCTCCTACTATGTGCCGGGCACTGTGGTAGGCACTTTGAAGAAATTCTTATTAAACTTTCACACCCCAAACCCTTCCCACTTGAGGGATAAAGAAGCCTAAGGACAATCAGCACCCTTTTATCTTTATGTCGTAGAAGTTCTTTTTTTTTTATTTTTATTTTTTTACTGTTTTTATTTATTTGAGAGAGCGAGCGAGCATGAGCAGGGGAGAGTCAGAGAGAGAGGGAGACACAGAATCTGAAGACAGGCTCCAGGCTCTGAGCTAGCCGTCAGCACAGAGCCTGATGTGGGGCTTGGGCCCACAAACAGTGAGATCATTGCTGAAGTCGGACGCTCAACAACCTACTGGGCCACCCAGGTGCCCTGTAGAAGTTCTTTTAATAAATTTTCCAATTGGATTTTTTTTAAAAAAGGCAGAAGCAACAGCTTAAGGGCAGAGGATAAAGCTCCTTCCCCACAGCCGGGCAGCTACTATTAGGAAGAGCCAGGATTTCAGCCTAGCTTTGTGGGGCTTCCCAACACATGCACGTTGTTCTGTGCAGGTGCCCTGATGCAGTGTGGTCTGTGTCATCCACGGAGCTGGAATCCCAGGGAGCTCTGTCACGTAGATTTCAGGACCCCCACCCAGACTTCTAATTCAGAACCCTGACCGGCCTCCACACATACCATTCACCAGGCTTGGAGGCCTCTCAACGCCAGCGCTATGCGGCCTCAGTGCTGGGCTTGGGAAATGTCGCCAACTCACAGTACCCTCCCCCAGCAGCGGACCTCATAACCTGAACACGTGCCCCTCCCACACCTCCCAGGACAGGCTCCTCAGCTTCCAGAGGGCACTTCTGTGGAAAGGGGCAGCTGTGAGGTCATCAGGCAGCAGTGAGCAGCTAGGGACCAGGTGGGGGCCAACGGCATCCATTAAAAGAAGCGACCTCAGGAGCCCAGAATCAGGTCTTCAGATCCTGGTCCCTGGAAGGACTGAGTTTAACAAAATCAAGCAAACCTCATCTCATCCATAAGGCTTTTTCTGCTTTTGTTGGGCTTCTGTAGAACGCTTTGGCATGTTCCAGAAGCCAGCTTCCTACCTGGTCACTGGACTTTCTCCTCTGGCCCTGGTTTCCCAATCCATGAGATGAGGGGGATGGGTGAGGATATCCCCCCACAAGGTCCCTTCCTGCTCAGATTTTCTACCTAAGTTGGTAGATGCAGCTTCTGGAATCAAACCACCTTCAACAACAGCAACGTGGCTGCTGAGAAAATCATCCTAGAACAGCTTGTCGGAGGTTAGTGGCCACAAGCTGGTATGAGTCAGACTCTTGATCAAGCTGGTCCTCCCTCCACAAGCCTTAATGTCTCCCTCATAGCATGGGACATGCCTTCCCACCTTCTCTCCCCCCAGCACAGATGAGGACGAGGGTTGTGCAGCTCTGAACCTAGACACACCAGAGGTTGGATCCCCACTGTCTCTTTCCAGCTGTGGGATATTGAGCAGTAGACTCAGCCTCTCTGAGCCCCGTCTTCTCTATTGTACATAATACAGATGTCTGCCGGGGTCCTCTTTTCCCCTTAAAAAGCAGTATTGATTCAGACACTGAGATAATCCTGTGGCCTGCAAAATCTGATACTCTTCAATATTTGCTCTTTTCTGAGGCTGACAGTCTGGGGGGGTCTTCCCCTGGTTGTGACAGGGTCTCTGCTTCACCAGGAACTGCCCTGGCATCAATTCAGTTCCATGACGGCATAACGCACCCCACCGTCCCCACCCCCACCCCCACGACCACCACATACAATGTCCAGACACTGAGCTTTAGTAAAATTTGCTTGAGACTCTGGGTGGGGGAAGGGGTCTCATCAAGGTGCATGAATCCTCGGCCATCTTTAAACTGCCGCCCACTCCCCCTTCTTTCCATCTCTTCTCCACCCTGCCTCCTAAGATCTTCTGATTCTTTTTCCTCCATCTGGCAGAGTAATTTCTTCCTTTCCTCTCTCTTAAACTTGCTATCAGCAAATACCTAAGCCCCAGGGCAGGGAAATGCCAGCTCATTCTCTGTCCCTTTTCATTTGATTAAAGGATTTCTTGCCAAGTATATGGCCCTCTCAATCCGAGAAATCCTGGTTTATAGAATTGTGTCCACCTTATCATGGGCACACTGAAGGTACATCCACCCCTTTCTCAAGCCATTTGAGAAGATGGTGGCTCTTTACATAAAGCTCCTGGCCCAGTGTCCAGGTCACAGGGGGTCCCTAAATTTGGTAGCCCATTTGCCTCCCCACCACCAACCAATCCTGGAGTTGCACGGGTGAACCAGGGTGGGACAGAGTGGGTACACAGTGCGAAATGAAGAAGAGCTCACTCTTAGATTTAACAGACAACGTCTCGAGTGAAGCCCTCAAGTCTCCTCTGACCCTGGTCCTTCTTACGGCACTGTCTGCCCCTTATAGCTATTTGAATCGGACAGGTGTGGATTTGACCCCAGTGTTACCAAATCCTCTCCATTTGAACTTAAGTTGCTTGAGCTTCACCCTGGTTATAAAATTGGGCTCATTCCCCCTTAAATGTGGAGAGTCGTTGAGGGGAATGAGGGGTCTCCATACATGAAAGGTGTTTGTTCAGTAAAGGCAGCTTTCCTCACCTCTCAGCTAATTAAAGAAAAGGGGGCACTTTCGGCTTCCCAGTTGCCCATGTTTTCTCTGCTTTGTTTAATAAAATGAACTCAGCAGGAGAGGAGACTAACCCAAAGCATTTTTTGTGGTTTCCCTTCCTAAAATCAATTTTGCTTTTCCCCAGCACTGTGAGTCATATAAAGTCTAGAGGAGAGAGTAAAGGAAATTGAGAGCCTTATAGATCATGGATTGGGGCGTCCTTGCTGGATCACAAGACAGTGCCCTTTGAGAAATCTTTAAAACAACATAAAAATCCGGAAGCATCATCTTTCTTTAAACCCCCTCTTTCTTGCTTTGAAAGTCCTTGACCATGAAATTGACTAGATGCTTTATTTGGTCCCTTGATGATCAATGGTTCATGCTCATTTGATCCTTTCCTGCCAACGATCCGTCATTAAAGAATAATGGGGGAAAAAGAGAACACTCAAAAATGTGGTAGTTGATCAAGTGCGTGGAAATGTGGCCCGAATTTTTTTTTAAGTATCTCAGAATAAAAAATAAAGTTGGCTCACAGTCCTCCCCAGCCCCACCCCCACGCCTGATGGCTTTTCTGACTGTGCAGCTTCCTGACCTGAAGCTCTGGTTGAGCCTTTGTTTTTGGCTCAGAGATGTCATTCCTCTTGCAGTCTCCCTTTGTGGGGACATGTCTCCTTCTACTTGTGACCTGGAAAGGACTCTCTGACTCCCTAGGTCACTCCATCATGGCTGCCCCTGAAGTTATCTATCAACCTTACATTTTCTACCTGTCTGGCTAGGAATACATAATACAATAAAAGATTAGCTACTGACTGAGAACACACCACCCATCACGTGGTTAGGAGAGCATATGGTGAGTACTGCTGTTGTCCCTACTCTACAGATGGAGAAACTGAGGCTTGGCAAGCCTCAATAAGTTGATGAAAGTTGAACAAAAGCTGTCTCCCTAGGGTCGCCCTAGATGCACCCATTGATTCGCTTCAGACCATCTGCCCTGATTTGCAGGTCAGAAAATAAAATCACCAGGGCCATTGGGTTTTCAAAATTCTTCTCAAATTCTTGTAATCAGCATTCCTGATCGATGGTTCTAACTCCCTTTTTTCCCCCTTGTGGAAACGAAAAGTCATTTGCCCTCTGGTACAATCCTTTCCTTTATGCCTCCTCTTTGCAGTCTCAGAATAATAAAGCAGTTGGGCGTCTGCTTGGCTCAAGGGCCACATTTTCACAGCAGGACTTACTGCCGAGGCCGTTTTAATGTAGTTGAGTCCCATCAGAGACCCCAGAGCCGCCCTTCCTTTGTGAAGGCTCTGTGAGGGCAGCAAGACCCGGCTGTGACCCCTTTGCTACCCATAAGGTACCTGGGAAGCCATCATCCCTCTGGTCACCAGATTCCTTTCTGACAAATGCTCGTGTGTATCACTCTAAATGAGAAAAATTATGTAATCACTTAGCTCAGTGCCCAGGACTTGCACGACTGTTCATGAATTCTATTGTGAACGGTGATTACTGGGCTCTCACTGTTATACCACCATGGATGGGGGAGGACGCTGGGAGGGAGGAGGTGGTCTCTCCACTTTGAAAAGTTCATCCTGAAGTTGAGACTTTTCAGAACACCACATTTAGTGTGAGACCAAAGTCATATCCAAATGTCCCATAATTGGCTTCTTGGAAAACTTTCTCTTGGATGTTACATCCAACCTTTTCCCTTAAAGCATTTGTACCTCATTCCACTGTGGTGACATTTAAAGAATAGCTATGATCTGGGGTGCCTGAGTGGCTCAGTCGGTTGAGCATCCGGCTTCGGCTCAGGTCATGATCTCATGGTTCATGGGTTCGAGCCCCGCGTCAGGCTCTGTGCTGACAGCTCAGAGCCTGGAACCTGCTTCGGATTCTGTGTCTCCCTCTGTCTCTGACCCTCCCCTGCTCACGCTCTCGCTCTCTCTCTCAAAAATAAACTTTAAAAAAAAAGAAATAGCCATGATCAAAGGAATAAGATTTGAAAGCAGGCCCCTCTGAAATGACTGTTTCATATTACTCACCAAAATCAGTTGTCAAAACAATGACACAAAATGTCTTATATCGACAGAGGAGTCAGGCAAGTAAGAATTTTTTTTTTAAAGAGCGTTTGAGGGGAGTCTGGGTGGCTCAGTCAGTTAAGTGTCGGCTCTAGCTCTCGGCTCAGGTCATGATCTCACGGTTTTGTGAGTTCAAGCCCAACATCAGGCTCTGTGCTGATGGTGCGGAGCCTGCCTGAGATTCTTGCTCTTTCTTCTCTCTCTACCCCTCCTCTACTCACGCTGTGCCCCCCCTTAAAATAAATAAACATTTAAAAAAAATTGTAAAGAATGTTTGAAACTTTCAGGTTGCTGCACCAGCAGGCTGTTATTTTTATGCTACGTGGTAACTGATGTACTTTGAATGCCCTTTATTTGAGCTCTGAATTCTCTCAATGGATGGAACGTGGCATCTTTGTCTCCGGAAACCCCTTCTCTCTCCTTCAGCAATTAGCACTTGGCTCAGTGTCCCCTGAACAGTGGGCGCTCTCTTCTAGTAGGAACCACTAGTGAGGGAACGGCCAGCAGCGCTCCTCTGCGTAGGTGAGAACAGGAGTTATACAAGCTCTCGGCGCCTATTTTTAAGAACATATATTTGTATTATTCCCTAAGGACTTTCAAGACATGCTGAATTTCTTTTAGTGTTTAATACTTCATAAATAAAGCCTTAGTGGCAATTCTCAGCTCTAGCAAATCACGGATATGTTCCAGAGAACATTTAAAATATAAGAGTAAATTTCATAGGGAAGAAAACAGCCCCATTTCCCCAAGTAGTCAACATATCTCAAACCGCTGACATTTCCGGAATGGAGAGAGAGACAGGGAGTCAGATGGGAATTCTTTGGTGGAATGAAGACCTTCACAGAAAGAAGCAGAGGCCGCCCTTACCCTTACTAAGTGCTTCATACTCATAAGGTTACATGAGGGAGGCACGGTAATTACCCCCATTTTACGGTTGAGGAAACACATAGAGGTTAAGCCAATTATCCGAGGAGACCCAGCTAGTAAATGATGGAACTGGGATTCGAAGCCAGCAGGATGACTCCAAAATGCCCCCCAGACCACCATCCTATCCAACACAACACACTCTGCTTCCTGCATGCCTTTCCAGAAACAGCGCCGTATTTCCAAATGAACCTCTAAACCTCACTCGTGGCCCCCACTCCTTATCCATTTTGGAAGGAACTACCATCGTAGCCCCTTCCCCAAACCACAGGTCTTGTCCTTCTTGGAATGAGCCACCAACATCCTCCCCCCCACCAACACCCTCAGCTCCCAGAATGAGTCACCAACATCTACCCTGGGCCCATGTTCCTTTATCAGTGTAGGAATGCACCACCAGATTCCTCCTCAGCCCACATTCTGTGTTTCTTGGCCATGTACAGCCCCAGGGGCAGCTGTTGGGTTTTCTTCCCTGTTACTGCCTTGAGGTGCACTGCCCAGCCGTTTTCTGTGTGTAATGACTGCCTCCCCCGACCCCATCCATTGGCTCGGTCTCTCACCACAGTGAGGAGGACCAGCAGAAGCCTAGTGTGACTGTCTTAGCAGGTGAGACAGGTTTCTGGGTTGGGGGGCGGGGAGTATTGTATAGATGACACCTCGGGGAATCATACTCAACAGCACACCCCTAATCCTGATTCAGTGGTCTAGATGGGACTTAGGGCTCCTGCCTCACTCACATCTCAGAATGAATTCCCGACACCCAGTCAAACTCTGTGCAAGGCGTGGATCACCCTTTGCTCCTTGGACACTGTTCATCCCAGGCCGCTGAAAGCCTTGACTGCCAAGAAAACCCTTCCTTATTGCTCCCAGGAGACACACATCTCCTCTTGGCTTATCCCTAGATTGCAGACTTGTTCAAGGAACATGCAGATATGTGCTCTCTCCCCTACCCAGTGCATGTGTCCTAGTACGAGCAAGTGAAAACAGGTGGACTGACACTTTATGTTCTCTGGCTTGACCCGGACCCAACCTAAGACATAATATTCAGCCTCATTTATTGAGTGCTTATGATGTGCCAAGCTCTGTATTATTTTAAATTCTATCTCATTTAAATTTTTTTAAATGTTTATTTATTTTTGAGAGAGAGACAGAGGGCAAGCAGGGGAGGGGTAGAGAGAGAGAGAGGGAGACACAGAATCTGAAGCAGGCTCCAGGCTCCAAACTATCAGCACAGAGCCTGACTCAGGGCTTGAACTCACGAGCTCTGAGATCAAGACCTGAGCCAATGTCAGACGCTCAAATGACTGAACCACCCAGGTGCCCCTAAATTCTATCTCATTTAAATCTCACAGCTCCCGAGGTGGAAAAAAATATCCCCTCCATTTTGTAGATGAGGCTTAAAAAAAAAAAAAAGTCACCTGTTCGGAAACACACAGCCCACTGGCGATAGAATTGAAGTTCAAACCCAAGTCATTCTACTCCAGAGGCCAACAGCTTAATCCTTTTATTAGACTGCTTCCCAGATCAGAATGACTGCATCAGAAGAACATTCTTCTGTCGAACGGGGTGAGTGGGCATGAAGCAGTGCAGCTTCATACAAAACGACATCAGGACACACAGAGTGACAGAAGATTGGGCGTGAAAGATTCTGTAGCTTCTCCCGTCTCTCTACCTATCTATCTACCCTTCTATCTAAGGAAACTGAGGGCCAGAGAGAGAAAACAGCCTGACCAAGATCACACATTTTACCTCTGCAGAACAAAACCTATTTAGGGTTTTTTTTTAATGTTTATTTATTTTTGAAATAAAGAGAACACGAGCAGGGAAGGGACAGAGAGAGGGGGGCAGAGAATCCAAGGATCTGGAGGGGGCTCCACAAAGACAGCAGTGAGCCTGACACTGGGCTTGAACCCACAATCTGCGAGATCATGATCTGAGCCAAAGTTGGATGCTCAACCAACTGAGCCACCCAGGTGCTCCCACTTAGAATCCATTTTTACATCAGATTTTCCAACATGTGATCCACAAAAGATAAAGGCGTACGTGATGTTAAAAAGGTAGATCAGGAAAGGGAGTGCAGGGGCCTGAGGCCGGATACCTGATTGGCTCCTGTACAAAATTTACCAGTTATATAGTGGTTTTCATCATACTTTTTAGGAAGTGGTCTCATGGAAGGGAAAAAATGCATACGTGTAAGCACAGACTGTCGTATAGCGGAATCCTAGTTGGAAACCAGAAAATCAAGATACGTAGTAATTCCTTGCAAACCCATGAGGGAATGTGAAAATTACACAGCGAACAGAAATCTAGGAGTCTCCGTGAATGCTGGCACATGGCAGGCTTGGTAGTAATATATTTAAGTACAAAATGTTAGAGAGAAAAACCCAAATTCTACATCTAGGCTGTATGTGGACTTTAACTTGCTATTTTGATAAGAGAACTTCTGATCTGATGTGGGGAAAAAAAGTGTCTTTATTGGGGTGTTTTTTGGCTGCCCATTTTTCCTCTAAAGGACACCATCCAGTATTATTTTGACTTGAGTTTTCATCCATTCATCTGAACCTGGGTATTTAGTGCAGGGTGACCTTTGGATTCGTATTCTTTCATTGCAAGGTGGGAAGAAGAAATGCATCATGTAAGTTTGGACTGAAATAAGTTTAAAAAGTGCTAGGTTACGGGTGCCTGGGTGGCTCACTTGGTTAAGTGCCCAACTTGGGCTCGGATCATGCTCTCACAGTTCATCGGTTTGAACCTCGTGTCGGGCTCTGTGCTGACATCTCAGAGTCTGCTTCGGATCCTCTCTCCCCGCCCCCTCTCTCTGTCCCTCTCAAGCATAAATAAAAACACATTTAAAATTAAAAGTGTTAGGTTAAAGAAAGTTCAGCAGGTTTCTTTCATGCAGGACTTCTTGTTGACAGATTACATTGCACTGTCCTACTTGACTGTGGACGCCCTTTCCTTTGTGGTTCACTCAAAATTTCCCCCGAGGCGCAAGTGTTCCATGGAACACAGTTTGGGAAACTGCCTTCTTTACAAACATATGGCAATGTCTCCGCCATCAGACTGCGAAAACCTAGCGATGTGATGGTTCAGCCTTGAGGGAAGAAGACAGCGTTTCCCTCCTTAGAATCCACAGTGGAGACAGAGCATGTCAGGGGAGAAGAATGCCACCTCCTACCAATGAAGCAATCTGTGAGGTATCACCACGCATTATTTAAAGTAGCCACAGAACCCCAGGCTTCTCTCTCCCTCTGCTCTGCCCACAAACCCACATTCTTTTTGCCTCCATGAATTCACAGAAATCCAATGGGAAAAAACAAAAGGTGTCTTTCTTAACCAGGATTGCTGAGAGAGCACATGAGAGAATGAATGTTGACTGAAGCTTGTTAGACCTCCACACAGAGGGACAATGCGGTGGGAATAGTCTCCCACAGAAATCTCATTGGCTAAGACCAGTCACATGGTCCTAACTATAAGGATGCTGGGAAATGTAGTTCTCCTGAGTGCCCCAGAAGAAGAGAATCAGATATGGGTAGCACATGTGTCTCTACCTGAAGCCTCTATGATCTTGGGCATTTCAGTGGCCAAGAAAAGGAAATGAATGCGACAGAATACTTCAAGTATCACATCTTAGAGTTTCATTTCTCTATCTCATTTGAGTAAATCTGCAATATATGTTAGCTCCTATTTTCAGCTGGGGGAAACTGCAGCTCAGAATGGTTGAGTAACATGCCCAAGGTCCTTCAGCTGATATGCGACAAAGCCAGAATCAAACCCATAGCTGTCTGACTCTAGAAACTATATTTGCCTAACAGGGCTGTTGGGAGGACTGATTAAATTACAAATCCATTCATTCGTTCATTCATTGGGATATTTATTAAGCTCCTACAGGTACTGTTTGCTATTCAGGATATGGTTTTGGTATCATGGACTCAGTGGCCCCCAAACATGTCCATGTCCTAATCCCTGGAAACCGGCAAAAAAAAAAAAAAAAAAGGACCTACAGGCATGACTAAGTTAAGGATCTTGAGGTGGGGGAATGTTCTTGGATGGGCTCAATGTAATCTCAAGGGTCCTTATGAGAAGGAGGAAGGTCAGAGTCAGGGAGGGATTTGAAGATGCTACTGGCTCTGGAGGAGGATGGGACCATGAGCCAAGGGACCAGGCAGAATCCGAGGAAAGCCTCCCCTCTCTCCTCCCCAGAGCAACTAGATGGAACTGCAGATGCCCTGATTTTAGCCCAGGGAAAGTCATTTTGGACTTCTGACCTCCAGAACCACGACGTAAGTTTGTGTGGTTTTAAGCCACTGAGGTTGCGGTAATGGGTAATGGCAGCCAGAGGGAACTGACACAGCGTTAATGTGGAGCAATGCTTACGAAACAACGGCCGCTACGGAAAACTGGGAATTACGGCAGAGAAGACAGAGCAAGACAGATGGGTCTATGTTCAACTCGAAAACAGAAGAGTACTTACTTGCGTAGTATCGCAGAGTTTCAAAAAGACAAGCAGGAGGTGCCCATTTATGGCAGGTCCTGTATCAGATGATGGAAGAAGTGTCAGCTTAAGGAAGTGGGAAGGTCCCATCTTGGGAATGACCACGGCTGCACGCTGGGGGGCAACTTCCTGGCCGTTTCACGGACTCATCTCTCTCCCTCGAAAAGGGACTCTGATCTGGTCTTCATTTTTGAGAGCAAAGAAAAATGCCTCACGATACTTCCAAGTGAAACCAGCACCAATAATTCACTAGAAAGCATCTCTGAAAAAAATAATGAAAGATTCCTTTGAAAGGTGAATTTTTTTTTTCCGATTGCAGGGATGTCTCTTTGCCTAATCTGATATCATTCTAAAGTGATAATTGAGACTTTTGTAGAGTGCAATTAAGCAATGTCGTTACGGCTTATTACGGATAATGAAATAAATTGGCAGCGCAGGTAAGAGAATGGATAATCTACAGAATTACAGCTCTCGGGGAAATCAGAGGCGAGCAGCCTCTGGGGGCACCAGAAAGGCTTAAAGTATTTCCAGTGAGCAAGAACCTTGTGCCCCATATCTCCTCCACTGTCTGTTTAAGATGTTTATGAGAAAATCCTACTCTTACTCTAGATCTCAGAGAGAGAGAGAGAGAGAGAGAGAGAGAGAGAGAATAAAGATCAGAACAGGAAGTGAGGAATCTGAGAAAGCGGTTCAGGCTCCTTGGCTTGTGTCCACAGCAATTGCAGGAGACAGATCCACTCCGTACAATCAGTCCTGGTGCTAAAGCTAAGCTGACCAGCATCTGGAACGAACTACCTGCCAGACCCTGGGCAAGACGCCCAAGCCCTCGGAGCTTCCGTTCCTCCACCCATCCGACGGAAGCAGTTACACGCGTGTGCGGGGGCGTGTGCCCACGGATCTAAAGTGCCCGGCACAAGCTACCCATGGTAGATACCTAACAAATATCCCTTTCTCCAGAGCATCCTGCCTCTCTTCTCTCCGCACCCCCTGAGTTTTCTTTTCCACGAATCGGTGACATGTGCCTGGCTGAGGGGGAAGCAGGGCGGAAGCAAGGGGGAGGCATGATTAGGTCATAGGGAGCACAAAACACCCGCTGATGTTTTTTATCAGTTCCTTGGGCTGATAGGGGAAAGGCCTGGGGGTCTGGTGGGAACCGAGTTATCTTAAAATACTAACACTGAAGGCCGAAGTAGTTCTGTAGTTCTGTAGCCACGTTCCCTCCACCTAAACCTCTGGAGCAATGGGTGTCCCATTTTAGAGCACAAGAAACTGAGGCTTCACAACTTGCCCAGGATTACGACGTTCAGTGAGAGGAGCCCGAATTTTCTCAAATCACCACACAGGCAGCAGCACCTGCCTCCCACCTTCACGTGCGACCCAGGTTCTGAGACCAGGGGAAAGTTGTGACCAGCGAGCCGGGTCTCTGGGGTCACAGGAAGGAGACCAGCAGTGATGCCCCTCCGAGGTGAGGGTTCAGAAGAGACTAATGGGCTGGAAGTTTTGAGGGAGGTGACAGTCACCTAGGAAAACTGCTCCCGAGACTTGAGAGAGACCCCTGGTCTTCTGGAGGAAGGCCCTAAGCCGTGGAAGGTTTAGGAACTGGGAAAACGTGCGATTCTGCAAGTAGAAGACACGATTCTGAACAGTCAAGACGGTTACCGCTGTCAGTCATCACCAAGCCCGCCCGCGCTGGCGCCGGCGCTAGAAAAGCCACAGAGAAGTGAAGCGGTTCTGGACTCACCCAGAGAGGAGACCGCTGCTTGACTCCCGTCTTCCCGGCCCGATAGGCGTCCCCTGGCAGGTCCACCCAGCCTCCTGCCGCCACCGGGAAGGGGCACACGAAGAACGGGAGGGGCAGAGCCCTTCCTCCCAGGAGCTCTAGCCACTGGCGTTTACTCCCTCTGACCCGAGCCTGGGCTCCTTTAAGGGCGCCCACCTGGGGCCAATTGCTGAGCCTCACCTCTGACCCAGTGCGGGGGAGGGAGGGTCTTCCATTTTATCAGAATCTCCTGGGGCCCCTAATCCCCAGCTGGGGCCCCTGTGCTAAGCTCCTGTCCTGGGTCTCTCTCCCTGGCCCACTGGATCTGAAGTCAACAGCTATTTATTGAATTCTGGCTATTTTCCAGGCTGTGGTTTAGGCACTTGAGCTACACCTTAAATGGAACTAACAAATTAAAAAATTTAGAGCTTCCATTCTGCTCGGGGGGAAGTGAGGGAGGAAAATAATAAGCCATAAACAATGAATAAACACAGTGCTTTCCACTCTATATTAGAAGGTAATAGAAGCTAAGGGGCCGCCTGGGGGGCTCAGTTGGTTAAGCCTCCGATTTCAGCTCAGGTCACGATCTCGTGTTTTGTGAGTTCGAGCCCTGTGTTGGGCTCTGTGCTGACAGCTCCGAGCCTGAAGCCTGCTTTAGATTCTGTGTCTCCCTCTCTCTCTGCCTCTCCCCTGCTTATTCATTCCCTCTCTCTCTCTCTCAAAAATTAAATAAACGTTAAAAAAAGAAGCTAAGGTCAAAAGAGAAGGATAGAGGGCCCGTGAGGGCAGGGATGGGGGAGGAGGGGTGAGCTGGCTCAGATGCATCCCAGGATCCTTCCTTCTGAAATGAGACCTTGAACCTCTCCACCTGCACCCACCATCAGCTCTGCCCAGGGCTTCCCACTTGGAGCTGCTACTTCCCCCACAAGTGCTTTGCTGCCCCCTTATGGTCCTGAAGGACTCCACCCACAGAGGGCAGTAGGGCGACCCTTCCATTGCTGGCTGGCCCTGCTCAGCACCTCTCCACAATAACTCTGGGGAAGGACCTATCTACACAGGTCTGTAGGGCTGAGCATTCCCAGGTCTCGGAAGTGTTGGAAGGACTGGAGATTTTTCTGAGCAACATGCCGGGTGTGCTGGAGCTCCTCAGAGCCCACGGCCCTGCCCCTCTTTCCAACAATGCATCGGCGACACTGTATTCTAGCTGAGAATTGGCTCTTGGTGGGAGTAGATGCACCAAGAAATCTGCAAGTGCTCCATATCAGGGCTCGCTCTCTCTCTCTCTCTCTCTCTCTCTCTCTCTCTCTCTCTCTCTCTCTCTCTCTCTCACACACACACACCAGGTACAGAACAAACTTGTTGTTACCCAGTGACCCATTTGCCCTCACACTGACGCTAACACCTGTGTGCCGCATACACTCACACAGAAAACTGACTCCCAGAGCCCTGTGGACTCCCCTCTATTGGGTACCCTGGGTGTGGCCTCTCTCTTGCTGCCTAGTTTAGTGAAGCCTGAAGGGGTTTGAGATTCTGGGCCAGAAAGATGCACAGAAATCCTTGGAATGAAGCAGACACTAGGACGTGAGGGAACACAAAGGGTGAAAAATTCCTGCACTCAATTTATTGTCTAACATCTTGTTTTTGTTGTTGTTCCCTAATAGCCATTACGCCCCCAGAAACTGAGTTTCCAGGGCATTATAAATTCAGACATTTAGCAGAGCCGGCGCTAAGATAGAGCTCATTAGAGCGAGTGTGTTGGAAAGAAGGATCGTCGGTGTACTTTACACACAACAATCAATGACGGCCGATTCCTCAGCCCTGCTGTCTATCAGTCTTCTTAAGATGCAGTAATGGAAATGGGACCATCACACTTAAAGTTATTCAGTGCATCTTAAGTCATTCCACGCAGATACTCCAGGCGGGAGGAAGGGAAGGGGCATCCCAGAAGTCTGAGCCTAAAGAGTAAACCTCCTGGGGCTCCTGGGTGGCTCAGTCGGTTGAGCGTTTGGCTTTGGCTCAGGCCATGATCTCACAGTTCGTGGGTTGGAGCCCCGCGTCGGGCTCTGTGCTGACAGCTAGCTCAGAGCCTGGAGCCTGCTTCTGATTCTGTAGCTCCCTCTCTCTCTGACCCTCCCCTGATCGCACTGTCTCTGTCTCTCAAAAATAAATAAAAACCATAAAAAATTAAAAAAAAAAAAAGAGTAAACCTCTTGACAAGTTCAAAACGGCATGGAAGGCTTTAGCTGGAGGAATGTGAGTCGAGTGCTGTAACATTGGGATCTTGGGGGCGTGGGCTGCTCCCATCTGTAGCGTTTGCCTGTATGTGTAGTGTACAGATTCCCACCCTTGCCATTTTCAAATAACCAGTGTGCTGTCAACAAGTTGCTAAGTTCCTGAATATTTAATCATCAATGCTCATGAGCAAGTTCGACACACTGCTAACTTTGGTGAGAGAGAGAGAGAGCGCGCACGCACACGTGCATGCCCGCTCGCGTGCACGCACACACACACACACACACACACACACACACACACATTTGGGGGAGGGGCAGAGAGGGAGGGAGACAGAATCTGAAGCAGGCTCCAGGCTCTGAGCTGTCAACACAGAGCCTGATGTGGGGCTCGAACTCATGAATTGTGAGATCATGACCTGAGCTGAAGTTGAACGCTTAACTGACTGAGCCACCCAAGCACCTCATATTTTATTTTTTTTAATGTTTATTTTTGAGAGAAAGAAAGAGCGTGAGCATGGGAGGGGCAGAGAGAGAGGGAGACACAGAATCTGAAGCAGCTCCAGGCTCTGAGCTGTCAGCACAGAGCCCCATGCAGGGCTCGAACTCACAAACTATGAGATCATGGCCTGAGGCGAAGTCAGAAGTTAAACTCACTGAGCCACCAGGTACCCCTGACTTTGGTTTGAAAGTTAATATGAATTTTACATTCAGCTCAGTGATACATCCCTGCTTAATTTTTTTCCAATGGCTTTCTTTCTGCCTTCAGACCTTCTAGTAACATCTAATACAGTGTTTCACCTACTTATGTGTAACAGCATGGGGTAGGGCTTGAACATGGGACAGCGTCACATTGAATCATCTGGTGAAAAAGGTATTTCCTTCACACTTCCCTCTTCATCCTCCATGCCAGGGGTAGAGCCCCCCTGGGGAGCTCGTCTGCTTTGACACTTGTTTCTAGAACACTTGTTCCTCACGCTCTTTTACAAAGAGGGGGGGGGGCTCAGGTTCAAGTCTTCAGGCAGGCAGTGGAATCAAACTAGAATATAATAAAATTGTTGCATCTTATTTTACTTATGCCTAGCTTTTTATGGTAAATAAAAAATAATGACTTTCCCTCCCTTTATGGCAGTAGCACAGAGTTGCCTTTTAAACGTGTTACTAAATGTGCTACTTAGGAGGTACCTGGATGAAACAAAATTCTCTTGCGCCTGGGAATCTTCAGAAGATGAGACCCAGCTTCTGTGGGGTGTGCTCATCGGGCTCTCTGGGGACAGAAATGCCCAGAGGCACCTTGGCTGCATTTGTAATAATTCTCTACCTTTGGGGTCTCCTGCTCCCATTCATCTCAGTCAAACAGATTGTGGTGTGCCGTCATATGCTGATTTATAACAGGGGTCGATTTCCCTGGTGTAAATATTCAAACATGGCTGATTGCCAGCAACCAACGCGACATCACTGAGCTCAGAACTGGGGAGAAATGTGCGCAGTTAGCTTGGGTCTGCACGAACCAGTGGGGGCTGGCTCCAGCGCACCATTGGCCCTCACTGCTACCTACCGCAGGTTCCGTTCCCGCATCTCATGAAGGCCCCGGAGCTGTAGTCACTGATAATGATTTCCCATTTTGCAGTTAGCGAACTACTTTGAGAGGTGACAGGGCAGGCCCGAGCTGCTTGTAGGTGACGGGCATGGGGACTGAACTAGGTCTGGACGCAAGCACCCTTCTCTACCACGGGCGCGGACGTCACTGCACTCGGAGTCTCATCCTCCTCAGCCCCCGGTGTAAGGACTCTAGCTCCCTTTCCTCCGCCCCTTGAGGCCTGAAACACCGAAGTGGCGTCGGAAGCTCTGTCTTGCCCATTATCCCTGACCTCTCGTCACACGCATCTTCTGACCTGGGCCCATGTGCACAGCACGCAAGGAAGAAAAATGAAACAAAAACCACTGAATCTGCCCAGTACGCCATGAGGTCCTGGTTCAGCCCCCAGAAAGTCCCAGGCAACTCCCTGCTGGTAGAGCTCCCTGTCACCTTGGCCATGACATTGAATATCCTGCTCCAACTGGGTAAAGAGGAGGAAAGGACCCATTATTGTTGAGCTCCTGTCATCTGCGTGGCTCTGTGCTTGTGGCCTTACGCCTTTCTCTCCTTCTATCTTCATGACCATTCCACGAGGCAGACATTGTTAGGCCATTTCACAGATGAGAACACAGATTCTAGGAGGTTGAGTGACCTGCGGAAGGTCACCCAGCTTGGGAGTGACGTGGCTGGGATTGGAGCTCCAATGCCCACAGTCTCTCCTGCCCCAGAGCCCGGCACAAGCCCAGACACAATAAATTCACACTTATTCTTGTCAAGCGACAGGGCGGAAAGGCCATAGAGAAGGCCACGTGACCTCATAAAGGTATTCTCCAGATTTACGGAGCCGGCTCACTCTAGCTGTATTAGGACTAGAGGGAGTCCTTGGACTTCCCTCCTGAGAGGGACTGGTGTGGCCTTTGGGGATCATAACTAAACCCCCCACTCCCACACACAGTTAGGGACCATCTTCTTGGGCTGCCAACAGTGCTTGCTCCGTCCCCCCGGAGGCAGACCCCACTGCCCTGCATGTATCTCTTTGGACCTCCCCAGCCCCCCACCCCTACCCCCTCTGGTAGTAAGCTCCTAAGCCAGGGAGGAGGTGGTATACTCCCGTGGGTGTTTGCTGAGTGGACGGGAATCAGTGCTGGTGGGGCTGGGGTTTGGTCATTTCGCAGGGGCACTGTCTCGGAGACAAGATCTCACAGCAAAGAGGGACTGAAAGCTGCATGGATGGGGAACAGGGTTTCTGCAACCCCGTGCGTAGCACCGTGGCAGGTGGCTGCACCCCGGCGACCTGTCTGAGCCTTCTCACCCGCAGTCGTTTCTAGAAAGGTTGCCATGGCTCTCTCTATCCTGGCGCCAGGGACGGGGAGGAAGGAACAAACACGCCTCCAGTGGCTCCTTAAAATGATCCATGAGATCTACAGGCCAGGGGTTTCTTGGACACCTGCTCCTGGAATCAGATAGAACCTCGCCCGGGTCCTGTTTCCAAAGGAAAACCAAAGGCAGGAAAATGAAGTGACTGGCAAAAGGTCAAGATGCCTCTGAGGTATTGAAGCTGTCACTCCACTGGAGGTCTTCCGAGAACTTGACCCAGACGCCGTTCCCTCCTCCTTGCTGCCGCCGCCCGTACAAGAGTGACCGCGGTGTGCGTGTAAGTCACTATGTAGACTGGCCTAGATTTTCAGCATCCACGTGGACGGCAGTCTTCCAAGTATAGTGGACGAGCCGGGATTTTCAAGTCAGACAGACATGGATTTTAATCCAAACTTTGTCACTTATTAGCTGTGTGTCCTTGGGCAAGTCCCTTTCCCTCTCACTGCTGACTTCCTCCTTGGTGTTTTCTTGTTCTGGATCCCTGCATGGTTACATGAGACCAAGAGACGTCATGGTCTTAATCGAAAGATGAATAAGTGACTGGAGTGGGTTATGTCCAAGCCTTGAGTTAAGTCTTCTTTACATGTTAGAACCGATTCTCAATTCATTCAGTAATTAAGTAAAATAACAAGATACACTTGGGCCAGACCTCAGAGGACAGCAGCGCCCTCCACAGGTTGGGGTGGTAATGGCAGTGGTGACAGTGAAATCTTCGAAGGGGAGGTACTTTGAGGGAACAGCTCTCCCTCCCCTCTTCTCCAATCAGTGACCCTCCTGACGTCGGAGGATCAAGTTTAGGGAGGCCCCAGCGTCGCATGTATGTGGACAGGGCGGCACATTGGTTCAGATCCTGCCACTCACTAGCTGTGTGGCCTCTGGCGAGTCGTTTAACCTCAGGGAGCCATGATGTGTGTAGGAGCACGGGACACACGGCTCTCACATAGCAA
Organism: Mungos mungo; assembly: GCA_004023785.1. Lineage (NCBI taxonomy): Eukaryota > Metazoa > Chordata > Mammalia > Carnivora > Herpestidae > Mungos > Mungos mungo. Next base: position 175,465 of record PISW01002304.1, on the reverse strand, counting down.
TGGCGGCTAGTAGGATGCTGTTAGGATCACCATCCCTCTTTAGATCCACAAATGCAGGACCGGGGGAAGAAGCATTGTTTAAAGATGATACAGGGGCACCTGAGATGCTCAGTCCGTTGAGCGTCCGACTCTTGATTTTGGCTCAGGTCATGATCCCAGGGTCGTGGGATCGGGCCCCACATTGGCCTTCTCACTGTGCATGGAGCCTGCTTTCTTTCCCTCCCTCCTTCTCTGCCCCTCCCCTGCTCGCTCATCTCTCTCTCTCTCTCTAAACCAAATAAAAACACTAAAGATACTAGAACTTCAGAGTTGTCCCCACCTGTGTGTGACTAGCTGATGTTTGGCCACAGACCTGTCTCTCCCAACCGCTTCTGGCTTCCAGGTTCCGATGCCTCCCTCTTGGGCGGTGGGTCTCGGCGGGGAGGGGTTTTGCTCCCCAGCGGATAGCCGGCCATGTCCGGAAGCGTGTTTGCTCCTCACGACCCGGGGAATGCTACCGGCATCTCGTGAGCATAGGCCTGTAACACACAGGCTCGCTCCCCACCCCAGAGAACTCTCCGCCCCACGATGCCGCCAGGGCCAAGGCTGTAAAACACATCTAAGGAGGGAGTGATCTGGGGCACTCTGGGAGGTGTGTTTATTCTTTTGTGATACTGGACAACTCTCTGGATTCTTCTCTCTGAGAAGGAATGGTGCCGCCTCCGTGGACTGTACTACCCCTCATACTCTGCGCCCAGGGTGAAGGACCCTCTCTCCGAGACTGCAACGGTACTTCTTCATCTTCCAACAGTGCCTCTCACTTTACTGTCTCCCATGACTGCCTTCCATGTGACATTCAAAGGCGCCTCCCAGCAGGGCAGCCCCATGGAGCAGCACCTCGTTTCTGAAAGAGCAAAACCAATCACTCAGAGCACGAAAGACGGTTAGGGTGTGGATGAACACCCTTGTACAACACTGCTTTGATAACGATTCAGACACGTTGGTTTGGCTGGTTGGCTGTCTTGTTGGGGATGGATGGATGGATGCACCTTGACCTCTCTCACTGTCTTGCTTAGAGTTTCCCAGCATCTGTCTGTCATGTACTCAACCTTTCAACAAATCTTGTTAAGCATCTGCTGTGGACGGGGTCCAATGTCAAGTGTTAGAAATGAAGTATTTGCCCGAGATTCTCTGCCGGGTAACCGGGCCTCTGTGCTGTCGGAGGGGGCAGGAAGTAGGCTCCAGGGCTGCTTGGACACAAGCTGGGGTTGATCCTAGCGATGCTGCCCACTAGCTGTGTGATGCTGGGAAAATTACTCATCCTCTCTTGGCTGGTTTCCTCATCCTTAAAAACTGCAGCGGTGCCCCCACGTCTCAGACTCGTCAGAAGCACTAAATGACGATGATGGTATACATTCCCTTCTTTAAATCCTAGCTCTTGGGGCACCCGGGTGGCTCAGTCGGTTAAGCATCCACCTTCGGCTCAGGGTCAGGAGTTCGAGCCCCACATCCGGCTCTGGGCTGACAGCTCAGAGCCTGGAGCCTGCTTCAGATTCTTTGTCTCCCTCTCTCTCTGCCCCTCCGCAGCTCATGCTCTGTCTCTCTGTCTACCAAAAATAAACATTAAAATTTTTTTCAATAAAATCCTAGCTCTTCCACTTTTTTTTTTTTAGCAGTGTGACCTTGAGCATATTAACTTCTAGGATTCTTGATGGTCTCCTCTGGAAAGCAGAAATAAAGCACCTGCTGTGTACAAAGTTGACGTGAAGATTAAAGGAGGTGCTGCCTGTGACCCGTCAGCCGGTGCTGCCGGCGGGTTGTGATACTCAGAAACACATAGGTGTTCCCATTACTCTCGCTGTCATACTGCCTAACATCATCAGAGCTTAAATAGCTATTTTGGTCCACATTATTATTCTGGATCTATTTCAGTTTTTTAAACAGCTGTCGGTGGCTGGGAGGCAGGTGTACCTGCCTCTCTTTTTGTGCCAAGACTCTGCAGACTGATGAGCAGTGGGAAAGTAAAAGACTCCAGGCAGATGGGGCCTTCACGGGGGCAGGTTTTGCATAATTCCACCTGCACACACGCTGAGATCAACTGAACGCCCTCCCAAGCCTTCTCCATCCACGGGATGATGTCGTTAAAGCCTGCACGGAGTCCCAAGTAATGAAAGATGATGAGGCTAATTACAGATTCTGCGTCGTGCACAGGACTGTGTGCCGGGTAGTCATACAGATTGTCTGGGTTGGTCAAGTGCTGACCCGGAGTTCAGAGTGCTCCAGGATAGACCCGTCCGGAAGCTAACAGATCTAGCCCGTCATATCTGTAGGGCAAAGCTGTCCAGTCATCTGGTCTTGTAGCTCCCACAATGCCTGGAATTGCTTTGGACGAAAGAAGAGCCTGAAAATAAGTGTAATAGGTGGCCTGTCACACCTGCACGCACTAACATCATCAGTTCATTCACTTGGAAACATGGCTGATTCCAGATTATAGAGATTTTAAAACTTTTCTTCTAGTAGGAACAATGACACATAATCAGCAGAGACGTTTAAAAACATGCCCCTTTAAAGAAAGAGAAAAAGGAAAAAAAAAAACCCCATCCATTTCCCGATCATCCAACAGTAACCCTGTGTATACCGCGGACCCTTGAACAATGTGGGTTTGAACCACGCGGGCCTGCTTACACGCGGATTTTATACAGTTCAGTGCCATTAACGCATTCTCTCCTCCTTATGATTTTCTTTTCTCTAGTTAGCTTTTTTGTAAGAATATAGTATCTGAAACATGTAACATACAAACTGCGTATTAATTGACTGTTTACGTTCCTGGTAAGGCTTCTGGTCAGCAGTGGGTTACTAGAAGTTAAGTCTGGGGGAGTCCAGAGTTGGGTGGATTTTTGACTCTCTGCAGGGTGCAGGGTGGAGTTGGTGCCCCAACCCTGGCGTTTTTCCTAGTTGTCCTTTGTTGCTTTTTTTCTTCCAGTATTTCCATTTTGTGCATTTGGGTTTGGTTTTACTAGTCTCTGGTTCGGGGGGTTTAACATTTTTTAGAAATTATAATCATACTGCGTAAAAACCTTTGCAGACTGTTTTCCCCGCTCTGAGACTCTTTTTAAGCATATTAGCCTATCGTGGCCACATAATATTCCAACAAATGAATCTGTCAGAGTTTCCTCAACTGTTTCCTCTTTCCTGGACATCTAGGTTTGCATTTTGATTGTTATAGCCCCTAAAAGACATTTTGAATATATTTTTTTCCCTGTTATGATCCCAGTTGTAGGCTTATTTCCTTGGCCTATCTTCCCAGAAGTGGAATTACTAAATCGGAGAAATTGAAAGGTGTTTTGAAAGACTTTTTAAAGACTCTACAAACGTGTCCTACACTGTTTGGTGTGGAGATGACCTCGGTTTTTTATTAGTGTGGGTGAATTGCTACCCTCCTCCCCAGCGTCCACCAAACCCTTTTTTCTGTTAGGGGGATCTTCCCAGATCCACCACCGTCCCCCAAAAGATGGCTGGTGTCAGAAAGCCATCCCTTGGGGATCAGCCTGGTTGGAGCAATGGTGGCGCAGACGTGCCATCCCTACGTGTCAACCAGTTGGCTGGGGCAGCGCCCCCCGCCCCCCGGGGAGGAATGGGAGACCTTCCTCATCTTCCTACTTTCCTCCCCTGTCTGTTGAGTCTGTGTGCCGTCTCGTTGCCATGGCGACCCAGTTCTCAAGGCTAATAGGTATTTTTTGGTGCTCGAAGGAAAAAAACCTCAGCTGACAGACGAGCAAGGAAGATGCAGGAAAGAAGAGGCTAGGCCCCCACATGCCCCCGCGAGCTTCAGTGAAGGGGCACAGATAATTAGAAATTAGACTTTAGCATCACACAGACTCTGACATAAGGAAGGTTCCAGGGCTAGCAAGGTCATCTGTTTCCAAGGCTAATTAAAATGGATGAAGATAAATCAAATTACCTCAGATCTCATCTCTGCTTGATGGAGAATCTTTCAAAGCATAGGTCAGTTTTTAGAGGCTCTTTCTACCCTTGGGGGAATTATATTGCTTCCAGAAACAGCCTGAAATGGTCTTAAAGGCAAAGTGGGATTTCACAGCATATCTCCACATCCCACGGCCATCTTGTCAACTCCACCTGACCAGCATCACCTAATTCACCAGTATCTCTAGTTTCCAGCTCTCACTGGTCTCCTGTCCTTGTCCGGTGCCCCACCTGCCAGGACACACCTCCTTCTGCATCCAACTGAAGGCCGTCCCACGAGCTATCCCCACAAAAGAGCACAGTGTCCCCCTGACTAACACTCAGTTCCCTGAATGAGCCATAACCCCCTTCCAGGACTGTGTTCTTGCCTCAAATGCATGCATTTTCTCTTCCCGGAAGTTGCCTCCTTCTCCTTCAACACAAATGCTATTTTTCTCGAAATTGAGTCATTTCCTCTCTCGGCTCGAATGCCTCTTCATTCATACCTACAATAGAGCTCTTCCCACGCTCTGTTGCAGTGGAGCGTTTCGGTGGCCTTTCCCCCGTAGAGGCCACGGGCTTGCCTAGGCAGGGGCTGTGTGCACTCTTCTCCCTGAATGTGGCCTGGCACGTGGTCAATACCGGAAGTTATTACCTCCTCCGAGCTGGGCTGTTTGGTTCAAAGGATACATTCTTCCATCTGGGGCGATGAAAAAAGCACCTTGAACTTCCCTAAGAGAGCACCCTGTTTCTAAGGAACCCAAAGCCCTCCATCGGTACAGCATCATCCAGCAGGTACTGGGTTCCTGACAGTGGCGTACCGGTTGAGCATGTAGATGCTGCAACTTTTGTTACAGTTGTTGTTTGGGGAGCAAAGCTCAGAGTTCATATTTTATCAACTTTTTGGCAAATTCCAAACACATTCAAAAGTATCAAAAGAATACGGACGCTCCTCCCCATCCACCATCCACATGCCCATCAACCCAGCTTCTACAACGATCAATGTTTGGCCAATTTCGTTTCCTTTGGTTGCTCCCTCCCCACCCCACTATTTGGGGTTATTTGGAGGCAATCCTAGACATAATAGTTTCGCCTGTCGATATCTCATAAACCGCCTCGATCAAAACTCCTAGCTCTTCTGGCTGCTGTGTCTGTGACCTCAGGCAGGTTAATTGACTTCCCCGATCCTCATCCCGGTGTATGTAAATGAGAATAATTACAGCACGTCCATCATAGGGTTCTCATGAGGAGCAAATGGGAGTATTCCATGAGAAACACTTGATACTTAGCACGTACCAAGATCATGTGCTAACCGGTCAGTGTTGGCCATCAAAAATCTCTGTTATTATCACTCTCATTACTGAATTTACAACGTGGTCCCAGCACCAGGGGCATGAAGGACAAACGACAGTATCCATCAATAATCATGGCTCTGGCCGCAGAAATAGGGCAGACTGGGGCGTGGAAAAACCGGAGCCTCAGACCAAAGAGGAGGCAGGGAAAATCATCCTCCAGGGCAGGGTGGGGGCTTGAGGTGCAGGAAGATGAGAGCCGAGACCTCCCACTGACTGGCTGCTGGCGGCCACCAGCTTGTTCTCTGTGTTTTAAAAGAGGTTGTTTGTCTTTTTCTTTGTTTGTTGGTTGGTTTTGTTTCTTAAATTCCACATTTGAGTGAAATCCTACGGTATTTGTTTTTCTCTGACTGATTTTACCTAGGATGATATCCTGGGCGCTCCTCAAAAAAATGAGAAATAGAGTTACCATAGGATCTGGTATTTCCACTACAGGGTATTTACTCAAAGAAAACAAAACAAAAAACACTAGTTCCAAAGGATAGAGGTACCCCTAGACCCTTGTGTTTATTGTAGTATTATTTACAGTAGCCAAAATGAGGAACATGCCTGGATAATAAGGTAGGTCTCAACGGGAGGCAACTTTGCCCTCCAGGGGACATTTAGCAATCTCTAGACACATTTTCGTTTGTCAAAGTGGGGAGACACACTTGTGTTGAAAGAGGACAGGCCAGAGATGCTGCCAAATCCCTGCAATGCACAGCACAGCTCTTCACATCCAAGAATTACCTGGCACAGGATGTCAATAGCTCTAGGTTGAGAGTCTTCAAGAGAGAATGGAAAGAGTGTTATAACCAAGGGACAAGGAAGGTGCATAACCACGTGCAGAGGAAACAGCCCATCACTGGTCCCACAATGCAGTGCCCAGGGCCCCGCAGCCTGCCTTCCTGTCTCCCACTCCGTCCCATGCATGCGTGACTGGCAGCGATGCATTAAATGCTGAGTTACACGGGGCTCAGTTTGAAGCCCGGCTCTTCCCCACTGGGCAAGCCACTTACCTCTCCCTAAACCTCACTGTCATCTCCGCTCTCCTCCACGAGTCACAGGGACTCCGGAAGGAAGGGAAATATTTTTATGTACCGGTGACTGACAGTCTGACAAACTCCCACTTACCTCACAGGGTTGATGCAATGAAGTGAGGTCATGCCTGTCGGGTACTTTGCTCAGGGACAGCGCCTGCTAAGGGTTCGTTTGTCATGTCAGCTGCTGTGATGATAATGAGTGACGCTGTGCACCCCCCACCTCCCATGGAGGTACCACCCCTACCTTGCCCCTTACATTTCCCTGATTTTAGATACAGCTCTTTCCTTCAGACCCTTGCCTTCTCTCAGTGCATTGTATGGACAGGGGTGACTCCTGTCAATATGGGGCCAGGTCCAAGGTCTCTAGCCGTGCCCTGTCCTTCCTCTCTAAGTGGGTGGGATCCTCAAGAACCCCCCTTCAGTTTATTCATTTTTGAGAGAGAAAGACAGAGAGAGCAAGTAGGCGAGGGGCAGAGGAAGAGGGAGAGAGACAATCCCAAGCAGGCTCTGTGCTTTCAGCATTGAATTCACAAACCATGAAATCATGATCTTAGGCGAAGCCAAGAGTTGGACACCTAACTGACTGAGCCACCCCGGTGCCCCAGGAAACTGCCCTCAGTCATGTGGTAGGGAAACTGGCTTTCTACATGAGCACTTTGTAAGCACCTTGAGCACAAACACAACCCCTCTTTGATTTCCGCTCCTGACATTGGGCCATTTCACTATCCCGATGACTTGTCCCAGGCATATCCGTCTCTGGTGGCCGCTGCTCATTTTCACCCGTGGCGCCTCGCTTTTGTCTAAGCCACAGCTATGTCGATGCCATAATGAACACGGCTCAATTCCCTTAGGTACTAAAGATGTCCCCACACACCTGCAAGGGAGCCCTTTCTCTCCAAGCCTCAAGAAAGGTCACCTCTGCCTTCTAAACGGTAATTTTCTAAATGTCAGCAGGTCTGTCTATCATTCTTTCAAAAACATGGCTGCCCATTTGAGAACTTTCACGATTTTGAAGGGTCTCTTTGGCCTCCTTATAGTTCTGACCTTTTCCTACAAACTCAAGTCTGCTCCGGCAGAAAGCCCTCAGCCACCATGGAACAGTGTAGTCATCAATCAGTGACCACATAAAACCATATTATCTGGAAGCAAGGTAGTTACATCCTTAGTAAGGAACCAGAGTCCTGTGAGCACAAATACGGGATCTCCCAGCTGGAGGCGCTCTGCTAAGAGATGCAAAGCAAGGACCAGTCGGAAATTATATATTGCATGTTCTGCCATCCTCATGTGGAATTTTTCTGAGCGGCGGGGGCTCAGGTTATTTTTTTACCCTTGTCCAGCACACTTGAGGAGCTTAAGCAATTCACGAGGATTTTCAATAACTCATCATCACCCTCCATGTTCTTGTGGCCGTCAGTGACTCATTCTTTGAGTTGAGCAATATTTCCCCGGATTAGTTACATGTCCTTCTATTGACTGAGTGACAGCCTTCTAGTCAACCTTCAGATCTCAGAGAGTTACTTCCTTGGGTTTCGTCCTTGACGACCCCCAGCGGCTTCCTTTTTCGTGCCCCATCACATTTCTGAGGTCCCTCTTACAGACTGTACGACAGAATTGTTTTTGCATGGAATGGGAGTCCTCTCCTGCACCTTTTTCTCTTCCTCCCCAGAACCTCACTCTCATGTTTGAATAAGCCTCCACTGAGTGTCCACTTCAGTTCTATTCAACCATCCAAATCCAGCACTGGGAAACACTGTTAAATAAAATAAAACAGACACTGGGGGCAGTTCACTAGATTGTTTTTCATCTCTTGCTTTAGTTCAAAATAGAATAGGATAAGATTATGTAGTTGGGCTTGATTACGGATTGCAGATTTCTGCAGGACATTCTGGCTTCTGGGTCAATATTTAATTCATTTGCACCCCTCATGAGCATGGTCAAGAGTCCGTGTCATCCAGGTACCAATGAAGGAAGAAGGACCGGTCACTCCATCCGGATCCTACCATCTTGTTTTTCGCCTTCCATCTTCCTCATATGCAGAATGTTCTTTACCCCCTTTAAGCCAGGGTTCCGCTAACCCTCTTGAAAAAGCCTCTTGGAGCATCCTCACTGGCTGGTTAGTGGCCAAGCAGATACTTCTAAAAGCTGCTTTGTGTTTCCCTTCCTTTAAAAATAAGAGCCATCCGTGAGGACCAGAACTGGGGTGGGGCAAGAGATGTGACGGGGGTAAGAATTAAGAAGGGCTTCCTCTCAGGGGCTCATCCAGTGCCTACATACCCCTGAGAGTGAGCATCTCCTTAAGCTTTGCATCCTTGTCCCCTCCCTTTCTCCACCGTAGTCCACGCCCTGCCTTATTGCAAAGACCTTCTGTGCGACTGGTCCAAAAAAGCAGTTGGCTGTTTGAATCTCTCCTCTCTTTTCCCAAGTGGGTCAATCTACGTTCCCTAACATGGCGCCACTCTTCCATCGAGGTCAAAATCTGACGGCTCACTCACTTTAGACCCCTAGAGTTATTTGACAGAAATTCCAGATTCCAAGTCTGTTTGCAATGAATGTGCTACTTTTCAATACCCCCTTTGTATTTTAAGCCATTCCAAAGACGGCTGTTGTTAATGTGAGTAATCTTCTATAGATGACATTGGTAGGTGTGCTTCTTAATTATAGTATTACTCATTTCTTCCTTTTCAAACCTTTTAATTTATCACCTAATAGGCACAGTGATCCATGGAATAACCCATCTTCATTTTTTTTTCCTGTTTTAGGTGGCTGGGCTTATTATTATTCATAGCACAAGCCAAATGCTTTGATTATTAAGTGGCACCATTTATACCCTAATGACTTTGTGCCTTTCACACCATTCAAAAGGAAATTGAATATCATGAAACATTAAATGAGATCCCAAAAAAGACTGAGCATCGTTAACTTTATTACTCAAGTGTGAACAAACTGACTACTCAGTTAGAAGGTGACTGGACGTAGATATTCTAGATCATTTGGTCAGTGTGGGCCGCTGCCTTGGAAACTCTTTGGAATCTAGTACCAAAGGCCCCAACCTACCAGCACGTTGCCCTGCATTCACTCTTGCTTTTTGTCCTCACACCCACTGGCCACTGGGCACCATATTCTACCCTCTTTCCTTGGAAAGGTCCCTCTCCCTCCTTGTCTTAGCTACCTCCTACTCATCCTTTAAGCCTCAGCTTAACCGCCACTTCTTCAAGGAAGCCCTCCCTGATCTTTCCAAACAGATCAAACCCCCATCCACATTATCATAACACCATCTTAGAATTATTAAGGGGCAATCTGACATTCATTCGAGTCATTCTTTGATGCTCTACATCTCCCATAAGACCATAAGCCTCATAACAGCAGGGAATCTTGTAGGTGTTTACTCACCATTGTCTTCCCAGGCTTTCAGAAACCCCATCTCTCCTAGTTCCATTGCAGACAAATAAGAATGACCATAAGTACTGCTCTTCTGCAAACATGGTCTGAACCCATTACATTTTTCCTGTAGGCCATGCTTGAACGCCATCTTGAATGCCAATAGACTTTGTTGGAGCATTAACCTATGGCACAGGCTCCACTCTGATGGGCTGAGGTCCATGGGGCTAAATAAACAAATTAAGAACACATTTTTTAATTGTGAGATTCCTGTTATGTGTAGCCTATTTAATAAGCAAAACTGTGAGTACCTCAGGATAGAGACAGCCTATTGATTTCATCTGTTAGTTTATACACAACTCCTGACCAGGGTTTTGGCACTGTTGAATGAGTGACTGCATGAATGAATGGATAGAATAGGTATTATCATTTAACATATTAAGAAGGTGGGGAGCAGAAATGAAGCAACTTGCTGGAATGACATGAGTGAGTCACAGCAGAGCGTGGGACTCCGTGATGATCTCACTGCCTCCGGCCGCCACCCACGTGGGATGGTACCAAGGTGGCCTCCCAGGAACAGGAAGTATCAGAAAAAGCTCAGATAACCTCTGTGCTCAGAATCGTGGCATCTTGAGGGGTTTTAATGATATGACTCAAATTTCCTCCCACTGTCGAGACAGGAGACCAGCTCTGGCTAAGATGGCCTGAGTGTGCCCAGAGTCCCGAGCGCCGGAAAATCCAGCTGCCAAGACCGCATTTGGCCAGCCGCACAGCTGGCAGTGGCATCTCGGACTAGGTGTGAGAGGCCATGGCCTCTGGGTGTGAGAGGCCACACCCCCTGGGTGTGAGGGGCTCCACTGGGACACCCAGGCAGCCCTGAACAGGCCACCAACAGGCGGCTGCCTGGGCCAGGGCTCTGGAATGAGTGTCAGATGAGACAGAAACCTCTCGTGTGGCCCAGCCATGTGACATCTCACTCTCTCCACATCCCACTTGCTTATTCATCTGTCCATTCATTCTGGAGGCTATCGTAGGACAAACACTCCTGTGCACGGGGGTCTCTGGGGTTGGTGCCACTGTCCCACCACCTAAAGCTGCACTCCCCAATATGGTAGACATGAGCCATGTGTAGTCACCGGGCACATGAAGTATGGCTCATCTGAATTGAAACACATTGCAAGAAAAAAATACACCCTGGATTCCAGACACGTAGTACAAAAGGAAAAAGAAGGAATATAAAATATCTCATGAAGACTTTATTATGTGGAGTATATAATGAAGTGATAATATTTTGGATAGATTTGGTTAAAGAAAATAGATGATTAAAACTGATTTCGCCAGTTTCTTTTTACATGTGTTAATGTGAGTAATTAGAGAAATTCTCGCGCATCAGCAGCCCACTTCCTATCACCACTGCACGGCGCTGGTCTGATGTAATGGAGGGAAGAGGGGCCATGTTCCAAGTTGGCAGAAAGGGCAACTTTATAGCTGGCCCGAGGTGCCAAGGGAGCCCAACGGAGACTCGGCCCCAAATGCAAGTGGTGGGAGTGGGGGGTGCACAGCAGCTTCCTGGAAGGGTTCACACGTAGAACAAGAACCCCAGGACCAATCCGAGTTAGCTCCAGCACCAGGACACTCCAGGAAGGAGCTCTGTGTATACAGAGGCACAAAGCAGAGAAGCCCAATCACCATCAGATAAGTGGCCAGTGGCAGGAGTGAGGGAGGTGTAAGAGGAAGTGGTGACACCAGAAAGGACAACAGACATCAGCTCCTGAGAAGTCAGTCCAGTGCTGTCTAGCAGGATGACAACATGAGCCACAAGCCACGTTTTCAATTTTGTAGTGGCCACATCCAGAGAAGTAAAAGGGGGGAGAAGTTAACTTTATTAGTAGGTTTTACTTAACCCAGAATATTTAACATGTTATTTCACCACGTGATTGATGTCAATGGCTCACAATGAGGTAGCGTATATGCTCTCATTGTCTTTGAAGCTGGTCACGTGGCTTGCACTCACAGCACACTGAAGTGTGTGCTGGCCCCATTTCAGGGGCCACATGTCACTTGTGGCCACTGCATTAGGCAGTGCAGGGCTACTAGGTTTCTCCCATCATCAACTGCAATGGGAAAAGGTTTGAGGCAGAAGTGTCCCTTCGGGGAAAAAACCAAAAATGGCAGCCACAAGAGAGACAAGGAGCTCTCTGGAAGTTGTCACCACCATCTTTTGGGCACTGTCACCTACTGAGGTGCCTCAGTTTACAAACTGGTATTTCAGGAGCATCGGTTTTTTTTTTTTTTTTGGCAGACTTTACCTCGTGGTGGCGTTATGTGAGGGCAGTTTTGGGGTGCAGACAGCAGAGCCCTGTCCTGGGTCTTGTCCAGGGTCCTGAAAAGGGGAACCTGCTCTCTCCGTTCCCAAGTGTTTTGAACCACCTTCAGTTGGTGACCTGGAACAGATTCCTTAGATCTGTCACCTTTAGGTTTCTCGTCTGTGAACCTGTGGTGTGGAGATAAAAAGGAACAACATATGTGAAATGCCTCACGTGATACAAAACCGATCAGAAAAAAAGTCACTTCTCTCCTTCTAAGCTGTCGTCAAAAGGGCTCTGTCACATCTCCAAGAGCAGCCTAAGAGGATGTTAAACTCAAACAGCGTGACCGGGGATCAGACTGCCTCAGTCAGATCTCGGAAAGATTCCTGACCCTTTCTCTATCCCCTACAGAAGGAACTCCAAGGAGTCAGTTCATTTCAGAAAGAAATTGTCCAAAAAGATATATGCAGATTAGAGCCAGCCCTTCAGGGGGCTTTGTTCTGGTATCACAGTAAGCTTTAACTGGTAAGAAAACAGCTTTTCAGTTTCCCTGGGCCCCGTTTTATTGGAGAAACAGCACAAAAATTGTTCCGAATCTCCAAGGAGTTTCCAGGTGCTGAATGACTTGTCAGGGTAATAAACAACTGAATTCTGGGAAGTCATTATGTGAGATGTTACCTACCACCTTCCTCTGCCTTTGAGAATCAAATGAAACAACATAGTCTGGGTGGAACTGGGGCAAAGCATTGGTTCTGAAGTCTGACAAACCTGAGTCTGAACCACAATTCTGTCACTAACAGCCATATAGACTTTTGACAGATTGCTTTTCTCTTTGAGCATCAAGGTACTTCCCTGTAAAATGGGTGTAACATAATATCTTACAAGATAAGAACTATGTATGAAACGTTAGAATGTTAGTTATATATTGATGCATAACAGATTGTCCCTAAAACGTATTGGCTTAAAACAATATTTGCGATCGCACTTTATGTGGTGAGGACCCTGGGCACCGTCCGGCTGGGTCCTTTGGGTCAGGATCTCCCAAGCCTTCAACCAAGGTATCAGGCAGGCCTGATTCTCATTTCTAGGCTTGACTCAGGAAGGATCTGCTTCTGAGCTCTCTCATTGGTTGTTGGCAGGATCTCGTTCCTCATAGGCTTTTGGACCGACGGTATCACGGGTACTGACTGTCGGTGGGAGGTCTGCCTCAGCTCTTGGCCGTGTGAGCCTCCCCCTAGGGTAGCTTACAACATGGCAGCTGGTGTCGTCAGAGCAAGAAGGCAGGAAGAGTCAGAGAAAGAGACTACAAGACAGAAATCAGTCTTTTATAACCTGATCTTGGAGGTGGGATTCCATCACTTTTGCTATTTTCTAATGGTCAGAAGCAAGTCAGCAGGTCCAGCCCACATTCCAGGGAAAGGGGGCGACACGTGGCTGTGTGCCAGGAGAACAGGAAGGCGGGGAGCCATTTTGGAGGCTGTCTGCCATGATATTCTCAGGATATAGTTGTTATAACCACACATGACAGCATTTTGAGAAGCATCATTCACCACAGAAATAAAACAAATCTACTGGCATATATATAAGGGTCAGGAAATTTAAACATCACGTGACGCTATCAGTCTATAAAAGAGGCTGATTCTAACCAATGCTAGGTTTTCCAAAGACTCATTTAAATCTGCATTTAACTTATTTTAAATACTGATTTGATAACATATTGCCAAATAACAATGTTTGAAGTTAAAAGGCACCCATTCCTCCTAATGTTTTACCCTGTGTCCGAACCCCTTTCTGATTATTTTAGGACGTCCATGTTTTTATGGGGATGTAAATAAAAATATGCATCTCGATTTTCTCATTTGCAGTATTACCAAGGCCTTTGACCCTGATGTACATTCTTTGTAATTAGCTGTCGAATAGCCACGTGGTATTTCCATTCTGTAGATAAATGGGAAAGTCGTGGTTCACTTAACCACGCCTGCTCTCTGTGGTATAGAAGTTGCTTCAGGTGTTTTACCATTAGAAGCAATGCTGTGATTGAGTATCTTTTGTGTGGTAAGTTTTTTCCCCCCACAATTTGAATTCCGTCTTTAGGACGAGTCCCAGAAAAGCAGCTGGAGCATGCACATTTTAGCGGTCCTGTCAAGTTTTTATCCAAATGAGAAGACAGCTTTGGTTTTTTAAGCAAACACCACTCCATCAGTCCCAGACTGAGTTCCTCAGAGACAGACATCTCAGCTTACTTTACATTAAAAAAAACAAAACAAAACAAAACTATGGCATGTAGCCTATAAGGACAGGTAATGAAGACTTGTGGACTTGAGTGGACAAAAATATTTAAAAAGCTGAGACTTCAGGAAAAACTATTTAGGCTAGATCTCAGGTAACTTTTTTTTTTTTTAAATCAAGAGATGTTGTATTTCCATTTAGATTTCACGAAGAGATGTGGAGGTCCTCCCGCTCATGCCAAGCACCGGCAAGAGTGCCCTTTCGTTATCTCATTTAATCCTCTCCAGCGCCCCCTACAGCTCGTGTCCCGCACAGCCACAGAGTGAGATGCTCAAAGCATAAATCATATCGGCACACGTTTGCTTTTTATGCAAGCCCCTCTCACTTGAAAGGAAAACTAGGTCCTCTTCTCTGGGAAGAATACTAGTTCTGGAGAAAACTCTACTTAGGTAGAAACAAAATTGTCCACCCAATAACCAGGAGTACCCTAAGGGAATTTTCCTTGGGCAATGCATCGTTTTAGTTTAACTATGAATCCAAGTTATATAACATTTTGGTAAACAGGGCACAAGTGACTTTGCGAAAAATAATTTTACTGGTCAGAATTTCTCTGGCTGATGTGCCCTTTCTTGGAACGCCACAGTACCCTCCTCCCCACTAACCCCCCCATCTTTTTTTTTTTAAAGAAAATTTCGTCTTATTTCAGGGGCTATCACTTCCATTTCGTAGACCTAGAAGGCCAAGTTGCTTGCACAAGCTCAGAGTGCATGAGTGACACAATCAGAATTTATTTGCACCCAGGGTCCCAAACCGTCCCCGGCTCAGCTGCTAACCTTGAGCCACAGCGCCCCCAGGTGGGCGGAGGGTGGTTTGGCTTTTCCACCTGCGCAACTTCTCGCCCACTCAGCGCTTCCGTTTTTCTCCTGACTCAGGTGAAGGAGGCCATGCAGCGGATCCACGACCGAGGAAACATCGGCAAGTTAATTCTGGATGTAGAGAAGACCCCGACTCCACTGGTGAGTCAACAGCAGAGGCATCCGGTCAGGTCAACACGAGAGGGTCTACAGATGCAGGCACAGGTCGGGGAGACAGAAATGCAGGCAGCTCTCCCTGGATCGCGGAGGAGACCTGTGTAATCAAAGACCGTGCAAATGAGCGGTTAGTCACACAACTGGGATGCGTGCTAAGAAGGAAAGGAAATGCTTCAGTGTGAGCATTTCAAGAGCAATTTAAGGGCAGGCAGAAAAGACAGGAATAACAGACCCGTGCCTCTCACAGGTGCCGCCTCTTGGCTGCCACAGGTGGGAGGAATTCCTGGTGAAGTCTAATAAATTCGCATGCACATACTCAGCAGAAGTTTGCCTCCAAGATGCCTCCTGAGGGTACCCTTACATCCGGGGATCCCTCCGGGAGTGAAGCATGTCAAGTTCACTCCCTCACCCGCTTGCTGGGCCGCCGGTGGTGGGAGGGAAGGGGCCATGTCGTGTGCTGCCGGCCCAGGGCACCATCGGACTGCGTGGAATCGGAGCCTGGCTCTCCTGTCCAGTGGGTGACCCTGGGCGATTCTTCCACCGTTCCATCTTCATAGCCCTGTCTACAAACTGGAGATTGAGTTCTCCCAAGTCAGTCAGAGCGGTACACATAAAGCAGTGTCCCGTGCATACGAAGTCCTAGGAAAGGATTAACAAAGAAAATACTTCGGAAGCGTTTTTTGTTTGTTTGCTTTCTTATCCGTTAAGTCTTGACCCTGCATCAGGCATTTATAAAAGGCAAAGAACTAAAATCTTTGCATGTTTTAGTGGGTATTTTTTTAAGCGTTTCTTTGGCTTTTGTGACCATAATGTAGTTCGCGAATGGTGGTCACTTCACTCAAGGAAGGGTGATTTCATGAGAGGGCATTTCACAAAGTGCAAGTGACGGATAATGACAGGGACATCGTTTATCATGTGCTTACTAAGCTCGAGGGCTGTGCCAGCCAACAGCGGAAGGCAGATGAGGGGTGGGGCTGGGGAGGAGACCAGGGCGGGGCTCTTGGGTCTTCCATGCATTTCTGTTGTTGTTAAAACACATGACCGGGTCCGTTTTACCCCATCAGTAGAGGGCATTTAGAGCCATCCTGGACAGATTGTCTTAAGCAAGACAGCTGACAGCAGCTCCTTCCTGTGTCTGTGACACAGGGGTCCCTGCTGGGCCCTCTGGCTTTGGGAAGGAGTCTCATCAGAGCAGGGGCTGAAAAGCCCCACTTTGAGGGTTAGGACCTCAGAGCCTGCCGTGGTCCTGGTCTCTGAATCTCAGGAGTGCTTTTATCTTAGGACCTAAAGAAACAAAGAGATGTGAAGAAAGGCTAAATCAGACCTGGGGCGTTCGGAAGGCCTCTGTGGGGGGCAGGCCATGGCCTGTCTGGGTAGAAATGACACTTGAAGGGGAAGGAGCATGTAGTCAGGCCAAACAAACAGGGGGCATCGCGAGTCTCAAGACAGGTCTAGAGCAGTCATTTCTACAGCAAGCACCTGACAGGAGAGGCAGTGGCACAGGGTCAAGGCTCCTCGGGAACATGTCACTTCCCACTCGGCAGCTGTTGGGGGTGAGGATCTTGGGGGGGCGGGAGGGGGGCTGCAGAGGCGCCTGCTTCTATTAGGATGGCCACTTTCAGAGCTCAGGGTGAGTCAAGGGCCCTAGATCTGCCCCGCTGAATACACCGCACGGCCCTCCCCCTCCCCTAGGACCTACGGGGGCTACAAAGTGTGTGGGCAGCGTGGGGGGTCGCTGCTGACAGCTCTGGAAGTGCCTTTGCCAGGAGACACCAAGAGTGAAGTGTCCCCTGGGTGGGGCCTTCCCTCAGTGAGGCTGAGCCGGGGCAGGTCCCAGGGTCACAGCAGGAAGGGGGCTGCTTCCTCCAGACCCCGCGGTGTCCGAGGGCAGCTCCGGCCCTGTCCTCACCAGCGTCCCTGGGAACAATGGTGGCTTTTCCTGAAGCCTGCTGACCTCTGCCGCCGCACCACTGCCTCGGTACGTCACCGCTGACGGTCCCTGTGCACTGCCCACTGTGCCCGCGGGGCAGTGGTCACTGTTCCTGCTACTTCCTGCTGAGGAGCTAGAAAGGAGTAATGTGCAGGAGTCCCCTGGCACCCTGGTGAGTCTGGGAGACAGACTAAGAAGGGAGAGCCCTCATGTTTATTTTTCTTTATTTTATTTTAAATTAAAATTTTTTTTAAAATTTTTTTAAAATTTATTTTGGAGAGAGAGAGAGACAGTGTGAGCAGGGTAGGGTCAGAGAGAGAGGGAGACACAGAATCTGAAGCAGGCTCCAGGTTCTGAGCTGTCAGCACAGAGCCTGATGCAGGGGTCGAACCCACAAACCGTGAGACCATGACCTGAGCCGAAGCCAGACGCTTAACCGACTGAGCTACCCAGGCACCCCGATTATTTTTATTTAATGTTTATTTGTTTTTGAGAGACAGAGCGTGAGTGGGGTAGGGACAGAGAGAGAGAGGGAGACACAGAATCTGAAGTGGGCTCCAGACTCCAAGCTGTCAGCACAGAGCCCGACGCGGGGCTTGAACTCACGAACGGCGAGATCATAACCTGGGCTGAAGTCAGACACAACTGACTGAGCCGCCCAGGCGCCCCAGAGCTCTCACGATGCTTTGCTCGCAATTCTCAGAGTGTGTCCTGCACGCTACTGTGTGCCAGGCACCGTGCTGGTTGCGGAAGGCACAATAGGAAGACAACAGGAGACCTGGTCGTCTTCCACAGTGTCCGCAGTTCGCACGGTGGGGCAGGTGGACAGCGGTCAGGACACCATCCATCCATGCGGAAGGGACACTGCTATCTGTGCTACAAAGAAGAGCTCATCATGGGGGGATCGTTCCAGTTAGGGACGTCTGGGAAGGCTTCCTTGAGGAAGCGGGCTGAGTGCTAAAGGGAAAGTAGGCACCAATCAGGGGAGGGAGGGGCGGGCTGACTCTCCAGGAAGAAGACACTGCATGTGGCCAGGAGGGCAAGTTCAGCTCCAGGACAGGCAGCATGGGGAGGCCTGAGAACAGGGGAGGCTCAATTCTTGTTTGAAAGAATAAGTGGTGAGCATAGGCCAAGTCTCGGGTGTGGGAGATCTGGGGTTAGATTAGGGCTTAGGAGTGGAAATCCGAGGCCCAGGCTGCTAAGGGGCTGCTAGCGGACAGGACCAGGGTGTCTGGAGCGTCCGTCACGGGCTCGGCCCTTTGCTGGATGCTTCAGACACATCATCTTACTTTGTTTCCCTCGGTTCTCATGACAGCTTTGTAAGGCAGGTGGGTTTATCCCCATTGTAACCGCACAGGAAAGGGAGGCTCAGAGAGGTGTAATACCTGCCCCAGGGCCTGGGGGGGGAGAGCGAGCTAGAACAAAGTCCGCAGTGTGGACACGGCGTTCTGTGTAGACCACGAAGGAGACAGACGCACATCTGTGAGTATCGTTGTCCTGACTTCTTGGTAAGTGACAGACAGCACCGGATTCCGACCGCGGCCAGTCTGTGCGGCGGGCGCTGTCAGCGCCAGCACCCGGCCCCTCCATCTGAGAGCCTCCGGCCCCAGAAGCGTGTGTGGCCCGCGTGTGCAGAACTGGCCAGAGATGCAAGGGAGATGCCTTCCTGAGCCATCCCCTGGCTTCTTCCCCTTCATGCGGGACAACTGTGAGGTGTGCCCCTCACTGTCTCCCAGTGGTCCCCAGGAGGACTGAGCCCCAGCTGCCCGCATCGGGAGCCTGCTTATTAACACGTCTTGTACTCTGCCTTGCCTTTTCTGTCTCATCGCCTTACTCCCTACCAACGCTTCCTTGGAATCCCCTCCCAAATCCCAAAACCTTATGCCGGGGCGCCCACCTAAAACAGCTGGCCCCACACTGCCTCCCTGGGGAAGGAAACAACCTGAACTCACAGCCCTTGAAGGAGTCCTTCCCAAGGGGCTTCCTCAGATGCCCCGGGAGGACAGGAGCCAGATCGCAGACCTTGTAAACCACCCTCTGTTGAATTGCAGATGGCCAACGACAGCACAGAGACCAGCGAGGCGGGAGAGGAGGAGGAGGACCATGAGGGTGACAGCGAGAACAAGGAGCGGATGCCCTTTATCCAGTAACCCAGGACCTGGCCGGAGACCAGGAAGGATGGTGTGGAAGAGGGGCGCCGGCTGAGAAGGCTCTTCCGCGCCCCGGTGAACAAACGCTGTAGTCCGCTGTGTGTCGTGTTCGTCTGCAGTCAACTGAGCTAAAAAGCTGTTGATCACTGTTGTTTTTTGAAATTAAGTGCCAAGCCCATTCCGTGCAGTATTACGTCCCTCCCCCACCTGTGCTGTGCTCTCTCCCCTCTCCCCTACTTCACGACCATCCATCTTTGGGTCCTTCTTGACAGTTCGTAGAACAGCCTTGCAAATTAACACAAGCCCTTGGGCCCTGTGCCTCCGAGACCAGACGTGGGCAAAGACGAGTTTGGGTTGAAGGGTGTTGTCACAGGTGCACTGCCCAGACCCCGGGACTCTTCAGGCCAATGACACTTTTTGCTGCCAGCCACCCATGCTTCTGATAAGAGCACTTGTCCCTGGGGCCGGCAGAAAGAGGGTAGGCCGGGAGGTGTTGTTATGAGCCCACACATTTAGGATCTCTCCAAATCCTCCTTTCCCTCCTCCCCATTTAGGAGGCAACTTCCTACATTCATTGAGCTGTTTAATGGTTCAGAGTTGAACCCCTCTCTTCTCGGCCTCTGATGCTTGATCCCTTCACTGTTTCTTAACTATCACCGCGGGAGAACAGATGTGGGTTTTCGGGATAGAAGATGGGTCAACAGCATGAGTGTGAGGGCCAGCCACAGAGACTTCTCCTCCTCTTCTCTTGAGCAAAATCGTCCCTCCCCCCACCCTATATATTTTAATTTTAAGAAAACTCACCACGCGTGGGACTATTTCAGAAGTCAATACTGAGATCCGCCTACATTTGCACACTTGCCGTGGGCATTACCAATTTTGCTATTTTCATTTCCTGGTAGGGAGCAGCTACCTTTCCCAAGGGTCCCCCAAGGAAGACCTCCCTTGTAGACCATATTTGGGGCAAACAATCAGTGAGTATCTCTCTTCTTGCCAAAGCACGTTCCCACATGTAACAAACTCTAGCGATATAAACGGTTGACGTTCAGTATCTGATGCCAAACGTGCGGTTCCTCTCCTCTGAAATATAAAATTATGGTGCAGACTCTTTGCAGGGCCCCTGCTTCTGGGAAATCAGGGACAAAAACTACTTGATTGCACATCCAGTTTTCCAGCTCCTAAACTCCTACGAAAGCCCACACTCAGCCCCACCATACTTTGTATGCCATGAGGCCAACAGTTCCCCTGAAGGATGAGGAAGGGGCTCAGCGTCTCCCCAGGGGGGCTCCTCATTCCCTCTTCCTACTCCTTTGGCTCAAAGGGTGAGTCCTTCACTCACACACCGAGCTGGAGACACGTGGAGCCTGCATGATTAGAATCCCAAGTCACTCTGCTTTCTGAAAGACCCTGGAGGGCTCCCACACTGTCCCACCTCTCCACCAGTGAGCCTTGGGGTAGATCCAACGCTTTCCCCAAATGACAACACATTCCAACAATGACCTTTTCATTTCCAAAGTCCTTTTGTAACAAATGTCACCTCATCAATCACATTCTTTTTTTCCCTACCCCAAGCTTGTGATGATGACTTATTTATGCCAAATATTTATCTGAAGGGAGTTTCTCCTCATTGTGAATGTACTTGTGAAATATGAAGACATCTGCCGTCTGATGGGTAGGGAGATGCCAGTATCTCAGAAGAAGACACTCACATCTTCTGTGTGTACCCCAAGCCTCACCAGTGTTTCAGTTCTGGGCCATTTAGAAAGATAATGTGGAGGTTTACCTCCCCCACCCTCAAAATGTGCGCTAAATGCTGTATCATTGGCCATGTTTCTCCCATAACCAAGCTGACAATGAGGTTTTGAGGACAACCACCCAAGTGACACTGCTGGTGAGCTGGGCAGAAATAGCATTTTCTAGGGCTGGGGTGACAAAGAGCCACTGGCCACATCAGGGCTATCCTCTGCAAGGGCAGTGAGAACTCTCTGGCCAGAGGAGGGGCGTTAAAAACAATCACGCTTCCCCCAAATTGGTTTTGCGGCTAGCAACATTAATACAGTCAAATTATGGCCACTGGGTAAAGAAGAAACCCTTGTGCCCCCTCAGAATACAGAGTGGGAAGAGAAAACTCGAGTCTGACTATCCAGGTCAAGCTGTGCCGTGAAGAACAGGATAAATACCAAAATTAACCGTGTAACGCACTCTCATTTTTTAAGCACCTTCTTCCTGTCACGTGATTGGCTTTCTGATGGAAATGCAAAGAAAGTCTCAGTCTGCCTTAAAGGAACTGTGAAGGCTTCTCTGTCATCTAAACTTGATTGGACTGAACTGAAACATTGTCTAATGTATTTGTGGCTTTAGAGTTTTTGTTACATTGTGCCTACAAAGCAAATTATGTTTACATAAAATATATAAATAAAGTATTCAGCATAGCATCACCTAGCCTGGCGTCAGTGACCCCACATCCGTGGTCCTTGGGAAACCATCCCCACTATTAAAATGTAAGGAGTGGGTGACTAGAAAAGAAAGAAGTTAAAAATATGTGATAGAAGAATCTTCACATGAGAAACTAAAGGCTGTAGAGAGAAAATAGGAGTCAAAAGAAGAGAAGCTAAAGGCTTTTTTGAAAAGAAAAAAAACATACAAGTTCCCTCAAGCAAGAAAGTAAAACCACTAGAGAATGATTAAAGACATCATATAATAATGGGAATGATTATAATGATGGCATTTATAAGGTACCTACTCGATGCTCTTAAGAGAGTTGTATAGGTAAAAATTATAGTTAAATACATAATAACTCCCAGTGGCCCTGAGAGGTAGGCTTTATCATTACACCCATTTCACAGGTGACAAAACTGAAGATTAAGGTTTTGCACTTGTCCAAGATCACACGGCTAGTAAGTGATGGGGCCAGGATTTTGGTCCAAGCTAGAATCCATGATTTAACTACCCGATCATGCTTCTTGGCTTAAATCAGAGTGAGGCAGGACACATTTCAAATTACCTGGCTTTGTTCCCTAGAAACTCTTCAGGTATTGTTTCCTCTGATTTCAAGGATATCTTTATGAATTTGTTTTGCTTTACGGCAAATTTACGCAGAAGAATTTTTCCTGGTCCTCCAACGAAATGTTCAGTAACAACTGATTTAAATAAAAATTGTAAATGCTTTTATTCATTTTTTGAGAGAGGGACAGAGACAGAGTGCGAGGGGGAGAGGGGAAGAGAGAGAGGGACACACAGAATCTGAAGCAGGCTCCAAGCTCTGAGCTGTCAGCACAGACAGGGGCTTATGAACCATGAGATCATCATGACCTGAGCTGAAGTCAGATGCTTAACCGACCGAACCACTCAGGTGCCCCTGAAGTACTGATCTTAAACTCTCACATCTCAACCATTTTCATTTTCATGATCTAATATCCTCAAGGTTATCAAAGAGATACACAAAAGCAAATCCCCAAGGCTAAGATCTCATGGAAGAGGAATTCTTGATCAGGGAGGCTTTAGTGTGTTTACCATATTCTCAGCAGGAAGCCAAAAAAATAGAGCTAAGCTCCATGTCAGTGAAACACCACATACCTAAACCTGGAATTTACAAGGTAGAAAGTTACTCGCATTGTCAGTGAAAGTCCCTCAAAGTGCCTGCAGAGCCAACTGTCTCATTGATTCTTACTAGTGTCCAGGTACTCCATATAAATCTCCTGGTCTCACTTAGCAGTGTTGGTGCGCTGTCACATTTAAACAGTCCAGCAACAAAGACTGGAATCTAAACTAAAATCCGCATCTTCACTTATAACTCTGAGTGTGGGGAAGAGGTCAAGCAGTTGGAAACAAAACTCTTTGAGCATTGTGGATGAGGCGTGGGTAGTCTTGGAGGTAAACCTTTCAGAAGCCATTTTGGGCGCATAGGGAAATGTGTATAGAAGCAAAGAGGGAAGAACTTCTGAAGGGCATGAGGAATGGAGGAGGGCGTAGCTGAAACACACACGGGAATGGAGCGGAGCACAAGAAAGGCATGATGGGAAGTCAGTGCCAGGCTTGGAGGTCTCTGAATGCCAAGTCGATGACCTTGGATTTCTGTGGGAAGGAATGGGGATGTGTGGTGATGTGGCATGAAAGTTTGGGGGTGGAGGGCATTACCGAGAGTAAGTACAGGGTTCGGTGGGAAGAGGGATACGGGATGGGTCAAAGTGGGGGCCCAGTTAGACACCAAGTACTCAGTCCCCGCTGCCCTGGTTTGGGCCCTCCAGAATCAGATGCTGAAACAAGGATCCCACGACGCACAGCTGGGAGTGGGGGGGGGGTGGATATAAGACAGGAAAGGGAAGAAGCCAGTTCAGGGCATGTGGCTGAGCAGGTTACCACTGTACGAGAGGTAAACGGGCCCCTGACTTGTCCCATTGGAAGGTGAGGAAGTTGTCACATTTATCCGTCAATTCCCACGCATCAGTGGCAGAAGGCTGTTTCCAACCAGCGTGTGGTGATTCCCTGATGCTCTTGGCCTTCCCCTTGTGTGAACCATGCACACTGTGGTGGCCAGACAATGCCCTCTGATGGACAGCCACAGGAAGCATTAGGATATATGGGAGCAGCGAGGGGGATACGGAACCAGGAAGTTTCCATGGCTCGTACTGTAACCCTTCCAGGGACTTTGCTCTTTCTTCTGAAACCAAAGGGGGAAGCTTCTGAGGCTCTCGACTGACCATATTCCAGGCTTACTACCTACTGCCCCATTCTGGCTGTCCCATTAGCTCACCCCACCCCTTCTGTTTTGCTTTTTGTTTTGTTAATTGGTCTTTTGACTTGACCAATATGGTTTCTACTTCGAGGAGAACAGTCAAAATGCTCCCCTTCCCCCAACCTTCACTGTGATGAGTTATTTCACTGGGGTCTTCCTGCCAAATTTCAGGTCTCATCACTGGGACCAGAAGGTCTGCTAGAGCCCCAGATCTTAACGAAGCCACACGTTTGTTCAACAGGTTTTCAGTGAACACTTACTGGGTGCACGAGCCTGTTCTGGTCCTGGAATAGAAAGGAAATAAGACACAGACCTTTCCTCAAGAAATTCACAGTCTAAAACTGTGCTATCTAGTAAAAATGTGAATATGAGCCACATACAAGGTTACATTTTCTAACAGTCACCTTAAAAAAGTAAAAAATAAAAGACACTTAATTTTAATATTTCAATTAACCCAATATACAGAATGTTGTTCCACATACAGCCAACATAAAGATTACTGATGAGATGTGTCACATTCCAGTGTTCATACTAAGGCTTCAAAGTCTGGTGCGTGTTTTGGTGCAGCACATCTCAACTGGGACCGGACACGCTGCAAAGGTTCAGGGGCCCTTGTGACTCGCAACTTCCATTTTGGACAGGCAGGTCTTGAGAAGGAGAAGAAGTGGACACCAATATATGCAACGTAGCTTCAAAGTGGCCATGTTAGGGGGCAAATGGGAGCACAAAGTCAGAAGGGGTCAACTCTGTGACAGAAGAGGACATCAAGGAAAGTGTACCCAGAGGAGGTGATGCTCAAGTGAAGTCTTTTTTTTCTTTTATCGTTTATTGTCAAGTTGGTTTCCATATGACACGCAATGCTCATCCCCACAAGCACCCTCCTCCATGCCCATCACCCTCCTTCCCCCCTTCCCCTCCTCCATCAGCCCTCAGTTTGTTCTCAGTATTCAAGAGTCTCTCATGGTTTGCCTCCCTCCCTCTCCCCAACGATTTTTCCCCTCCCCATCCCCCATGGTCCTCTGTTATGTTTCTCCTGTTCCACTTATAAGTGAAAACATATGGTATTTGTCCTTCTCTGCCTGACTTATTTCACTTAGCATGACACCCTCGAGGTCCATCCATGTTGCCACGAATGGCCAGATTTCATTCTTTCTCATTGCCATGTAGGATTCCATTGTATATATAAACCACATCTTCTTGATCCATTGATCAGTTGATGGACATTTAGGCTCTTTCCATGATTTGGCGATTGTTGACAGTGCTGCTGTGAACATTGGGGTACCTGTGACCCTATGCATCAGTGCTTCTGTTCCCCTTGGGTAGATGCCCAGCAGTGCTATTTCTGGGTCATAGGGGAGTTTTACTGATAGTTTTTTGAGGAACCTCCACACTGTTTTCCAGAGTGGCGGCATCAGTTTACATTCCCACCAACAGTGTAGGAGGGTGCCCGTTTCTCCACATCCTTGCCAGCATCTATAGTCTGCTGATTTGTTCATTTTAGCCTTAAGTGAAGTCTTTAAGATGAGCAGGTGTTGTTCCTGAGCGGGATGTACTTAATGCACACAGCACAGTGCCTGGCACATGGGAAGCACACTCAAGCTTGGCTTCTTTTCCCCACTCCCATTTGCTAATGCCAGGAAGAAGGGGATGTTTGGGAAGCCCTCAGTAGGTTCCTTTTTTTTTTTTTTAAACAACAGAGAATATAGAGATCTCAATATTTCACATCCAGATTTATTTGTGGGGGGAACAAATTAAGTTATGGACTGAATGTTTGTGTCACTCCAAAATTCACGTTGTGACTCTCCCTCGCTCCCAGGTGATGGCCTTGGGAGGTGGGCTTTCAGCAGGTAAGCAGGGTTAGGTGAGGTCATGCAGATGGAGCCCTCATGAATGAGATCTCTGCCCTGATGAGAGCCCAAGAGAGCTTGCTCTCTCTCTCTCCCTTCTGTGTGGAGATAAAGATACTGGCAGTCTGCAGCCGGAACAGGTCTCTCCCAAGACCCTGACCAGGCTAGCACACGGATTTCGATTTCAGACCTCCAGCCTCCAGATTGTACAAAACACATTTCCGTCGTTTAGAAGCCTCCCAGGTATGATACGTGGTTACAGAGCCGGACTGTCTACGACGTAAGTGGTTTTGCATTCTCTGCCTTGAGCAGAAGCAGCAGAACTCCTGTAACCAGCCAATGCAAAGAGGCTGCGAGATATGTCTCCTGAGCTATTCAAACTGGCATCTAAACAGCAACTGACTCGGGAGCAGCCAAAGCCCCAACACACCACAAGCATATGCACCCACATGTGCCGTGATTAAGAGCATCAGCCTTGGAGTCTTGCAAATCAGGGATCAAATCTGGGCAAATGGTTTGGCGTGTGAGTTTCCCCCACTGAAACGGGGATAATCATATTGTCTATGGCCCAGGATTGTTATGAGGATCAAATTTAACCACGTACGTGTAACCAGATTGAAACCACGACCCACAAGTTCCAGTCTGGAAGCCAGATGGTAAATGCTTTCAAACAAGGTTTTTTGTTCATTCAACAAACATTAATCAGATACCTAGCATGTTCCCAACACACTATTTTTAGAGCCTTAGGAAAAATAAGAAATACATAGCCTCTGCCATCCAAGAGCTTACAATTTAATGATGCGATAACAAACAAATTATATCTCTGTGCAAATGGCAGTGTATTCGTAACGCCTGCCTTGGCACTGAGATTATGTGGGCAAAGTGGTAACGAATGCTTATTTTTTTTCTAATTTGAGAGAGAGAGAGAGTGTGTGTGTGTGTGCGTGCATGCGTGCAAGCAGGGGAGGGGACAGAGGGGGAGAGAGACAGAAAGAGTCTTAAGCAGGCTCCACATTCAGCATGGAGCCCGATGCAGGACTCAATCCCTTGACCCTGGGTTCATGACCTGAGCTAAAATCAGGAGTTGGATGCTCAACCGACAGAGTCACCCAGGTGCCCCCAAAGTGCCATTATTAATGAATAATGTCCATCAGGAGCAGGCCAGGAGAGCTGTCCAGGACAAGGAACTCTTTTTTGGGCACCTCAGTGGGGAGGCACAGGGTAGGTTCACTGAATGGTCCTTTTAGCTATTGCATGCACTGAGAGGAGAGAGAGAAGATTAACAAGACTGTATGGAAATCCACAAATGTCCCTTCAAGGGTTCCGTATACTGTACTAAAAGCATAGGGATTAATCAAGGGATTGTTGGAGAATGCTCTCAAGTAAGAGAAGATCATGGAAAATCTCGCTCAAATAAATTTCATGATTTTACTCGGTCCTGTTTGGGGAGGCAAAACAGATTGGGAGGGGGGAATATTGAAACAATAGTTCTTTGGCTGATCATGAATTAAGGTAGCTACTAATCTGGCGTGAGTGGGAAGGCACGAACACATGTTACTTTCAGAAGTGGGAAGACAAAGAGGGTTGGGGATGAGGGCTGTGGGACACTCATCCACGGGATGTCCCCAGACAGGAAGTCACCACTCATCAGAGCAGGGAGTGAGGACTAACGTTGGACCCACACAGCAGGGAATCGTTTTCATAAAACCCTCCCAGCTCAGCTTTCAGAGATTTCCAAAGAGTGAAATCACATCAAGGCAAACCACAAAAACAACACTAACATTTACTGAGGATGTGCTGTTTGCCGAGCACTTTACACATACTCTCACTGGATCAAAACAGTTCCCTGGAAAGGAGGCATGAGTCCTGCTTTCAGAAAACGACCCCACATTTCAGAGAGGTTAGGTGGCCTGCGCATGTTTATCCGGCTGGGGAAGATTGGGGCCAGCAGGTGCACCTTCACAGCCTGAAGGCAGGGCGACCATTCCCCCACCTGCTGACAAGGAAGTGGCCCTTCCTCTCCACCAGCGCTGTGGAGAAACTAGGCGCTCTCAGGAAGTCTCTGATTTGTCCAGCTTGGGTCACATGTCCATCCTAAGCCAATCACGGAAACAGACGGATGGCTATCCTGACTGGCCAGCCTGGGTCATGTCCCCACCCCCACGCCCGCTCATGGTAGGCGTGGCAACCTGATTGACAGCTCTACCAGAACCCAGACAAGCGACAGAGGGGTAGATCCGCACAGAGGGAGCTGGGTGGTTAAAACTGTCCACCACGCCCATGATTTATGGAGTGCCGGGGCACCAGATGCTGTTTTGAGCCCCTGTGGCCCTCACCACTGATGCCACACTGCATATCGTCTCAGTGCCCCAGAGTTCACCTGCAGCTGTGGACAGTTCCTGGGTGCTGACGGCACCCTCCCTGCAAGCACCCGCACTGGTCCGCCTTTCTGTGCACCTGCAGGTTAGCTCTGGTGAAATAGGGCACAAGTGCACCGAGGTGACCCACGATTACTATGGTGGGGAGGGGCGGGGACTACACCCCCGGGGGTGGGCAGCCTCCGCCTGGAGGATGGGAGCCAGTGGATAAAGGCCCAGATTCCTTCTACTCTGGTGCCATGATTCTGGGGCATGTTCCACACAGAATCGCAAATCTCTAAATTGCCCACAGTGGTAACTTACTCATCGGCACACCCCTATCGGGCATTGCTAAGAATACTATCTTTCCTTCCTCATCTCTTCCTCCACTCCCCAACCCCTGCTTCTTGAGACCACCTTATATATTTTTTAATGTGTATTTATTTATTTTGAAAGAGAGAGAATGAGCACGAGAAGGGAAGGGGAAGAGAGGGAGAGAGCGAATCCCAAGCAGGCACCATGCTGTCAGCTCAGGGCCTGATGTGGGACTCGATCTCATGAACTGTGAGATGATGACCTGAGCCTGAATCAAGAGTCAGATGCTTAACCAACTGAGTCACCCAGGTGCCCCGACATGACCTTCTAAATAAATGACCTGCATCCAAATCCTTATCTTGGGGACTACTTTGGGGAAAATAGCATTTTTGATATATTAATTTGCCAAATACTTACAACAACCTTATAAAGTAATTGATACTATTCCCCTGTTACTGATGACAAAGTGAAGCCCAGAAAAGTAAAGTAAAATGCCCAACACTACGCATAGCAACTGAGTTTCCAGAATGTGGGCCCAGAAATCAAGCTAAGCACTCTCTAATGCCCAAGTCACTGAAAATGCACAAGGCCACTTAACACGTTGGGAAAAAAATTATCCCAAAGCCACGCCAGTGTCAAATAAAATGACTTCTGGGGCCAGTCCTTCTCAGTTTTTCAAAAACCTGCCCAGGGAGCAAGAATAAATTACTGCTGTTTTCCTGACTCTGGAGAATTCTACGCAAGGCCAGCAGGAGGAGGCCCGGCAGCCTGATGAATTAACAAGCTGTGCTGAGAGGCAGGGAGTCGGGCCGATGCACACATCGCAGGACTCTTGATCTCTTCATCCTTCGTGAAAACAAGCATAAATACCTACTTACTGAGCCCAGGCTAATGCTCAGTGGACTGCTGATATTAAGAGATGGCCTAACGACTGTCTTTGTTTGGGGGCAGAGTCTGGATGTCCCAATGACCCTTTGAAATTGACCAACTAGCAAGATAGGAAGTCGGCCTACCATCGAAGTGAACAAAGTATTTAACCAGATGAATTAAGAAGATATCAAAAGCTCCCATTCTCAATCAGGAGCAATCTGCCTCTATCTATCTATCTATCTATCTATCCATCCATCCATCCATCTATCTATCATCTATCTATCCATCTATCCATCCATCCATCAGCTATCTATCCACCTATCTCTGCTAAGGTAAATATTGTTAAGAAGACTCAATTCCAGTCTACAAATATTTATTAAACTTTTGCTATGCGCATGGACCTGTTTTATGTACTGTAAAGGATTCAGAGATAAATGCAGCCTGGCTACTGCTGGCAAAAAACCCTCTGTTTAGAAGGCAGAGTGAGACAGAGACCCAATCAACCAGAGAAGGCTAGCAGCATAAGGATTCAAAGATAAATGCAGCCTGGCTACTGCTGGCAAAAAAGCCCTCTGTTTAGAAGGCAGAGCGAGACAGGGACCCAATCAACCAGAGAAGGCTAGCAGCATAAAAGGGAGAGAAGCGTAGGGCTCCAGGGGGCAAAGTTGGGAGAGGTGGCATTCATACAGTGGGTAAGAAAGTCTCTGTGGAAGGGAAGCGGACGGACACTCTAAGGCTCTTCCTGTCAAGAATTGACTGTGACCCTGTTCACAGCGTGGTGGTCAAAAAGCATGGGCTCTGAAGGCAGATGCACTAGGTTTGAATTCTTACTCATATGGTTGCCAGCTGTATGACCTTAAACAAATTATGTATTTAATCTCTTGCTTTGTTGTCTCTGTAAAGGGGGATGACATCATTAAAACATGATCAGGTTATGGTGTGTATTAAATGTGTCAGGAGATGTTAAATGTATAAGTGAGTCCCTGGGTCATAGTGAGCACTTGTAATTGTGATGTGTTTTGTCAATGACACCTGATTTTCCTCGTGGGGAATGACCTCACCTTTCATGTTGTTTCAGGGCTCTGGTAAAGCAAGGGGCCCTTCCCTCCTCGGACCAACTGGGACTCGTGACCCGGGGAAAGCTAAATGGTTGTTCTCCTAGTAATTTGAAGTTTAGGAAGAGAATGCAAACACAGGAAAGTGAATGGAGCACACCATCCTGATGGTGGAACCCTAGAGAGCCTCCACTGACTGCCTACTACCCAGGTCCCCAAAGCTGCCATTTCAGACCTGTCTCGCATTCTGGGAGCAATCCCATATGTATCGTTTGAGCAAACCAGACCTGATTTTTATTGCAGTCAACTAAAGAGCCTTACCCAATTAAAAGAGGGTCTTTGAACTGGGCCTTGAATAGCCCCGTAAGGTTGTAACAGGGATAGTTATCTTCCTGGCCACATTCTCTGTTTCCCAAAGGAAAGTCAGGACAGAAAGCCTGGCAAAGGATTCTTATCGCACATCAAGAAAAAGAGGCAGAGCATAAGAGACAAAGCGTGCATGCCGGAATAGAAGCAGTTTGGAAACATTCCAAGTTTGTAATCGGGACACAATGGTCAGATATTTGAAATACGAAAAAACAGAGCCAACCTATGCATAATATAAGAGCAGTATTGCCCAAGTTTCTGTTGTTTGCATACCAATTTGCATTTTTGTGTTTTTTTGTCATACCTGCACCCAGAGTATCATTAATATTTTTCTTAATATTTTACATATATGCATACATTACATATAATTATATTATTAATATTATATAGTTAAGTATATCAATATTGTCCTTTAAATAGACTTGCTTTTTAACATATATAGTTTTAAAAATTCTACTGCTACTATAAATGGAAAATCAGTATCACTTGCCACGAAAAGAAAGTAATCGTAAATATTAACACAAGGAAAGTGGGTTAGGGACTCTCCCACTGCCCAAATATGGGTAACTTCCACATCAAAATAAATAATGGTAGTAATGGATTATAAGTTATAAATAAAATGTAAAAATCTATGAGTCCACCAATAAAAAAATAATTACAGTTCAATGCCGACCAATTAATACAAAAGCAGTGTTATAAAATCAACTAATTGGTGAAAGTTGATAAAATCAAGTTATTCATGTCTCAAATTAGTTCCCCATGAACTCCACATTAGTTACAAAGTGAAAAATGGTAACTTTATAGTTGAGAAGTCTGGCACGCAATGCCTTAACCACGTGATCAAAGGCAATGTCGTCGCTGTGGACAAACCAACATCACATGCTTCCTGAGAAGAACACAGTATCATGTCTGTCATATCCCTGCCGGACTATGAGAACTGGCTTCACTTATGAGGAAAGACAGACAAATCCCAACCGAAGAACATTCTAAAAAACAAAAGACAAAAACAAAACAAAAACAAAAAATGGGACTGTACTCTTTAGAAATGGCTAGATCGGGGCGCCTGGGGGCTCCGCCAGTGAAGCATTCAACATGGGCAGCACAGGTTATGGTCTCCTGGTTCTTGAGTTTGAGCCCCCCTCGGGCTCTGTGCGGACAGCTCAGAGCCTGGAGCCTGCTTCAGATTCTGTGTCTCCTTCTCTTTTTGCTTCTACCTGCTCATGCTCTGTCTCTCTCTTCCTCCCTCTCTCTCTCTCGCTCTTAAAAATAAATAAACATTAAAAAAATGGCTAGATCAATAGGGCTAAAGAGAGGCTGAGGAGCTGCTACAAATTACTAATGAGATAAACAGGACAACCGAAGATAATGGGCGATCCTGAGCTGAATTCTGGACTGGGGTGGCAGTGGGGGATGGAGCTGAGAAGAACATTATTGGGACAACTGATGGGATTGAATATGAACTGCAAACTAAATAACAGCATTGTCTCAACATTATATTGCTTGATTTGGATCATTAAGATTTTTTAATTTTTTTATTTATTATTGAGAGAGAGAGAAACAGAGCATGAGTGGGGGAGAGGCAGAGAGAGGGGGAGAAGCGATCCGAAGCAGGCTACAGGCTCTGAGCTGTCAGCACAGAGCCCGATGCAGGGCTCGAACCCAAGAACTGTGAGATCATGACCTGAGCTGAAGTCGGACGCTTAACTGACTGAGCCACCCAGGTGCCCCTGATTTGGATCATTTTTGCATTGTGCCCATGTGAGAGAGAGTCCTGGTTTGTAGGAAATACACACGTTAGTACCTTAGGTATAAAGGGGGAATGTCTCCAAAATTCACTCAAATGGCTCAAAATAATATGGAGAGAGAGAGAAAGGACAGAGAGAATTATAAAGCTAATGGGGCAAATGTAATCAGTAGGTGAATCTGGGTAGAGTGTATAAAGCAGTTCCTCACATTATTCTTTGCAACTTTTCTATGAGTTGGAAATTATGTCAAAATAAAAAATTACCAACGGACACCTGGGTGGCTCAATCGGTTGAGTGTTGGACTCAATCTTAGCTCAGGTCACGATCTCATAGTTCGTGGGTTCAAGCCCTGCATCGCATTCTGCCTGGCAGCATGGAGCCTGCTTGGGATTTTTACTCTCTCCTCTCTGCCCCTCCCCTGCTAGTGCACGCTCCCTCCCTCTCCCTCCCCCTCCCTCTCTCTCTCTCTCCCCCCACCAAAATAAATAAATAAACATTAAAAAGGTGTTCTCTTGGGGCACCTGGGTGACTCAGTCAGTTAAGGATATGAACTTCATCTCAGGTCATGATCTCATGCACGGTTCATGGGTTCAAGCCCAGCGTCAGGCTCTGTGCTGACAGCTCAGAGCCTAGAGCCTGCTTCGAATTGTGTTTCCCTCGCTCTCTGCCCCTCCCCCACTCATGCTTGTGCGCTCTCTCTCAAAATAAATAAGCATTAAAATTAAAAAAAAAAATCTCTCTCTCTCTCCCTCTGCCCCTCCCCTGCTCACGCTCTCTCTCTCTAAAAAATAAAAAAAAAAATATATTCTTAGGTTACCAAAAGATACTAAAAAAACCAATATAATAAAACGTTACTAGAGTCTAGGTAAAAACTATTGCCTATTGGAGTCTCTGGGCTTGAGGTCAGTTTCTTGTTGATAAAAAAAGGGATTAGCACGTTTTGGAAAGATTTTAAAAGACATCCGTACCAACATCAAATTAAAACCCTCTCCGTGACACCATAATCGAGATTCGAAGGGAGTCGTGTGATCCAGCCCTCTTCACGTACGTGGCCCAACGGCACGAAGGCCCAGCTTGAGGGGAGCTGCTCTGGAGCCAAGGGGGCGAAGGGAGGCTTTGATCTGCAGGGTGGCTGGAAGGGGCGGGGCAGGCGGGCGTCCAGGACAGCCCGACTTGTTCGAGAAGGCACGCCAGTGCATATAGTCGAACACCCTGCTTTCGGCTCGAAGAAATGCACTTCTCGCACCACAGTTTTGAAACAGACCTCACTTCTGGGTGGCGGCAGTGTTTTCCCCAGCCAGCCGTTTCTATTTAAATGCTGGCTTAGAGCTGGCTTCCACAGTGAATCATCGGCGCAAGTTCTGTTTCCTCCACACTAGGAAACTCAGAGGCAAAGAGAAACCATCTGTCAGCCACTTCTGTAGCTCATCGCTGGCTGCCAAGCATCTGTGGCCCCAGGATGGAAATAGAACCCCCCACGTGGTCCCCCAAAGTGATCCCAGTACTTTGAAAGGGCTCAGTTCTAGTGGTACCAAAGAATGCTGGGAAGGAAAGCACGGCCCTGCGCCCTGAGTATTTTGCCGCAGCGCTGGGAGCACCTAAGGCATCCCAGCGTCATCCCCACTAGTATTTACAGATCCCTTACCAAGGCAAGCCCCCAAAAAGGACTTGACACGGATTATCACACTTACTCCTTGCATTATATGCACTCATTTTACAGATGAAGAAACTGAGGCAAGAGGTTAAATAACTCACTCTGATTCCACAGCCAGCTGCATGGTGTCAGGATTCACACCCAAGTCTGCTTCCAGAGCCCCTGGGCTTGACCCTTAACAGCCACTAAAAGAGGCATCTCGCTGCTGGGTTGCCGGCTGAAATACGGATCCCCACCTAACATTGAATTTCAGGCATGAAAAACTTTTTAGTATAAGTATGTCCCAAATACTGTATGGGATAGACTTATACTCAAATATGATTTGTTGCTTACCTGGAATTCAAGTGCAGCTGGGCATCCAGCCTGTATTTTTATTTGCTGAGTCTGGAAACCATAAATATGGTGGAGACCAAACCCACCACCTCTGGCTTAGAAGACGTGTGGCTTAACTGTTAGGCCATGGGGCTCGACTAGACCAGTGGGACCTAGATCTTCTGCGATCTTCCAGAAAAATCTACATGCCCAATCATTTCAGAACGCTTTAGGGGAGGGAGGGCAGTGGTGTATGAATTCCAGAAAGATGCCAAAGAATCCCTCCGACAATTTTATTAAGAATGAAGGAGCACCTGGGGGCTGAACTTGCAGTTCTGAGTCTGGAGTATTAGGGGAGGCCAGGCCACATAAAAAATCACTACAAATTTAGGGACTTAAAACAATACATACTTATTATTTCACCATTTCCATGGATCAGGAATCTGGACATCTCTTTGGGTAGGCCTCACAGAGCTGTACTCAAGGTCATGGGCAGGCTGTCCTCCCTCCGGATCCCAGGGCCCCCTCCCAACATGGCCGCATGTTGCTTCCAGGCCAGTGGAACTTGCTTGATGGAAGGCGTGGACCCTCTTTTATGGGTTCACCTGATTCGGCCAGGCCCACCCAGGATAATCTCCCTGTTGGCTCAAAATCAAGTGCTCTGGGGCCCCAATCACATCTGCTAACCTCTGCAACTTTGTCATACACTGTATTAATTGAAAGGGAATCACAAGATCTTCCCACAGTCAAGGAGAGGAGCTTACACAAGGGTGTGGCTACGAGGGGGGAGGGTACCACAGGGGGAGGGTTCGGAGCCTAGAGCTGTACCTATCACATTCTACAGCTATCAGTTCCTTTTCGGCAAAATCCGAGTAAGAGCACCCACTTCACATCACTGTTGAGATAATTAAATGGGAAATCCTAGAGATTGAGCAAAGCACAGTTGATTCTTAGGAAAATTAGCAAATGCCTATAAAGGTTCTCTTGGGCAAGCAATGAAAACAGTTGGCTGGCCCCATGAATGTAGCGACTAAGGGTGTGGCTCTAAAGACAGACTACCCGGATATCAGAAATCCTGGCCCATCACAATGGCACTACCTGTGGGCCTCGGGCCGGTCCGTGATCACCTCTGTAATTGTAAGCACATTCCTTATACACAGAAGATACCAACAGCTGCCGGCCATTGAGTTGCCAGGAGAATTAAATGAGATGATGCACATAAGCACTTAGTTCAGCCTTGGCTGAAGGAAGGGCTCAAAGACCATCACCTCATGGGCACAGGAGACAACCTCAGCCCTCAGTAAAGGAAGGAAATCTCAAAAGAGCACAATGGCAAATACACACGTCACACACTTGAAGCCTCATTGTACAGCAGAAAACCTAGTCCCAATCAGATGTCCTTGAACTTGGCCTCTGGAGTGTTTTTCAGGAATGTGTGCTGATGTGATCTACTTGCATCATAGATTTCTAGTGCACGTCTTTGAAAGTCTCTCTTTAGGGTTAAGCCCCCAATTTGCTTTCATGAAGCTTTTCAGGAGGAAAGAAAAACCACTTTGTTCTTATACCTAAATAGTGGGAGGGGTCAAGATTGAAGGCAGTAAAATACCAGCTACTAACATTGTAGCTCTTTCTGATCTACAACATGACGGAGGAGTTGTTTCCTGTGTTATTTATTTTTATAATCCATGAAGTTGTGCAATAACCGTGCATCATTGTGCATATAATCTGGAAAAAAAGAAACCATAAAACAACCTGTGCGTGTGTGTGTGTGTGTGTGGGTGTGGGTGTGTGTGTGAACATGCGCGTGTATGTGAAGCCAGAGTGCCTGGAGCATCTCTGACCCGAGAGAGGACCATGAGAGCCCCACCCAGAAAGGCTCCTGGGACAGCCTGATGCAGTGGTTCCCACACTTGGGATGCACGTGGGAACTGCACACAGCTGGTTCCTGACCACAGCCTACAGCACTTCCGGGAAATGGGATTTACAGTCTGGCAATCCCTGGGGATCGGCATTTGTATACACACCAGCCCAGGTAATCCGCTGCATTTTGAGAAATCTGCTTAGGAGCCCGGCCCCTCCTGCAATGGGTATGAGCTTTGAGGTTGAAGAGTCCGAGGTCACTTCCATCAGGAGGCCCTTTCCACACTGGCTCTGTAGGGCAGAGGTGAATGTGCAGTTCGGGGAGGGTAACGGGAGGTAACGAAGTGGGGAGAACTTGCCACGTACGTTGTTGAGACTGTCCAAAGAATACAAGAAATGTTAAATTAAAAAATATATACAGCTCTAAAGGCAGCTGGGTGGCTCAGCAGGTTAAACCTCCGACCTCAGCTCAGGTCATGGTCTCACGGTTTGTGAGTTCAACCCCCATGTCAGCTCTGTGCTGGCAGCTCAGAGTCCACAGCCTGCTTCAGATTCTGTGTGTGTCTCTCTCTCTGCCCCTCCTCCACTTGCACTCTGGTTTTGTCTCTCTCTCAGAAATGAATAAACATTTAAAAAATTAAAAAAAATATATATGCAGATCTAGAGTTGCATGAAATCTTTTTTTCTATCCTATCTGTATATTTTTATGACTATGGAGATAAATTCATTTGTCTGTGAGGCCTTTTGTGAAATTCGTAGTCTAAGGGTGCTGCTTTTTGTGAAAGAGGCCTCCTTGCCCCCTGCACCCCTCTGTACTCTCATGACAAGCCTCACCCTAGAAAGACATTCAAGGAAGGCGGGGTTCAACCGCCCCTACCCCATTAGGGCAGCCAAGCACCAGAGCTCAGACTTAGCAGGATGCTCCTGCCACCTAGTGGTCAGTCGAAGACACTCTGCCAATTTATCTTCGCCTCCCCTCCTGTCACCGAGAGACCCAACACACCCTCGTCAGGCACCTGGGTGCTGACAGGCACTTTGCTGGGCTCCGGAAGTAAATAGGCCTCTTATTTTCTGGGAGAAACCCTGCCAATCATTTTGTTAAGTCCAGTCATTCCCAGTGGTGAAATGGAGCTCAGGAGGAGGGTGAGGGGGTGATGTACTCAAGATCCCATGCAGATACCTCTGAAAACTCACCCCAAACATCCTTCCCTCCGTGCAACAGGGAGTGTAAATTGGAATCACCTGCAGGGCTTCTTTGCCACCATACGGTCCACCTCGGGACGGGCCACTCCTGACGTTTCATATTCAGAAAGCCTCAGATGGGCTCCCTCACTGTGAATGTATTTTCTGAAACCCCACAGATATGTATTTCTTATTTCTTATTTATTTCTCAAACACACACACACACACACACACACACACACACACACACACACACAGCCTAGGAGGGAAACCACAGTTTTAGATCATGAGGCTCTTACCCAGTTTTCTATGTGATAATGATCTCTATCTATGTGGCATGCTATTTTATTTTATTATTACTTTTTTTAGAGAGAGAGACCACATAAATGGGGACAAGGGGCAGAAGAAGAGAGAAGAATCTTAAGCAGGCTTTACACTCAGTACAGAGCCCAATGTGGGGCTCGATCCCATGACCCTGGGATCGTGACCTGAGCCAAAACCAAGAATCGGACACTTAACCAACTGAGCCACCCAGGTGCCCTCCTACAGGCCATTTCAGCGTTTACAAACTCCCTCCACATCCAGTATTGTGTTTGACCTTCACACAACAGCGTGCAAGCATAATTTCCATCTTGCTGATGAGGAAATTAGACTTCACAACGGCTACTTCTGCAGGGTCACGTAACTAATCACTGACAAGGCAGTGTCTCTAATTCCAGTTCTCGCTGATTTCAAATCCCGTGATTTTCTGCTATTTCCAGGTGCTCCTGGACGGTATGCATGAAAGCAACACTGGGAGACAGATCCCAGTCCGGGCCAGTCATTAAAGGATCACATATTCCAAATTTTTATTTAATAGATATTTTGGGAACGTACAGTGTGCAAAGCATAGGGAAGGAGCAGCTTTAGAGAGGTGGCCCCTGCCGTCACGGGCCTTGGTGTTCTTCGGACTCCCCATACATCACATGTGCCTCTCCACTTAGACCCAGGTTGCCCCCCACACTCCCACTGCACACAGACACCCACCCACAGTGTATGCTGGCAAACCAGCGCTCCAGAACGTTTTTAAGCTATAATTTATAGCTGCTGACCTCTGTAAATAATTTCAACACGGTCAATTCCATGCTATCAAGAGTTTGACAATGACCTTGCAAAACTCTCAAGTACTGACAGATCGGGTCTGATGTGCTGATAGCAGAGTCCTGAGCACACTGCGGCCACACATGTCACATAATGCTGCTATCAGACTAACACTGTATTAATTTCCAATGACTGCCATAAAAGATGACCACAAATGCGGCAGCTTAAAACAATGCAGATTTATTATTTTATAGTTCTGGAGGCCGGAAGTTCATAAAAGGGTAGTAGGGGTCAAAATCAAGGTGTCAGTAGGGCTGCATTTCTTCTGGAAACTCTAGAGAAGAATCTGCTCCTTGTCTTCCTCACCTTCTAGAAGCCGCCTACGTTCCATGGCCTCCTGGCTGTGGCCTCACTCCAGCCCCTGCTTCCGTGACCACCTCTCCTCCCTTCCTGGCTGACCCTCCGCCTCTCTCTTGATAGTGACCCTGTGACTACACTGGCCACCCAGATAATCTAGAACAATCTCTCCATCTCAAGACCCTTCACACATTTGGAAAGTCGTTTCTACCACGGAATTATATTCCCAGGTTCCAGGGAGCAGAGCATCTCTGAGGGGCCAGTATTCTGTCTCCCAGGAATGCTTTGATACAAGAACACACGAGATCCACCAGCGTTCACCTAGCATGTTCAGTGTGTCAAGACCTAGAGAGCCACAGACACTAAGAAAGGACAGAGTGCTTCCTCTCGAGATGCTTCCTTTGGGATGATCCAGGTAAACTGCCAACTGGCACAGAAACAGCCCACAACGGTATGATCTTGGCGCCAGTGTCCAAGAACATTAGCGACATTTATCTGGGTCTCCAGCTGTTCTCAGAATGCTGTCACATGCCAACCACACAAAATACGCCTATAACGGACAGGTACCATGTTCATTTCCAAGATCAGAAAGCTGGGGCTCAAAAGGATGAAGTGTCTAAGGTCAGACCATTTGTAAACAGTGGAGCCAAACCACGATTAACCCCCACATTTCACCCCAAAGTCTTACCCTATTCCATGGCTAGGGGTCCAGGAAAAGAGCCCCAGGATAGGATCCTTGACCTCTAAAAACCACAGATTTGTCCCATCTACAAAATGGAGTTATACCAGCTAGGATTCTTTCCGCTGCCAGAACTCAAACTCGCTTAAGGGGGAAAACAAAGCAAACTGGGGAAGAGGCTGTATCTCATTGGCTTATATAATTTATAAGCTCCAAATTTATAAGAAAGCAGGAAGGAGCCACATCTCTTTTTTGCACTCTGGTATTCCCTGGTGTGGCGCCCAGCACCTGGTACATAAAGCAGGTACTTGTGGGAGATGTACTCATTGGTGACCCCCAATGAATCACACCTTTGCAGAATTCCATCTCCCTGAGTGGGGGCAGAACTTGTGACTTGTTTCTAACCAATGGGATATGGCAAACGTGATGAGGTCATTGCCTACATTAGGTTACATTGTATGAGACTCCATCTCAGCAAACTGGAGCAAAATATTCTCCTTTGCTGGCTCGGAGGAAGTAATTACCATATCGTGAGTGTGCCTATGTGGGGCCACACACTTAAGAGCCGTGGGTGGCCTCGAGGAGCCAGTTCTGCCAAAACCTGAATGAACATGGAAAGAGGCTTCCCCAAACAAGCTTCCAGATGAGAACACAGCCCAGTTGATGCCTTGATAGAGTCCCCTGAGCCCAGGACCAGCTGAGCCCTGACTTCTGACCCATAAAGACTGAAATAATAAACTGCTGTTTGTAATAAACAAGGCTCTTGAGTTTGTGGTAATATGTTACACAGCAATAAGAAATTAGACAGCATTCAATAGATATTTTCTGAAACCAGAGTGCTAAGAGAGGGAAAGGGAGGCAAGTAGGAGAGATAAACAGTAAACAGCAGGTGGGTTCTGGAAGATATTTGACTTTAGCACAATTAAATAACAGAAAATCAGCGGTGCCTGGGTGACTCAGTCGGTTGAGCGGCCAACTTCAGCTCAGCTCATGATCTCACGGTCTGTGAGTTCGAGCCCTGCGTCAGGCTCTGTGCTGACAGCTCAGAGCCTGGAGCCTGCTTCAGATTCTGTGTCTCCCTCTCTCTCTCTCTCTCTCTCTCTCTCTCTCTCTCTCTCTCTCTCTCTCTCTCTCTCTCTCTCTCTCTGCCTTTCCCCTGCTTGCTCTCTGTCTCTCAAAAAAAAACCCCAAACATTTAAATAAATAAATAAATAAATAAATAAATAAATAACAGAACCTCAAAAGATGTTGGTAGACTGCTTCTCTCTCTCTCTGTCTGTCTCGTATGTGTGTGTTAGGCGTGTGTGAATGGGTAGATAGCTTGCGAATATTTGTCTGCCAGTGACTACCTCTTCAGCAACCTCAACATGGGGAAACCAAGTCCCGCTGATAGCTCTGGTGGTTAAGCCCCAGAGAGAACTTTGGCCTGGCCTGGCCCGGAGATGAGACGTTCTGGTTGGTCACATCAGGTTTACTGGTCCACCTCTGGAACACTGAAATGGGAGCTGTTCATCTCCACCCGAAGCACAATTAGTTTCCTATAGCAGTGATTTTATTATAACTAGGAGGAGAAAAACATGGGGGCAGACAAAAAAAATACCAGTTTCTGTCCATCACAGGGGATAATAAATTATATCTCACAGGTAGTTATGAGCATTAACTGAGAATAAATGTAATAGTTCTCAAAAGTGTAGGTCAGGAAACATAAGAATTTAAGCTCTACGTGGGCAGAGATTTTTGTCTGTGTGGTTTACTGTTGTATCTTTGCACCTTCCTGGTACATAGCAGGACCTAACTGATATTCGTCAATGGACAAATCTCAAGGAGGGATACAGACAGGGACAATACTCCAGTCAAACTACCCAGTGGTCTTCCCGTTCCGTCCAGCAAACCAGGTCTGACACATGTCCCCTCCTCTATTCTCTTTGGCTTGATGGGTCTTGGGGAAACGACACTATGATTCCAGAAGAAGCAGTTAAGTAGCATGACTCTGAAATTATGAACAGGAGCCACAATTATATCACTAAACTCAGGCCTTGTTTCTAAGAGAGCCCAATTTAATATTTAATCAGGGCTTGTCAGTTATATAAAGTAAAGGAGAAACTGAATTTCCCTGTTATGGGACTTCTCATGAACCATGGAATATTCCATTTGCTAAACACCCAACATCTTGCTTTACTAAACGGTTATGCAAAACAAGTCAACCAAACATTCCCGGGACAGATTTATAAATAAAATTCAGTGAAAAACTTACTTTTCACAATGATTCCTATTGATCAGAAATAAGCAGAAAAGGGGGGCGCCTGGGTGGCTCAATCAGTCAAGCGTCTGGCTCTTAATTTTGGCTGGGGTTATGATCCTACAGTTCCCGAGTCTGAGCCCCACTTTGGGCTCTGTGCTAACAATGCAGAGCCTGCTTGGGATTCTCTCTCTCTCTCTCTCTCTCTCTCTCTCTCTCTCTCTCTCTCTCTCTCTCTTCTCCCTCTCTCTCTGCCCATCCCAGCTCTCTGTCTCTCTCAAAATAAATAAACGAATAAAAAATAAAAATAAAAGAAAAAGAAATAGGGGAAGAGAACGAGCAAGGCAGACAGGAGAATGAACTTTTTGGAGTCCCTTGTGCCATATCCTGAGGTCTGAATCATGAGATGTGTGACCTAGCAAGACATACAGGCATTGATAAATAACAAACTATCCAAATTACAGTCATTGGTGTTCTAAAGAGATAGCACACCACCTTGTACACGGCCAAGGGTTTAAACAAAAGCTACGACACGGCCGAAGAAGGCCTTTGGTGACTGAGGTGAAGATCTGGAAGGTAAGTCAGATTTTATCATGGAAAGACTTTGCAGCAAACCCTATTGGCTGTCTACCCAAGAGCCATCTTTCCACTCTTTTCCTTGCTGACAGAACCCAGCTTTGTTCAAGAATCTGGCAGTGTTCCCTCCATGTCGGAGAAGGCAGGTCTGCTGTTCTAAGGATAACCCTATGGCCCAATCCAGGCCAATGAAACCTTAAGAGGGAATCTGCTAGGGACATCTGAGTGAGTTTCCTTGTGTGATAAATGGGAGGCATGTGAGGGCTCTCTTTCCACAAAGCCCCTATCTCTGTTTTCAAAGTACGCTGTGAAGATGTGACGCTAGAGTAACTCCAGCTAACTTAGAACCGAGGAGAAGGCCCAGGGAATTGCAAAGGCGCTGGCCCCACACCCAACGGTGTGCCCACCCCGGAACCCTCTCCCTCTAGATTTCTTATTATGTGAGAAAAAAATATAGCCCAATTTGTTCACAGTGCTGCTACATACAGCAGAATACCCCCTAACGGATTCAGACTTACAGCACGGCTGTCAGGCTTTTTACATCTACTGTGGGTAACAAACCACCCCAAATCTTAGGGGCCTAAATAACAGCTATTTCACCTACTCAGAATTCTGTGGGTCTAATGCTCTATAACAAATTGCCCCAAAAATTAGCGACTCAAAATGACAACATTTATTATCTTACCTAGTTTCTGTGGGTCAGGAATTTGGGAGTGGGTTAGCTGGGTGGGTCTGGCTTAGGGTGGACCCCTCTCTTCCTAGGACTGACTGTCTGTATGACATGGCAGCTGGCTTCTTCCAAAGCAAGAAATCAGAGAGAGAAGGAGTAGAAGCTGTAATATGTTCTATGGCCTAATCTTGGAAGTCCATTTCCAGAACATCTTATAGGGACCCAGGGCAGTCCTGCTCACTGTCAGAGGGGACTCCACAAGTACGTGAACACCAGGAAGGGAGGGCCATCCATTGAGAGCCATCCTGACGACTGGTCACCATCCACCCTCTAATTCCGTCATCAGACAGGGTTCAACCAGCAAAGCAAAGTCAGGATGAGCTACACACGTGTACATACACAGACACATATTAAGAGGATTACTGCAGGCATGTGACCTTATTCAACAGTGAAAGCTAGTTGGGCAGTCTCTGTAAGGCTGTGGTCTTCAGGTCTGCGGTCCTTGGATCGGCCATGGGGAAGGGAAGGTGGAAGTTACGTGAAACAGTAGGGAAATAAGCTGGAGGCCATGAGCACACACCAGAACCCTGATCGGTCTCTCACTGCCCCCTACTTTGATGCTGTGGGCATTTTGCAGGGGAATCTGATGCTTCACCATAAGCCAAAGAATACAGGGAAGGGAATTCTGGGAAACGGCTGAGCCAGGCTGAGTCGACATCTTTCAAAGTCACGGTGGTGGTTTACCTTTTAAGGAACAGTGACTAGGACAGGGCTTCCGGGGGCACTGGGAATGCTCTGCCTGCCTTACCTGGGTACTAGTAGCACGGCCAGATTTAAGTTTTATGAAGAATCAGAAAACCGTAGACTTGCAATTTGGGCACTTTTCTGTGCCTATGTTATACTTCAATAAAATGTTAACATTCAAATATGATGTGTTTTATGGAGAAGGCTTAGAAAACCAAAGAGGAAAAAAAAAACCCCATAATCTCAGCACCCAAAAACAACCATTATTAGTATATTGATTTATCCCAATCTATACAGACACCCACATTCACGCATACCTGTTACTCCCTGCCCCATAAGTTCTGGTTTATAACTGCTTTTCCCCCCTTTAGAAGTAGACTATGGGCATTTTCCATGTCACTCAATATCCTTTTATAGCAGAATTTTAATGATGGCTTAGAAGTCCAACAGATTAATCCCCTTTGAGTAATCTTTTTTTCAATTTTTGGTTGGAGAAATAATTCTCTTACTTATTCCTAAACTGTCAACAGACCCAAGCCGGGACTGTTTGTTCCTTTATTTCCAACAAGGCACACTCAAGGCAAGTAGTGGGTTTTTCAACTGCAACCCCACATATCTGGTATATATTTTGGAGAGTGGCCTAGTCTCCTTGGGCAGAAATAAATTATAGAAGGAAGCAGGCGTGGTGAATGTGGGTCTTTCAGAGACATCAGCCTGTCTCCTGGACTGGCTGTCTCCACACCCAAACAAACAGGCTCTGGGAATATTTCCTGTCTGGTTTCTACTGGAAGGAACTCTTCAGCAAAACCCAGCATCCAGTGCAAATTGGATGGCCCCTCTCTGCTCATCGGGGGAAAGCAAGAAGCTGAAAAAGCCTCCTGAGATGAAAAGCAGTCACTCATAAAACTGACTCCTTCCCTGTTTACCAGACATTCAGAATGGATGTGCTAGTGGTTTCCTGAAAGCAAAGAAAGGCTGGTTCATATTCTAAAGCCTTAAAGGCTCTTGCCTCT
This sequence comes from Mungos mungo, assembly GCA_004023785.1. NCBI lineage: Eukaryota > Metazoa > Chordata > Mammalia > Carnivora > Herpestidae > Mungos > Mungos mungo. The sequence continues at coordinate 130,466 of PISW01002304.1, read as the reverse complement.
GAGAAAAAAGAGCAGTGTTTTCTAGACACCGATATAGCTCTCCAGGTCCGGAGGGACCTCTCTGCATCTCTAAGAAAAGATATAACATTGAAATCTGCTTCTTACATACACTTTTTCCTGGTGGGAAAATGAGCACATACATCTGTTTTAAATGGAGTTATATGTGACGATGACATCTGAGGCCGTATTAGATGATACTGTGCTCGGTGAACACAGACATATCTCAATCCTGCCTTGTCCACCAAACCCTCCTCTCTCATGCATGAAGGACAATGGCGAATGGTGACAAGGACTGACTTGGCCAGTGCAGAGTTTGTCCCAAACTCCAGTACGGAGCACTCCACAGCGCACTGGGCTAGAAGTTCCCAAATTTAGGAACTTCTGTATCTATCTTAGCCCAGACCCACCACCCCACCACCATCCATGCAGTTGTATACTGCAGAGAAGGAAAGTGATGAAAAGAAATGCTCATGGGAAGAAACAAAGAGAAAGAGAGCCATTCCCATGTAGAACCCTTTTAAGAATTAGTGACTGTGCCTGCTAGACAATGTGGTCCAATCTATGTCCTGAAACTGGCACTTCTCTTATCCCCCCAACCCCATCTGTGTTCCTTCCCCCTGGGAAGAAGACAAGCTAAGGCCTTTCCTCTTTTCCCATCGAATATGATTAACAATATGCCTCAAAAATCTTAAAATATTCATCCCCTTTTGGCTCAATAATATTTAATATCACTAATGCTTATTATAGGCTAAATGTCATTCTAAATAAGCACATTACAAGTATTAATCTAAGCCCCACAGCAAACTCATATTTTAAAACTTATATTTTAAACACTACTATTTTCCCCTATTTTGTAGATGGGGAAACCAAAGTGGGGGGGGGTAGCTGAGAAAACTGCCCGTGATCTGAGAGCTGGTGGCAGGATCTACATTTGATCTCAAGCAATCTAGACTCCAGTTTATGCTGTTAAGCACTAGACTATGCTGCTTCTCAGCATAAATCCATTTATAGAACAGGGTGTCCCAATAAAATAATCTAGAGTACAGAAAAAAAGTTAACACAGAAAGATGTAGATCTCAACGTTATGTATAATGAAGGAAAAACTGGAAACCAAACAACTGGAGCAAGTTCGGTAGAGTAAGGTACATGAAATATTTCATTCATTAAAACAACGTGGAATAATTATTGGCCAAGTAACAGGTGCAAACCTGTGACTACTGCAGACCCACTAAAGGCCTCTACAGAATACAGACCACAGGGTCGCTGGGGGTTATCAGTGTGCCTCCCACCACCTACAGTATTAGGGAAGAATCAGAAGGCCAGGTTCCCAGCAGAGGCTCTTGGACAACTCACCAAATGACAATCATCACCGCCTTCCCAACAGACGAAAACTTCAACCCAGGGTTTGAGCCACTCGCCATTTCCATCTATTCAATGGGCTCTGCTAGTGTTTGCTGTTGGATAGGCACTGTTGCCAGCACTTCACGTGTATTCATTGACTCAGTCTCTGCCTAGGAGGTAGGTACTGTTGTTACGCTTTCTCTTCCTATGACACAGGAGATACTGTAGCTAGGGCACACAGCTGAGAAGTCATAAAGCCAGGACTCCAACCAAGGTGGTCTCTTACCAGAGCTTCAGCTTTAATGACCACCCCACACCCAGCCATTTCCACACAGAGCCTGTGATGGGAGCATCTTCTGCCCACCAGCCTGTGGGCACGGATGTGTGTGGCCCTGTGGCCAGCACATTCCTGCATGGAGAGTGAGGGATATGCAAGATTGTGGGTCTGCAAAGAGGATGGGGTAGAAGGAGGGCCTGGGGCAGGAGACTGCAGAGGGGCAAGGTGTGCCCCAGCCTTGCGCGCATGTGCGAGCGCACACACACACACACACACACACACACACACACCCTCTACTCTCCTGTCCCTGAAACGCAAGCAGCGACATATATGTAGGGGCCTTCCCCTTAATTTTGCTGTGAACCTAAAAAAGGCCTACTAAAAAAATCAACTGATAAATCTCGACTTACTATTTTACTCCCTGCAATCTGGTTTCCATGTCTTATGCATTACAGAAATTGCCTGGAGTCATTTTTCTAACTCCCAAGACCAGTGTTTATTTTAGTCTTTTTCCTGTTTTACTTTTTTGACATATTTGCCAGTTCTGTCTCCCTTCTCCTCCTCAAGAACCTTCAAAATATGTGCAATCACCGAAGGGAAATACAGTTTTTCTCGAGCTTTCCTGACGACGGAGTCCCTTTCCTGTCTCTACCCACCCCTTAAGTATCTGAGACACCATGGATTTATCTCTGATGCTGTTCTTTTCCCCAGAGGAGTATCCCGACTTCAGACCCATCACCAGGTTTCACTGTTAATGTATCATTGATTCTCTATGAACAAATTATTGATTCTCTCAAACAACACTTTTTTTTAAACCTCAGTCAAGTGTCCAACCATTATTGCCTATCATCAGCTAGACAAACGCAGCTGAGTATCCCATGAAGACCTTAAGACCATCTTGTCCAATATCAAACTTGTTTTGATCCCTCCAGCCTTCTCCTCTGCTGTTTGTCTTCATTCTTCTCAGATCCAACAGAACTATAAGTAATGTCTTATCCATACAATTCATCTATTTTATTGATTTTCCTATGTTTTTATGAGAAACAGATTTTCCATGGTCTATGAACCAGTTTTCTTGCTCTATACCCATCAGGTTGTAGCTGTGCAGGGTTTCAGCCTTGGGAAGCACCTTCTAGAGAGATAACTAAAAGGCAATCCCCCCCTTTTTTTTGCCATCTAAACCAGATGCCATAGCTTGACTGTTTACTTGGGACAGCTCAAGGGGGAACTCAACATGGCATTAGTTCTATCACTGATTTTCCATCAATAAAATGGTCATGGACTTAAAAGTTGGAAAAGTAGTTAATACCCAGAAAGGCAGATTTTTTTCAGTGGCTCACTCTGAAACCTGCAGTCATCTTGCTCCAAGCACAGACAGAGTCTGTAAGCCTCTGAATTCTGATGAAGAATAAAGACCTCACTGTTGCTACCTGGAGGCTGAAAACTGTTTCCACCATGTCCAACATCGGGAGGCCTCCAGAGAGGAATTAGGAAGGTTTTCCACTGAGGGCTGCCCTTGCTCTCAGTGGAGGGGAGGCAAATACTGACTTATTTGTATTTTTGGACCACGATGGCAACAGGGCCAGGCAGACCTCACAATAAATTTGAAATGGTACACCTAGGAAAAACAGACCAATAGAATGTTTGCTTTCCTAAGAAAATGCACTGTTCACAACAGTGAGTGCTTGGAAGGTCGGAAAGAGGAGATAGCCAGAAGGGTGGCTGCAGAGGAATGATTCAGAGTGCAGTCAGTAAGGGCTAGGACATTATTATAATGATGACGGTGATAATGATCATTAATTTATCAACAGAAAGTGGAAATATGAAAGAACTCTTCCGTAACGGCCACCATATTGATTGTTTGCAGGGAGCCTTTTTAATCTTCCCAATAATGGTGGCAGATAGACATTTTGACCCCCAATTTATAGGAATGGGATGCTCAGAAAGATGGATGAGTTTGCCCCAATCACACAGCTGGTAAACGAGAGAGCCACGATTCAACCCCAGGTCCATATGACGTCATTTGTGCACTTTCCACTACTCTGTGCTGCTGTGGGAAGTGAGGGCTCCGGTGAGGTGTCAGTCTGTTCAAGGCCAAGGATGCGGTAGCTTCTGCCACTGTCTGAGAGGCTCCACAAGAAGGCAGAGTGGAACGGAGCCAGAAGAACACTTGGTCCTGGAAGAGGGGAACGGAGCTGGATCAGGATGAGATCACACGCTAGAAACCAGCTCAGAGAAGTAGCTACCACAGGCCTGGAGCAGAACACAAGAAACTCAGGCAGAGGTTGTTGTAACTAAGATCAGAAAGAACTCAAAGAAATTAGAGCAATGATAGAAATAGTATGAATGGAGCAATTCAGGCACAGCGATGTCAGGGGGCCTCCTTGGATTAAACTGAAGGCTGTGATCTCTTCTTGCTGGTCACAAGAGAGCTAGGGGTAGGGTCTTCTGGGTAAAAGAAATCTTTCTAGCAGTAGAACGGGCTGCCTTACTGGAATTCCCCATCATGAGAAGTGTTCAACGCAGAGATTTGTTTCTCCCAAACCTGGGATGCCATTATTCTAATCCCACAGCCCTGACTTTACCAGAAAATTCTACACTGATCTCCAAGGTGACTCCAAAAAGCCCCAAATCCCTTCACCACTGGGTGGACCTGCCCCTCAGCTGAGGAGACCAGATGTTGAAGGTTCTAAGAAAAGAGACTTAACTCCCCGAAGCTCAATCCACCTTCTATAAAACAGGGATAACAATGCCTTCCTTAAAGGCTTTACATAAAAAATCCTAGCACAGTGGGTAGGAAGAGATTGATTGAATCTAAATCACCACTCTCTTTAAATCTTCTTGGTTGAATCATTTCATGTAATAGACATTATTTAATGTCTACTACACATTAGTCAATGTGTTAACCACTAAAACTGGGCTATCCAATATGGCGGTGGTTAGCCACATGTGGCTACTGAGCAAGTCGATTGGACAGTAGGTCCAACTGTTAGTCTAGAACGTCAGCAGAGAATAGGGCGAGATCTGTGTCCCAGGTAAAAAATGTGAGAGAGACAGATATATAAAGTAAGTATAAACTGTTTAGAAGTTCTATGATAAAGTATGTTCAGTGTGGGTGCAAATAGGTCCAAATCTGTAAGGTTGAGGTCAGGGCAAGGGTGAGTCTGAGGACCTTACAGAGATGATGCCTCATGCATCTATATCATGGTCATTAGGGAAGCCTAAGCCCCCGTGATTGATCACTATGTCCTATAACAAGATACAGTTTGCATGTTTTATACACATGTTCCAGTTTTCTCAACATTCTGTTAAGACAGATGAGGAAGTTACTGTTAGGCAGAGGGACAAAGTCCGACCATTGTCACACAACTAAAAAGTAACAGTATCTAAAATCTTAACCCCAAACTATCAGTCCTTGTTCCTTACCTATATTCAACACTACCCCATCTCAGCAAGGTCTTTGAATTCTCTTCCCAACCCCCATCCTCAGCCTTCTCTTCAAATTCCCTGAAGTGCTGCTAGCCACAGGTGCAAGTAAAGGGCCTAAATATAAATGACACAACTGGTACCCAACCCGTAACCAATCTTTCCTTCAAGCATTTCAACCTCACCCCTGCTGTAATGGGTTCAGCCCTATGACCCTAAATTCTGCCCTTGACCCCCTGAACACGGCCTTCAAAGATTTCAGCCATGAGTAGTAACAGACAGACAATGATGAGGACAGATGAACTTGTTTGTTACACACTCTGGAAAACAGTGGCTTAGAGCAACTTTAAAATAGCAGCTGGTGGAATAAACACATCAGTTACACAGGGTGGTAGGGAGATGTGTTGTAAACAGCAATTTATTAAGGAAATTTAAGCTCTGGTGACAGTTTTTAAATCCTTACCCAAACACTTTACAACTAAAGACAATATTTTTATAGTTCCTATTCCCTGGCTATAAATGTGCACTTCTTCCTAAATAGCCCTTTCAGAAGTCCTGGTCCAGCCCAGGGGACGAGCTGATGACATCATTGTGCCCCATAAAAAAAGGCTTGTTCAGCCTCCAAGAACACTGAGTGAGGAGGCCTGCCTTCCCCCAAGAACAAGGTGGGGACAAGGCCACCAGCCCCCAAAACCTTTGAAGTGTGTGTAGTCCGTGATGTGATTTTTTCCCAGATCAATGCCATTTTCTCCCCTGCTCTTTCTATTGAGGTTGTGAGGGATGGAGGCTCACCCAAAGGGGAATGCCATATCTGAGTTCAATCAGCATTTGGGACAAGGACAAAAATCCTTACGTTAAGAATATTCTCAGCTCATGGGGCACCTGGGTGGCTTAGTCGGTTGAGCGTCCAACTTCGGCTCAGGTCATGGTCTCGCAGCTCGTGAGTTTGAGCCCCGCGTCAGGCTCTGTGTGGACAGGTTGGAGCCTGGAGCCTGTCTTCAGATTCTGTGTCCCCCTCTCTACCTGCCCCTCTCCTGCTCAAGCTCTGTCTGTTTCTCAAAAATGAATAAACGTTAAAGAAAAAAAAGAATATTCTCAGATCCAGCTCCCATCTTCTCCCAGCCAAACCTCCAGCCATTTAGTTTCCAATGTTTTTTTCCTAAAGGAGGATGAGCTGGACTTAGAATCTCATCGGGAGGAAGAGAAGTTAAAGGGAAGCCCCGTTCCTGTCTGGCTTTGGCGCCAAGCACCTGAAAGCCCATCAGAGCTTCCCCAGTGCTGAGCGGGCTGGCTGCCCAGCACGACTCCACATGTTCTTATGCCAAGTGAGTCTGTCTCTTTACTCTTCCAAAAGTTGAGTTGCTATTTCCTTGGTCAAGTGCCTTGTTGCTGGAGCCTCAGAGCAGAGGTGGGAAGGGAGGGAAGGAAAAGCAAAACCATCCTATCACACATCAGTAAATAGTTACTGAGCAAACACAGTGTGTGAAGTACTGTGCTGCACACGTAGTTGAGCTGACCCAACAGAGCCCCTGCCCTCTGGGAGCTTGCAGCATAGCCAGAGAGACAGACATCCAACCAGTCAATCAATTAAGTAAATATATTTTTAAATGAGTATGAAACTATAAGAAGGGCAATCAAGGAAGCAGGTACCTTCACAGAGAAAAGAGTAGGACCTTCCTAGATTATGCAGAGGGAGAAGATATGTCTGAGAAGGTGATCTTCAAGTTCAGATCTGGAGGATACGAAGAAGCCAGTCATAAACAAAGTAGCACTCATTGGGACACGCACCAACAGTTCAAGTGTGGGAAGGGGGGGGGGCACAGTAATAGAGAAAAAGCATGTGGGAAAACACAGTGGGGAGGGAAAGAGAGAATGGGATATGACTCAAAGTTGGCCAAAGGTCTCCATGACTGGAGAGAGTCACCAGGAAGAACCAGGTGGGTCTCACCGGGCAGGAGGTCTTCAGAAACCAAGGTAGGAAGTCTGGGCTTCATGGTAAATACAATGGTAAGATTGGAGGAGAGTGACAATCCCATTAGTGATGTGTGGATTCACTTGAGTTGGGCAGGAACAGGGTAGCTGAGCTGCATTCAGGACAAGAGGTCTTGGTGACTTTGGATGTGATGAAGGCAGGAAAGAGGAAGCACGCACCTGGGGGTAGAAACCACAGCATTTGCTGTTGACAAAGTCATGAGAAAGGGCACTGCAGGCAATAGAGGGGCAAGGGAGAGAGGGAGCAAAAAGATGCCTATGGTTTTCAAAAATGGTCCCTTGAATGGGCTGGAGACATTAACTGTGCCAGGGGAGCCTTGGGAGGAGTGAGACTTTTTTTTTTTTTTTAATTCATGGGATGTTAATGGGGGAAGAATCCAGAATTTTGTTTTAACCATCACCAGTTTGAAATGTCTCTGAGACATTGTCACATGGGCAACTGCGACTATGAATCTGCAGGAGGAGATCCCAATTGAGAGGTGAATTTGGGAGAGTCCCAGACAGAGAATTTGAAGCCACGAGAAGGATTAAAATAATCTAAGGGAGAGAGTATAGGAGGTTAGGGTGGCCAGAGGAGAGTCCTGAGGAGTACCAGGCAGTACAGGCGGGGAAGAAGTCGGTCCTCAAATATTTTTTAATTAATTAACTGATTAATTTAGTGAGGGAGAGGTAGGGAGAGAGTGAGTGGGAAAAGTGCAGAGAAATTGAGAAAGAGAATTTCAAGTAGGCTCCGTGCTGTTAATATGGAGCTCAACGTAGGGCTCAAACTCACAAACCATGAGTTCAGGACCTGAGCCGAAATCAAGAGACAGATGCTTCACTGACTGAGCCACCCAGGCGCCCCTCAAACATTTCATTACAACAAAAAGTGTGGGCTTCAGTGGAACTCTTCTGGGTGCTACTGTGGTAGTGGATACGTGCCATTACATGTGTTTGCCAAGACTCACGGAGCTGCACGACACAGAGTGAACCCCAATGTCAAAGGCAGGCGTTAGCTGACAGTAATAGATCAATATTCATTCATCAATTACAACAAATACACCACACGGGCACAGGATGGTTTTGTTTTGGTTTGGTTTTTGGTTTTTGGTTTTTTGCAAGATGTTAATAATAGGAGAAACTGGGGAGAGGGGCAGGGCAAGCTCTCTATACTTTCTGCTCAACTTTTCTGTAACTAAACTGCTCTAAAAAATAAACTCTATTAATTTAAAAGGATGAAAGCACAGGTTTAGAATCTGGCTAAAAGAAAACAAATTTTAAAAAAAGTGCCAGAGGTTCTCCGGGAAAGGAAAAAGAGCCCAAAACAATAGAGATTCATTTTGAAGAAAAGAGACTGCTTTTTCTTACAAGTCTAGTTTGAACACAGCACGGATCAAAGATCCGAGAGAGAGGGTTAGCTTTGCACCACGATTCTGTAACTTGAAATCTCTTCTCACAGTAAAGGATTTGAGAAGCTGGCAGGAAGTATTGTGGATCAATCATAAGATCCGTTGTAAGATACTGAGCCTTTTCCCTATTCAGATCAAAGCATCTTTTTTTTCACAGACCAGGTCCGAGGAGAGGTCCTCCAGGGCCAATCAAAACTAGATTTTATTTATTTTTTTTATTTAGACCCCCAAACTAGATTTTAAATTCTAGTCTGATTCCACTGGAACCTGAGTGATGAACAAATCCATGTACCTGTCCTGAGGCTCAGCTTCAGTGATCTATAAATGGAGAGAAACCTTCTTCCTTGGGCTTGTTGTGAAGACCAAAAAGATCTGGTGCTCTGTAAATTGTACAGACTGTTGTAATTAACGGTAAGGGTATGGCCGATATTATTACTGTTATTACCGCTAAGTACCGGGCACGGTGTGAAGTGCTTATAGCCACTATTCATTTACTCTTTCCAAGAGGAGGCATTCCCAGCTCCATGTGAGAAGAGGTCCACACAGACAGGTTCAAGGACTTGCCAAGAGATCACGCAGCTGATAAAGGGGTGAGACTAGGCTGGGAACCCTGTTCAGCCTGTTTCCACAGCACGGTCAAATGCCTATGTATGGACGGCCCAAACCAGTACATGGAGTCCGCATTCAAAGTGAAACCTGCATTCTTTATTTCACACTTACTAAATTATGTCAGACTTTTCTCTATCAAGCGGTCTTACTTTGGTGTCAGTTCGTGGGTAGGGGACAAAGAGGCTTTAGCAGAAAGGCAATGAAGGCAGATGAGTGTGGTTTTCCTAAGATCCAGAAGGAATCAATCACCTTTTGATTCTTCCTGTATTGTCGAAAGAAAGAAGAAAGGAAGGAAGGAAAGACGGAAGGACGGAAGGAAGAAAAAGAAAGAAAATAAAATAATGGAAGCCTGAAAGTCTCTTGCTTCCTATCTGGTCCCCGGTACATGTCCTAAAAAACACATTGTAAAGGTAAGAATAATTATACCAAGTTTTTCATTTTATTCTTCTGTAATTTCCATTTTCCCTTTGAAAGTTTTTTAAGCATTTGGGGTCATTTCAAGGAAAAAAGCATTGGCCAATGGGGATCTGCCAAATAGCTATAACTGATACCCTACATTCACTCTTACGGAAGTAAGTCACCATCTTCATTTTCTTTTCATTCTGAGGTGTGTTTCCCCAAAACATAATTCTTGGTGAATCCACAAAACCCTACTAGAAAGGTTTCTCCTTTATCATGAACTCTCCACTCTGGCCATCCCCGTTACTCTCTGTGAGTAAGCCATCCCCAGGTTCCACTGGAGCTGTGTGGACACATGTGTGTAGCCTCTGATGTCACACACGGACACACACACACACACACACACACACACACACGCATACACATGCTCGCACTCAGTAGCTTTCCTAGTTTTTCTGTATGTGCTTTTTCCCCTGAAAACTGAATTGAGGTTCTCAGAATATTTAAGTGAACTTTGGAGCTCTAAGCAAGGGCTGAAACACTGGGGTCTTCATGGAAAGACTCCAAAATTCCTGGACTTTAAATTTAAAAAAAAGAAAAGAAAAAGTTAAGCCCTTAGTTAACTCTAATATACTCTGAAAAGGCAAGTTAAGTAGAAAAAGTAACAGGAAGATTAAAAAAGAAAAAAGAGGCCAGCAAGAACAAGAGGCCACCTTGTGCTGTGGCCAGCCAAGAAATTCAAACATTTCGTCAGCGGGAGGCCAGCCAGCCTCCAGGCGCACTTTTATAAAGCTGGCCCCAGGCTCCCCGCAGCAAGATGAGGCTGTACAGTCTACTTGCCTCTTAGCTACGCCAGAGGGGCTGGCAAAGTGGTCATCAGACCTGCCCAAGAGCCATGGCCAAGACTGGACTTGTAATTTACATCCTGGTCATCACCTTACTCCTGGACCAGACCACCAGCTACACATCCAGATTGAAAGCCAGGAAGCACAGCAAACGCCGAGTGAAAGGTAATGGGGCTTTGGACTCCAGCAAAATTCTAGGACTGCTCAGTGTGGGGAGGGGCTCATGTCCCAACTCCGCCGGGAGAGCTGTCTCCGGTGCTGTCACTCGGACGTGGCATTTCAGGTTATAGAGTGACCTTTTAATTCTCTGGGACAGTTTGATGCTTAAAGGGAACACCAGTCGGCCTTTTGTTTTTAATAGAAAAAGTTTCTGTGTTGTATATCCTTTGTCAAGTGAGCTCAGCCACACAGAATGGTCTTCAGAGAGGGTCAACCTAGATACGTGGACACCTGGTATTATGAACGAGGGATCAAGGAGAATAGACTGATGAATAATTAGAGGACACTGTTTCATTCTTAGACATCGTATAACTGTTCAAATATGCTTGTAAGAGAGCTATACTCTTACTAAATGTATAGGTGAGGATAGATGTTGTGATGCAGTTTCCATTTTGTCATTGGTTATCAATGTCTTCATACCCCTGACCATGTAAGGACGGTCTAAACTACACATTTAAGCTTTTTCACATCACAGAGAAATCGAGCCTCTGTTTAAATTTAAAAGTATTTCTACACACGAAGTCATACAGTGTTAGAAAACATTGTAATGCAAAACTGAATCTCCAAGCAATCCCCAAATCTGGGTGGCTTTGAATTGAGTGAAGAGGTAAGACAGAAAAAACAGGAGTACCGGGTGGCCCAGTCAGTCAAATGTCCAACTTTGGTTCATGTCAAGATCTCACATTTTGTGAGTTCGAATCCCGCATCAGGCTATCTGCTGTCAGCACAGAGCCTGTTTTGCATCCTCCGTACCCCCCTCTCTATCCCTCCCTTTTGCGCTCTCTCTCTCTATCAAAATTTTTTTTAAAGTCCTGCAAAGAACAAAGATGACAGTAATTTATTTGCAATATGCTGAAACCATACCAAGAAGGAAAACGTATCAAAAGAGAAGCAAAGTGATGTTTCACCTCACCCTCTGAATTCTCTTCATTTTCCTCTCGGGATATTTCAGGGTAAATATAATGACACGATTTCCTTATCAAGTTCACTTCATTAATAACAAAACATAGCAAATGTACGCATAGGTTTCAAGCCTGGATTTGACACAACAGCATGGCCAGTGGGTAAAAAGGAGGCTTGTCTTGGGTCCTGTTCTGATTCTTACAAAGGGCCCTTTTCAGGGGGTATTTATTTCTATGATGTAGGTCTGATGCAAGGTTTCTTCAGTGGAATCTTTTTTCCTTATAAAATATTAAAGTTTCCTGTTACCTCTTTTCTACGGAAGATTAAAATACTTCTCACAAATGATAAAGTACATTGGTGAAGATGAGAACAGGGGAAGGAGGGAGAGAGAAGATGCGGTGTGATGTGGCATATTTTCATTGCCAGCATTTCTTCACCGCTGGGAGGCAGCGGGAAAGTGGTGACCGCCCAGCGGGGATGTGGGGAGGCGTGTGAACTTGTGCATGTGGATGTGTGCTGTGGGGGCGCTTCTGAAGTCATCCGGTTCGCGTCACGCAGAGCTCCTCGCCCCGCCCCCAACCCCACGCAGGTGCACGCACATGCTTCTTTCTGTGTGTCTTTTAACTGACTGGGCACACCTCTTAAACAACAGCCTCCCCAAGGAATTTTTGCTACTAGGTCAGATTCGAAAGCAGGAAGTGAAGCAAAAAGCCTAAACTTACTGAACACTTCTTTCTCCGCCAACATGTACAATTTTGTAACATTTTAAGTACCTCGGAATGATACCAAACTTTATAAATGCAAAAGCAAAAGCCATTTTTTCTCTCCCAACCCTCTCCACAGAATTACTCACAATTACCTGTCAGGAAATAATATTACCAGAGTTTTTCTAATGCACAATTAAAACTTGATATTTTTAAACAAATAAGAATTGGCTATTCATCCATTTCATCTATTGATTCTTGGCTAACTATCAGCAGACGACATCCATCAGTCCCTTTAACAGTTGCATAATCTTCCCTTGCATGGATGGATCATGATTCATGTACTCTGTTCTCTCTTGGTGAACCTCTCTCTGGTTTCCATTCCATCTTTTTGGATCCAATGCCTCAGTGAACTGCTTTGAACACATATATGGACCCATGCTAAGGTAGGACCCAATGCTCTAGGTAACCTTCTAGAAAACTGCAGGTTCAGCACTTTCCAGCTGTCTCCCAAAATAGCCTCAACCCACTCTGCCAGACAATTTAACATCATATCATCAGCTTAACCTCTGCTAATCTAACCCCAAAACAAACCATGTCTCTTAATTTGCATTTCTTTGATTGTTAATAAGGTCGACAAATACTTTTTTGGTTGTTAATGAGATTGAGGTAGATTTCCTATGTTTACTGGTCGTTTCCCAGGAATTATTTTTGTAGGTCTATACTGAAACTGCTTTTGGAGAAAAACAATAAGGAAATGGAAGGAAGCTTTCTTTTTTTTGAATCAAAAGGGTAATTGAGTGATTTAACTCCAAAAACAAAATTTCCATGGTCTTTAATTCACAGGTCTTAATAAATTATGTGTTGCAGAAATGAATAAAATATAATTTTTACCGTGAAATGATTGTTCCCTGCATTCATTGTAGACAAAACATGTCCACATTTGTCACAAAGGATAGGCGGCAAAACCAAGTCACCTGGATAATGACTTCCATAATGATCTCTCAGGAGCCTAATATTATTCATGTGTCTTCGTGTTAATGACAATGTTTACAGCGTCTCTGTGGAGGCCACTTATTGATGTAGGATGGAGCAGGAAGCTGAGAGGGAAGGGCGGGGACATGTACCCTTGACAACTTCAAACTTGGAACCTAGTCTCCCACGGTCTTTGTAAGCCTGGCCTCCAACAGACAGGTTTGCATTCTGAATGGACCCTTATGTTTACTCTGGATTGAATGGTCTTTTTGAGGAAATCCGTGGGTTACTGTTATTCTGAGCTGAGCTATTGGAGGCTCTGAGGATTGATATACAATATCAAGTGAAAAGGAGGCGGGGGCCCAGAAGGCGTCTTCCTAACCCAAATGTGGGACCACCTGGCTTGCAAATGGCAAGTTTAAGAGGATGATGAGTCAGCATGTGTGGATCTGGGACTGTCCCGAAAAATCCAGGACAGAACACGGATTCCCCATATGGCATCTACATAAGGAGGCAGCTGGGGACAGTTCATACCAAGCTTTAAGCATCTTCTCTAAGGCCAAGTGCTAGGGCCCAGGCAATTACTGTGCAAGAGCAGATCAGAATGATGTGAAGAGCACACACTTGCAGGGAGAGAGACTCAAATCCCAACTGCACCTTACTAGCTGGCTGACCTACGGCAGGTTAGTTCAGCTTTCTGTGCCTCTATGTCTTCTATGAGCCAAGGATAGGGTTTGTTTCATAGGAATATTGAAAGAATTAAGCTCCTATTGCATAGTATATGGTGGCTCTTAATATCGTTTCTTTTTATTATTTATTACAATTCTCACCTTTGAAGAGCTCAAACTGTCAATATCTAAGATGGTCCTGATCAGTCCGAGGATTTGTTTATTCATTCAACAAACATTGTGAGCAGCTATTATGTGCCAAGCGTTGTGTTAAGCATCAGGAACACCAGGGACAGTGAGATGTACGAAAGTACAAGTAAAAATAATTACGGGTTCAAGTGCTCCAAAGAAAAGTAAAGGTTCAAAGAAAGAGATTAAAGGGGCGCCTGGGCGGCTCACTCGGTTGAGTATCCAACTTCGGTTCAGGTCACGATCTTGCAGTTCGTGGGTTCAAGCCCTGCATTGGGCTCTGCGCTTATAGCTAGCTCAGAGCCTGGAGCCTGTCTTCGGATTCTGTCTCTCCCTCTCTCTGTCCTTCCCCTGCTCGCTCTCTCTCGCTCTCTCTCTCTCAAAAAATAAATAAAACAAAAAAATTTTTTTTTAGATCTAAAAAAACAAAGAGATTAGATAGATGCTGAAACAGAGAAAATAACCAGAAGAGGCTTCTAGAAAAGATATTTCAGTTCAATAGGGAAATGAACAAGAGTAGGAGCAAGAGTGTTCTAGGCAGGACACTTCCCCAAAGGAAAGGGGCCTGAGATGAGACACCTTGCTCTCAGATGCTCTGAAAGTCAACAGGCTGCATGCCTCTGGAGGGCGAGTCCCGCAGGCTGGGGTTGGGGAGGCCCAGCAGTCCTGCCTCACAGAAGAACCTTCTGGTATCATTACCACAACCAAGCTCTTCTGCATCTTGCTGCCCATCTTCCCTTCATGCATTAATTTTCATGGCACTGGGGTTTCATCCAAACTGCTCTCACCTTAGATTCTGGATCCCAAGGCTTATCTTATTTTATTTTACGTTACTTTTATCTTATTTTAATCACATACCTTTCATTCCTCCTACCCCACCCCACCCAAAAATATCCCCCAGAAAAGGATGGAGACCTAAAGACTCAAGTTGAAAAGCTCTGGAGAGAAGTCAATGCTCTGAAGGAAATGCAAGCCCTACAGACAGGTAAGACCCAACTCATCAAGGCCTCGTCTCAAAAGAGATACGAAAAGAAATAGTCATTTGTTAGCAGTTCGAGCCATACCTAGAGCACATGTCAAGTTCTAGCTGACATCTTTTTGGGTTTTTAAAAAATGTTTGTTTATTTATTTTGAGAGAGAGAGAGCGAGTGAGCATGAGTGGGGGGAGGGGAATAGAGGGGGCAGAAGGAGAAGGAAAGAGAGAATCCCAAGCAGGCTCAGTGCTGTCAGGGCAGAACCCGACACAGGGCTCGATCCCACAAACTGTGAGCTGAAATCAAGAGTCGGACGCTTAACCTACTCAGCCACCGAGGCACCCCAGGTGACATCGTTTTAAAAGAGACATTGCCAAACCAGAGGTGTGTCCAGGAGAAAGGATTCAAAAGTAGGGGAGACAATTGTTTTGGGAAATCAGCTTGAATTTCCCCCTCCCTTCTCCTATATATAGTTGGTATAGAAATGAAAACAAGCATGTCAATAACGCATTTTAAAAGTTTGTTCGGGGCACATGGGTGGCTCAGTTGGTTAAGCGTCGACTTCAGCTCAGATCATGATCTCATGGCCTGTGGGTTCGAGCCCTGTGTCGGGCTCTGTGCTGACAGTTAAGAGCCTGGAGCCTGCTTCAGATTCTGGGTCTCCCTCTCTCTCTGCCTCTTCTCTGCTGTCTCTGTCTCTCTCAAAAATAAACATTTAAAATATTTTTTAAAAAGTTTGTTCATAATTCTTCTCTAATAGGCAATATAACAAAATTGAATCAAGTATTAATTGGCAAAAATAATTAGTAATCATCAGGTGTTTACCAAGTGTCCATTTGGGAGATCTGCTGAGGGTCAACTAAACACAGGATCACAGGACTGTGCATCAGATGCAAATTTAAGGACATTGGCACAGCTTGCCAGAAGAGGGCAGCATTTGGCACTCCTCTTTACAAGGGGGTAGAGCTCCCATGTGTGCAGGTGTGCAGCTGCACAGGCTGTTGGCCCGAAGTTACCCTTCTTGGCTCCCAGGGGTAAGGAAAATGGAGCCACACTGGGTGGGTTCAAGAACAGCCCTTGCTCACAAGGCTCAAAACCCCAGGATCCTATACCTCACTTTGCAACTCCAGAAGCAGAACTTCAAGGGTTTGGTAAGAAACCTTTCCCGTTGCAAGAGTTACCGCTTTCAGGGAAGACTAAAGTTACGGCTTCCTATCGAGGATTTGTAACTCACAGACCAGCTCAGTGTTACCAGTTCAAGGTTATTTTTACCAGAAGCAATGTTGCCTAGCGCTACTGTTGACATATTCCCTTTATCAGGTTTCCAGGAACAGAATTCGAAAGTTAAAGGAAGGTCAAATGCCCATGCAGGAGGCAAAAGAGTTTTAGTAATGCTTTACGCACAGTTGGACACTGTGAATACTTCATAAGCATCAACACATTAATCCTCCAACCACTTAAGAGCTAGGTGCCATTAGGATCATCCTCGTTTTACACATGAGGAAACTGAGGCTCAGAGAAATTAAGTATTTTCTCCAACAGCTACACACCTAGTAACTGTCAGAGCCAGGTTCTCCAGTGCTTTGCTCTAAAACTATCTTTATGTTTGGTTTGTCCCGGATGACCTAAACAACATTACCAGGGCTGAGCTATCTGCATAACAAAACCAGTCTCTCCATACGTCAGCTCAACTTTGGTTTTTGTTTGTTTTTTAAATCGTTATGAAATACCACCCAGTTCTAAAAGTTGCAAGGAAATTCAGCACACAATGGAGCTACACAAACTAACAAGCAGGTGTATATCAAAGCAGCATGAGACTCAAAACCATGTCTTGAGGCTGGGGAGGGACAGACATGGGTGTATGTAGGTGTGATCTTCTATGCCGTGGAAGTTACATTTTGACATACTAAAATGTTACAAGTAACAACTTCTACAAGCCCCAGTATCCTGATACGTAAAGATGGGAGTAATAAAATCTCACTTCATGGGACTGCTGTGATTCTTACACGAGTTCATGATTCTAAAGTGCTTGGCATAGGGTCTGACACATATAAAATCTCCAATAAATATTAACTCATTATCATCACACGTCCTTCATTCTACAAATATTAACCACTGTTTTCCAAGTCCAGGCCTAGATATCTAACACTCAAAAAGCCACTTAATATATCAAATTTCACATCTTTACAGTCTGCCTCCGAGGCACAAAAGTTCACAAGAAATGCTACCTTGCTTCGGAAGGCTTAAAGCACTACCATGAAGCCAACGAAGACTGCATCTCCAAGGGCGGAACGCTGGTTGTCCCCAGAAACTCCGACGAGATCAATGCCCTCCGGGACTATGGTAAAAGAAGCCTGCCAGGTGTCAATGACTTTTGGCTGGGCATCAATGACATGGTCACAGAGGGCAAGTTCGTTGATATCAATGGAATCACCATCTCCTTCCTCAACTGGGACCGTGCACAGCCTAACGGCGGCAAGCGCGAAAACTGTGCCCTGTTCTCCCAGTCGGCTCAGGGCAAGTGGAGTGACGAGGTCTGCCGTAGCACCAAGAGGTATATTTGCGAATTTATCATCCCTTAATAGACCCTTTGCAAGATTGGCCATGACTTACAGGCTGAGGGTTCACAAGAGGAAGTCAGAATTGTCACATGGGCATCCGTGCCCATAGGAACATAGGAGTCATCCAATTTCTCTATCATGTTCCATTATGATTTTGCCCTCCACGGGCTGGAGGAGATTGGAAAATAATGATCCACCTATGTGCACGTTGTTAATGTGGCTTCCGCAAAATGGGCTATCAAATCCTCCCCAATTTCCTAGGCCCCCTCCCTTACCCAGAAACTGGGTCTGTGTTAAAAGTACAATAGCCAGAAAAGCAAGCTTAGGCTGGAAGGACTTTTCTTGAAAGTTTAGTATATATTTGACTGGTGAGAACTCTCTAAATCAGAGATTCGAGGGGTAACATAATCCAGAAACTTCTCTGTCTGATGCCCAATCTGTCCCATCCCAGTCATAGCCCCCCGCTGGCCCATTAACCTTTCTGAGTCGCTGCATCCCCTGCTGGGACCTGTGGCTTGTCTGCCACCAGAACACAGATGTCTCCCAAGTGTTCTGATTTAACTTTCTTCTCTTCAAGACCCTCTTCCTCCACCATATACGCACCGTGATTTTTAAAATGCCCAGTCAAGATCTGAAAAGCAGTATATTTGGTCAACTTCTAGTCTAGGCATCACATTACAATTTCTGACTTGAACGGGTAACCCCAAGGCAGACTGTGTGGGAAAGTAAAATAGAAAAAATAAAATATGTCTCCTTTTCCCTTGCTTTCACATTGTTATCCTCCTGGATGAAATTGAGGGTTGACATTAAGTATGACAGTTTCCTTTTTTACATACTCTATGCACTTATATATATTTCAACAAGCATATATTTAAGTTTATTAGGGGCAATCTATCTTTGGAGGTTGAACGTTGGATTTCAATAATACTGTTTTGGAGCGATACATCTAAGCAATATTTTATTCTGTCAACTGCTATTTCCATTAACTAGTTTAACCAGATTGTGTAAAATGACTTCATTGCCTAATATGAAATTATAAAGCTTAGGCTTGTGGGAAATGGGCTTCTTAGAAGCCAACAATTCTAAGTATATTCTGTTCTTCAAATAAGTGTCATTTTTTCTTTAAACATTGAGTATGTTTTATGAACATTATCCTTCTCTGCAAACATCAATTACAAGTGCTTGGAATTAAGTTTGGGTTTTTTTCATTGCATAATAATAAAGCCTGAGTTCTGATCGATGCACATGTATTTGGATGTTGATTATCATTATTCAAACTATGTTGGTTTATATCAAACTTGGCATAATTTTGCATCTGACTGAACTGGTGATTTAAATGTCATAGGAGAATAATTTTACATGACAATGGAGACTTAAAGTCTGGAGAAAGGAGGGGGATATTAAAAAGAAAGTTGTACCTACAACTGTTTTTTACCAACTCCCTTTCTAGCAGAACCAGAATCTTCATAAAGATTACGACAACAATGAAATTAGTAGACGTTAATGGTATTCCATTCTCCTCATACCCCAGGCACTGTGCCAAATTTTACCTGATCTCATTAACCTCTAAGAACAGCCGTGGGAGTTAGGCTCCTGAATTATTTCACTCCACAGAAAGAAGAACAAAGTGAAAAAATAGAGAGGTGGTGACTTGCCCAACATCACAAGCCAGGAAGGAGAGGAGTTCTGAGCAGAATCTAAAAAGTTAACTCAGATCTTACATCCTTGGCAACTATGGGGGAACTGTGATAATGTCAAGCCTGTTCAAGGAGGCAATGACGCTGGCTCTAATCCATTCTTGTTTTAGCCAAACAAATGACCTTGATAAGGTATTCAGTCTGAGGCTGTTTCAAAAGGGTGAATAAAGACAACCAGTGTTCATATAAATCAGTGTCAGAGTTTGCGTTCCCAGGAGATGGGGCTTAGAGATAAGATGATCCTTCTCCCAAGTACCCCAACCAGAAAGATCAAGAGAAGATACTTAATTCAAAAGAATAGATGAAGGTTAGTGATGGGAAATTAAAATGAGTTCAGCATGAGGAAGAGCAAGGAGACGGAGAGGAGACAGAGCAAGACTGAAAGCAGTGGATTAAGAAATTATCTGGCTTGCCCAGGGCCAAACTCATGACCTAGATTTATTCGTTTGCCCACAAATTATCCCAAAGCCACACCTGCAAGATTCAGTGATGCAGATTTCACTTTCCTCTATTCGGCTTCTTGGGCACTATTTAGCAAATGATTGGTCTTCAGGCAAGATTAATAAACACATCTTAACTCTTGGGCCAACTTTCCGTCTCCATGAAACCTACCAGACTAGGGAGAAAATGTGGACAAGCATCCTGACGTTTGGAGGAAAGGGCCGCCTGAGAAATTAGTAATGCCTCTCACAAGTTCATGGTAGGAGGCCATCAACGTTTGTTAACATTGTCATCCCTAGGATAAACACTTGGGTTTCTTGAAGACACCAGTTTATTCAAATCCCAACAGTCAAGGCCCTACAAGTTTTCCTAGGAAGCTGATTCTAATCTCTAAAGCAGTGCTTCTCAAACTTGGTTGTGCTTACAAATGACCTGGGAAACTTGTTAAATTGCGGATCCTGAGGGTCTGGGCTAAGGTCCCAGCTCCTGCATTTCTAAACGCTTACCACTGAAACCAAGACCACTAGATCACATCCCACAGTCTGACTACAAGGGCCTAAAGCTTTAGTTAGTTGCCCAGAGTAACTAAAACCTGATGGATGCCTGCAAGTTTGCTTCTCTTTAGCTCAAAAGTCAAGGGTAAGATGTACAGTTCATCTGGGTGAAGAACAATACTGAGAGCAATGTTTCTACCTACCACAGATGCCTCCATCCGTATCACTAAATGAGGCATAAGGTAAAAATCAATTAGTTAAAGGAAACATCAATAAAAGAGGCTCAAAGTCATGATGTGAAGGAGAACTTACTGCAATGTTCGATTTCTTTCTCTTCTCTAAGAATATTGCTGAATAGCACTTCTTAAACTAAAACTAAAGTTATAGTCTTTCCTGCTTTGAGGGTAGTGAAAACTAATCATATCCTCAAATAAAGCACATATAATGAATGAAGAAGCCACAAATTCAGCTAGTTAAGTAGCTAATTTAATCTGATGTCAGAAATTCAGATGATACCTTCTAACTATAAAGCACTTTGCTAGGCAATACTGGAGGAACAGAAAAGAAGTTATGGTACCTACACACAAGGTTGTAAAATCATGGCACACAGGACGAGAGCAAGAGTATCCATTGGGATCTAAGAAGAAAATATTATCTCTGTTTACATATGGATACATTATAGTAATAAGTTATTACTATGTAGTAATAAGTTAGTAATAAGTTATTATTATGTAATTTAACTAAACTAAACACCACAAAATGGTCAATGGGGATTCCAAGTAAAAATAAACTTTGGGTCCCTAAACTTTATCTATTAGTAGGAATGATAGATCATTCACAGGACTGTGAGTTCAGATTTACAAATACAATTTAGGAGCAAGCAAATACTATAGATATGGTATCTTTATAGTTTTGTTGCACTATAAAACCAAAACATCTCACCATTGAAAAAAATTGAAGAGGGGCGCCTGAGTGGCTGAGTCGGTTAAGCATCTGACTTCAGCTCAGGTCATGATCTCATGGTTCATGAGTTCGAGCCCCACATCAGGCGCTGTGCTGACAGCTCAGAGCCTGAAGCCTGCTTTGGATTCTGTGCCTTCCCCTCTCTCTGCCCCTCCCCCATTCATGCTCTGTCTCTGTCTCTCTCTCTCTCTCAAAAATAAATAAACATTAAAAAATTAAAAAAAAGAAAAAAGTTGAAAGAGTAGAAAAACATTTTAGAAATTATCTGTTATCTCAGTCTTGTCCATTTATTTACCCATTTAATATTTATTGGGCATATATACCTTGCAGTGTCTAATTCTACCAACACCCATGCAAAGTTGTAGAGAATACTTCATTAGCTAATGTTATATCCTGCTTTCCTTTACTTATAAATATAACCATTTTCCTAGGCTTTTCATAACATACTTTCCATGGTTCTATAATATTCCAATGTATTATTCTTTGAGCACCTACATGATGGCAATTTTCCAAATATATTTATGACTGGAATTTTACTTCAACGACTAAATATAAATGTTTTCTATTTACTTAAATAACTGGAAAATCTGCTTTTAATTTTTCTTTTCCTGTAAACAATACTGTAATGAACATCTTTGTGATTTTTTTTCCTTCTTCTTGACTTTGGATTTTCCTGCCTTGTTAAGATAGATTTCCAGAGTGGAATTCTTGAATCAGAGGGTAGGAAAAACTCTAGACACTCTCCAACATGGCGCTAAGAGGTTTTCTAAAAAGTTTGCACAAACTGAAGAAAAAGCAGGCCCTGTAAATGCCACTAACTTTGGAGTCAGTCAGTCCTGGGTTTGAATACCAGCATCTGGGTGCTCACTAGCTTTGTGACCTGGAAGAAGTCATCTTACCTTGCTGAATACTTCGCCAAGCAGTAAATAAACCAGAGTAAAACAATAACGTAAGTGGCTCATAATATTTAACTCCTAAAATTGTTAGGATTAAAAATAAACAGTTCAAAAATTTTTTGGTAATGGTTCATTTGACAAATACTAATTACTCTACAGAGCTAAAAATAAATAAATTTTAAAAACCCAGATCCTGGTGCCAGATGGGCAGCACTGGGGAAAAAACTTTATGGGTAACATGTAACATTATTATTACATCTGGTATACTCATTTGGGTTACAAAAATTGCAAGTTGTGCTAAGAATTGGGCCTACAGTGAAGAACAGAAACAGGAGACTAGCATTAAATTAAAAGTTACCAGAAGAACAGAATGACAAACCATGACAAACCTATTGTGAAATACAGCTGGGGTCCAATGACAGGCCTTTAGAAAGGTCTCACGAGGTGACATCAGGGTGTCTAAGGGTGACTACAGCCCTGAGCCTGATGATGAAGGGGTATACTTTTCAGCATCCACTTCTGGAACTATTTACGTTTGGACGGTCTGTCTGTTGACACCCCCAGGAGCCCAACAAAGGTGTTAAAGGGGCCTGTGTGTGCTGGCCGGAGGGGAGGGGCCCTGGGGTAAGGTAGTGGCTGCAGCAGTGCAAGATCCTGGAAGGCCAGGCAGGCTTGGCAAGGAGGCGCAGGGCGATGGGCGCAGGGACCAGGGGGCCCGACTAGGTGCTGGGTACGCTGCTGGCAGTGCTGCCTGCTGGTGGCGGTCAAGGCGGCTGCGCACCGGGTGCCGAGGCGGGGCGCTCTGGCGGTGGGCGCCCCACCCATGGAGGGTGGGGGTCCGGGGGACTGCGGGGCTTGTCGCTGTCCGCGCTGGCCAGGTGCTGAAGCTGACCATGAGGGACGCGTGCGGGGGCTCGCGGCTGGGACACAGATGGTGCTGGACCCCCGCAGCGTCCGCCTCCTCCGGTCGCTGGCAATGGTTTTCGACCACATGGAGGGCTGCTGCCGCAACGGCCACTCCGTCACCGAGGTCAGCATCTTCCAGGAGCACCTGCTCAGCCTCCTGGAGAGGAAAGGGCAGCAGCCTGGCTTCTGCCTTCTCCTGGGCACCAAGGTGAGAGGAGGGGCCTGGGAAAATCAATCGCCCCTGACTTAGCCTCTCTCCCATCCCCCACCAACACCAGCTGACCGCAGGGGGTCAGCGACAACTGATGGACATGGTTGTCTTCTCTCCTTGCCTTGTAATGGCAAAGCTAAGGACCAAACTGGCTTTTTGACAGACAGAAAGCAATTGGCTTCCTCATCTGTAAAATTCAGGTAACATCTGAAGATTATCTAGAAAGCGGAATGATCCCCCTACTTCATTAAAGTTTTTGTGACAATTTTATGAGACGGTGCAGGTAGAAGGGCATTGCAATCTGTTACAGGAGAGGCTTAGAGTGAAAATTATCACCAGCTGCAAACTGATTTCCAACAACTGCAGATAAAAGGAACCTCATCTTTTAGAGGCAAATGCTTAAAAATCAAATGACACGTGGCTCTGAGAAAAGAAATTTCCTGAGTGCTCAAAGAACAAGGGGAAGAAAATTAAAATGACAGTAATTTCCCAAGGTGTAGAGTTAGCCAGAATGAGCAACCCAAATCAGCCTATCAGCCCCAGAATTTCCCTTTGAAGAGTGAATGCTCAATTTTAATATTTGTCATCTTTTAGCATGGTGTCATTTGGGGCGGGGGAATCTAGTGTACTGTTTCACCTTATAATAGTATGGTTTTTTCACTTATAAAAACTTATATGGCATAATAGGCCATGTCTCTTTTTAATCTTTTTATTTTTGAGAGATAGACAGAGAGACAGAGAGTCAGCAGGAAAGGGGCAGAGAGAGAGGGAGACGCAGAATCCAACACAGGTTCCAGGCTCTGAGCTGTCAGCACAGAACCCTGAGCAGTGTTTGAACTTGTGAACTGCGAGATCATGACCTGAGCTAAAGTCAGACAGCCAACCAAATGAGCCACCCAGGCACCCCAAGCAGTGTCTTTTTAAAAGAATTGTTTTAATGTTTATTTGAGAGAGAGAGAGAAAGAGAGAGAGTGAGAGAGAGGGAGAGGAAGATCATGAGTGGGGGAGGGGCAGAGAGAGAGGGACAGATAGACAGAATCCCTAGCAGGCTCTGTACTGCCAGTGGAGTCCGACATGGATCTCAAACCCACAAACCATGAGATCACGACCTGAGCCAAAATCAAGAGTTGGACACTTAACTGATGGAGCCACCCAGGTGCCCCAAGAATTTTCTTTAAAGAAAATTTTTTAAAATTAAAAACAAGGATTTTCTGAGTCCCATCATAGGCTAACTCAAATTTATGTAGTCATTTTTTTCCTCTTTGTATGGATTTTCATCTCACAATAACCATATGATGTGTGTTTACTGCGTCATTTCAGCAACAGGGAAATTAAGGCTCAAAGAGATTAAGTAGTGTTTTAAGGCCACAAAGGTTGGAAGCTGCAGAGTCAGTATTAGAATCCATATCTGCATGGCTTCAAGGTCAGCGCTTTAACACTGCATACTGCCAGTCCCTTCGAAGGGCATAGTACAGGTTAAAATTAATATTAAAATTAACATTATTATGTGGCTATATCATCTAATTAATCTATTAGCACTCTTAACATGTGCTATCATATTTATGTAGATAAATCTAGAGAGCAGGCTCTCAAGGTCAAACACCCAAAGGAAATGAAGTACCAACCAGGAATAATTTAGAACAGATTAATGTTGCTTATAGCTGTACCAGACAGAACACTCACAGTAATCAAAACCAAAACAGACTCTGGTCACATAAATCATTCTGTCCACATACCACAAATATTTATTAAGTTTACAACAGAGCACACACTATTGGAGATTTTTAGACACACAACCATTAGCAAGCACACGAGACTGAAGAGGAATGCATTAAATTGTTAAGAAGCTGCTACTTCTGGATGACAGGATTTTATGGGTGAATTTTATTTTCTTCTCTGTGTTTTCTCTCTTTTATACACTTTCTAATGTGAGCAGATATGTTACTTTTAAACTGAGGAAAATGTTTTATATATGTAGGTGGGCTTCACTGGGCAGTTTATTTTGATACTTCGGTGCTTGTCAAACACATTTGGCAATTATGCCCACTGACTCACTTGAGAGCTTCATATTTCAGCAACCAAGATTTCCATTGACCTAAGTTGCAGCCTGCTTCGTACAAGAAACAAAGACATTTTTAACAACTACAGTGCATCTACCAATTCATAGAAAGGGGCTGGGGTGAAGAGAAAGAGAAAAATAATCACGTGAAGCAGAGACTAAATCTTAAGAACTTTTTCATTTGCCAGCAACATGGATCTAGTACTCAGAGACCAGCTTCCATCCCAACTTACAATGTGCGGAGAATGTTATGACCATCGAAACTCAACCTCAAATAGTGGAGCAAAAACAGTCTTTGTATGTATAAATCTAATAGGAAAATTCTGACCAGAAGCAAAATGTCATACTTATTCTTCCCTCCTTTCAATTCTTCAAGTATTTTCCACCAGGTTACTCCTGCCTAGCCATCTGTACACCACCACAAAAGAATAGGAGCTCAATCAAGAGATTTAAGTAAAGAATATATGGATAGAAAACTTATAAATCCAGGAGTCTTTCCCTAAATCCAAGGATTACCAAAGAAATTGACCCTACTTATAGGCATCTTCCAAGAATGACATTCTTGGCAAATAATAATTCTAAACTTCATTAGACTTCTCCAATTTCCAACAAAGTGGAAATATTCTTTTATGTTTAATTTACATTCTTTCTGTTGTCTTTGAAGCCCCCTCTCCCTGTCCATTACAGAGGTTTCTGTTCCCTCTCTGTATTATAGAGTACCGTTTATATTGCATTAGCTTTCTTTGCTGAGAAAGTATATGTAAGCGTGTGTGTGTGTGTGTGTGTGTGTGTGTGTGTGTATCTTAATTAGGATAAGATCTGTGTCGTATCAGTAATGCTGAAAATGGGAAAAGCTTAAGGCTCAAGAGTTTTCCCGTGGAAAAATCAAAGCTGATGGTCAAGTTAAGATTGGTATGTTAGCAATAATCCAATGATAGTAAAGATTGTTGTAGAGTAAAGTAAAGATAGTAAAGACTGGTTGGGGTCATAAATGTCTCTCTACAAAGGTCAAGGGCATAGGCAGACATTTTACAAGCTCTGTGGTTATTTACTCAAGCATGTCTGGCTTGGTGGACTTAGAACTTTTGGTATTTGTTGGCAATTTTCTATGTTAAGAAAATATTTTTTAATCAGATAAACGTTATAGTGGTCAAAGGTCAAACTAATGAAAATTAACAGCAGCCCCAGGAATGAATTACCACCAACAAACTAAAGAGGGAGGTTATCTCAAATTGGCAGCTCTCTACATGGAAGAGCTCTGACATTAGGCAAAAAAAAGTACTTAACTGCCCAGAAATAAAAGGTTTCTGAGGTTTAGCAGAAGCTGGGATGCTGGGTACAGAAAGAATAATCACTCTTGATATTAGGTACAAAGCAACAAAGTAATTAAGGCTCTGAGGTCAGTCAGACCTAGGTACAAAGTAAGGTTCCTAACTTCCTAGTTAACTAGCAAACTTGCTTAGTTAACTGGGGCAAGTTCAATTCAACAAGGTTTGTTTTCTTATCTGTAGATCTGTACCTGCCTCTATCAGTCATTGTGACAGTTGAATTAGACAATGTCCATAGGCTTCTTAGCAGATGTCTGTAAGTATGCAATGGATGTTAGTTATTTTTGTTCTTCATCCTACTGTGAGCACATCTTCCCAACTGTAGAGAAGATGACACCCATATCCACACACACACATACTCCACACTGGGTATCTGCTGGATTCCCCAAGGGGGTGCAGAACAAAAGCCAAGCCCCTGGAGAACATTACCGCTCCCCCCTGTAGCCAGAAGCTCAGATGCCACCCCCTGGGTGCTAACCTGTTATGACAAGCGTTGATGTGGAGGGGAAAAGTAGGACTTAGCCAACCTGATCTCACATATGGGCTCCACCAATGACTAGTTACCAGATGAAATCAAGAAGATTTCTCAACTTCTCAGATACTCAGTGTCCTCCACTAAAAATTGGATATACTTGGACCACATTCAAAGGATTATTGTTGGAGAGTAAATGGTATGAGATGTGTCAAGTTCAATGTGTGGCACAAAGTAGCCATTTAGCTAGCACTGTTTTGCTTCCTGACACTGAGCTTCGGGGTAGCCCTGTTGTGAGATCTCCCTATCTAGATCATGCACCTTTGGGGTGTTTCTAGTATAATTCATGAACTGGAAACATATGCAGAATATAATTTTATTCTTACAAACATATAGCATGTGCACTTATTACATAGCAAATAATCATGCAGTCATAGTGTTAGACTTGAAGGTTAAGACTACAGAGGCATCAAGGGCAGAAATAGGCTTTGGACATCTGTCATCATGTGAAGGCACGCTGAGAAGTCCATGGGATGGAATACTTTAACTATTAAATCAGCTGAGTGGCACTGAGTGGCAGCTTCAGTTTCATTTCCAGAAAAAAGAAGGAGGCTCAACTATTCTTCCCAGCCTCTCAACTCTGAAAATTATTCCGTACTAGTCAGAGTTGACCTTTCTTTTCAACTAAATGGGGTGGGGAAAGGGGGAAATGTGAAGAGCCCTTATTTCAGCTTTCTTCTCTCCCTCATCCTCCTCTGGTATTACTCTTGCTGGGATAGGAACAGTCCCCTCTCCAGTGCT
Organism: Mungos mungo; assembly: GCA_004023785.1. NCBI lineage: Eukaryota > Metazoa > Chordata > Mammalia > Carnivora > Herpestidae > Mungos > Mungos mungo. The sequence continues at coordinate 102,728 of PISW01002304.1, read as the reverse complement.
TAAAGTTAAAAGGAACTTCTAGGATCTTCCTTGACCATTCACTGAGAATCCCTTAAGAGAGAAATGAGAAAGAGCTCTCATGTATAAACAGGAACAAGTGTATCCATGGCATTTATTAAATATGCTTCACCACTTAATTTCTTTAAAAAAAGTTTTTTTAACGTTTTATTTAATTTTGAGAGTGTGAGAGACAGCGCAAGCAGGGCAGGGTCAGAGAGAGAGAGGGAGACACAGAATCTGAAGACAGGCTCCAGGCTCTGAGCTAGCTGTCAGCACAGAGTCCGACGTGAGGCTCAAACCCATGAACCGTGAGATCATGACCTGAGCTGAAGTTGGACGCTTAACCAACTGAGCCACCCAGGTGCCCCTCCACCACTTATTTTCTATGTGACCAAGGATAGGTTCTTGAAATTCTCTAAGCCTTGGTCTTCTGGTTCGAAAAAAGAAATGCCAGTTGAGGGAATGGACAATAGCAACCTCAGATTGTTGAGAGGCAACTAGGAGAATATATGCTTTTAGCAGCCTAACCAAATGAAAACGCTCAATAAATGTCACTTCCCCTTCCTTTTATTTAAGTCTCAAATGGACTGAAGCCCTATTGAGATTACAGGTAACTTTTTTTTGTACACCACATAGACTCTGCATATAGCCTAGTATAATACAGTATAGAAATGTTTGTAGGATAGATTAGAACACAAACAGGTATTTTAAAGTAAGGTTAAAGCTCTCAGTGCAATGCCTAACCCTCAGATGAGCAGAAAAGACCAGAGTCGGGCCTCTGGTTTATGGTTTAATTACCAGATGCGGGTAGAATGACGGATTGAGACTTTCCATTTTGTCATCCACATGACGCACCAGAAATCCAGACTATCAGCCCAAGAACAATTTTCAGCAAGATCAGGAAAAATCAAAAAGTGGATATAGAAGTGAGAAAAAAAGTGGGAAACAGAGTTTGTTTTTTTTAAACCAGTGGTCCTGTATTTTGTGGGGGTTATGAAGTCCACCAGGGATGCTTGAGCCCTCCTGCCAAAAAACACATCTATGCACATACCCTAGCCATTTCAGGGGCCTCGTAAGCTCCAGTTTAGAACCGTCTATTTCAATCTGTTGGAACAGATTCCAAGTCTAAATTTTGTAGCCACATATCACATGTTTGTCAACCCATTATGGACTTCTGGCAAAACATGAGCAAACGGTTGAACTGCACTGATTCTGGAGACTCAGCTGTGCCCTGAAAAGCAACTTAAAGCTCCCAGAGTACTAGATTTGTAGGCTTGCCGTGCTGACAGTCAAGGAAAGATGAGTCCTTATTAAATTGCTTGGACTCTTTGCATTTCACAGGTCAGTTACTGGGAAAGAGTGTTTACAGGCTTCTGGAAGCAAGGTGAGCTGAGGAGCAGAGATGGCCATCAGAAAGGCTCTACCTCTGTGGGCCCAGGCCACCAAGATGGCATCCACACCTTCACTAAGCAGAGTTAATAAGAGGAAGCTTTAGTTCCATTTCATGGAGTTTATTTCTAAAACTATGGAGTCTTGAGACACCAGTGTAAGATTTCCTCCCCAGGACCTTAAACTAAGACTTAACTTCCAAAGTTACAAGTTCGATGTTGGAAGTGAATATACTGAAGATGTAATTTAGAGATGCCTTAGTCCATTTGAGCTGCTATAACAAAATACCATAGATGGAATGGCTTATAGATAGCAGAAATGCATTGCTCACAGTTCTGGAGGCTGGGAGTTGAAGATCAGAGTGCCAGTGGGACTGGGTTCTGGTGAGAGCCCTCTTCCGGACTGCAGACTGCCCCACTGTAGCCTCACACAACGGAAGGGGCTAGAGAACTCTGGGGTCCCTTTTATAGGGACACTAATCACACCCTTCAAGGCTCTCCCCTCATGACTCAATCACCTTCCAAAAGCCCCACCCTCCTAACACCAGCACCTTCAAGGTTAGGATTTCAACATATGAATTTGGCTGGAGGGGGGCGGGTGAGGCGGGAGGGGGGCTGGAGGGTGGGGGAAGGACACATACATTCAGCCCATAGCAAGGGATGTTTTGGATAACTCCAACACCAACTTAATTTCTGCAAATGAGTGAATTTAGTGTGAGTGTTAAGAGTGAGGAGGCTGCAGTGAGGCTGCCAGGACTCAGTGTCACCCTTTGCCATTTCTCATCTGTGAGCCACAGGACAAGTGGGAACTGCCCTGTGGTAGATGGGGCACCCACATCCACCTTCTAGGATGCAGGCACTCATTCTCCCAGCTACTGAAGGGTTCGCTCTTGGCGGCTCCAGATGAGCCCCTCCTGATGAGTTGGCCTTGAGGGCAGGGAGCTGCCTCACCCAAGGCTACACCTCTCCCGGGGCAGCCTGCATTGATGACCAGACACAGACCAGCCCCCTTGCCTCGGTTCTCAGTCCTTGCTCTTCCCACAGGATCTGCCAAGACCTCTGTTGTAACAGCATCTCATCTTCAACTGCTCTCTCTACCCAAGACGGCTTCCCTCCTGCCCTCCGGATGTTAAACCTGCGGACACTCCCCAATAAACCTGCTGCAGGAGGATCTTGTCTCTGAATCTTTTTCTTGAGAAACCTGACTTCTGACACTCTAAAAGCCTCATTGTCCTCATGCGTAAAATGGGCATGAAAACTGTACCTATGGATATCATACGGTTCTTGGAGGATGCAGTGATACAATGCCAGGGAAATGCTTAGCACAGGGCTTGACACAGACTGAGCCCTTCCCAGAAGCCACACATTTATCCAGAGAATCAATGCTGTCATGATCAAACTCCAAGATGACTTCCTGGCAGAGAAGACATAAGACATATAGAAATTGACAAACTGATCATAAAATTCATATGGAAATACATGAAACCAGAGTAGACGAAACAATCTGGAAAAAAAAATTTAGAGAACTCACATACCCCAACTTCAAAAGTTACTACAAACCTAGAATAATCAAAGCAGCATGACACTGATGTAAGGAAAGATATAGGTTATAGATCAATGGAATAAATTGGGAGACCAACAATAAACTTGTATATTTACGGGCAATTGATTTTTGTCAAGGGTGCCAAGCTCAATGGGGAAAATTCATCTTTTCAATAAATGATGCTGGATAGCTATATGAATTAGAATCAGTTTGGAACCTTTCCTCACACCATATACCAAAATCAACTCAAATTAGGTCCAAAGTCTAAATGTAAGGGCTCAAACTATAAAACGCTTAGAAGAAATCACAGGTGTAAGTCTTTGTGACTTTGGATTATGCAATGGTTCATGCAACAAGAAAAAAAATTGACAAATCACACTTAATCAAAATTAAAATGTGATTCAAAGGACACCACTAAAAAAAAATCAAGCAACAATCAACAGAATGGGATAAAACATTTGCAACTCAGGTATCTGGAAATATCTAGGATATACACCGAACTCTTTATAAGTCAACAATAAAAAGACAAGGCAACTTAAAAGTGGGCAGAAGATTGCATTTCATTCTGACAGTTATTTCTGCAAATGAGTCATCTAGCCTTCTAGGTTTGAGGCAAACACTTATGTTGTATTCCTTTCTGCATCTCTAGTGCCTAAAAATGTGGGCTTTGAAGTCAGAGACCTGTGTTCAGTTAGGACTCTGACAATTAGCTCTCTGAAACTGGACAATTACTTCACTTCTCCAGTCCTCATTTTTCTCATCCATACAATGGACCTAACAATGATACCCACCTCATAGAATTGTTGAGGCTGAATGCCAGCATATGGCTAAAACTCTTAACTCATGCCTAGGATAACAAACAGTTACTAAGCTCCAGCTGTAACTCTAAGAGTTAAGGCCATTACTGTGAATGATAACATTGTTAATCCTAGCAGCAGCAGCAACAACAAACAGAATAGCTAGGTATGCTTGCTCGTCACGACCTCAGTCATCAACAGAAAACATTCCCGCCATTTATACATGTCAGTCACGCTCTGTTCATCATTTGCCCATCTTGGTGCCTCAGTTTACAGATGACTGTATGCAGGTCGCAGTGCTAGACTGGCCCAAAATCACTGTGGTGGCTGAAGGCTCCAGTGGGAAGATCTGCTCTGTGCTGGAGCTCGGTCCACATTTTGTGGTCGAATCCTGTGATGCTTATGGACCCAATGCTGCGATCACAAGACTGGACCAGAGACGGGAAAGCTATGGAGGGTCTTTCACATTGTCATCTCTACTCCTTCCATTCTAAGCTGTCAGGTTGATTATTAGCTCATTTATGGTACACAGTCTATTCTGCCTCTGGGAGCCTATTTACAAAAAGCACTCAACCGGGTGGTTGCCGGAACATTTGCCCAGGTGATCATCCCACCTGACTGCACAATGGCAGCTCCACAGGCTGAGTCATCAGCATGGACAATGTTGGGGACAGTGACTTCTCTAATCAATTTGTGTTAATGATATAAGGAACATGACTTGGCATCAACCCAGGATGCTGAATCTTTGGGCCAAACACAGATCATAAAAAAAATATATATATATATTGGTCAGAGAATCCATTACCCACCATGCTAGGAACGGACGGGTTATCTGGCACACCCTGGGGGTTAGCCAGAGCGGTGCCAACTGAGACATGGCAGGTCCGTCAGCCATTCACAGCCAGGATGAGAAGAGCCAACCTTTCCTTGTAACAGAGAATTACTTGGGCCTACTTGCCTTATCCCAAAGTCTCCCGCTCAAAGCCTCACTTTTCCAACCTTGCAAGAGTCCAAAGGGGTTTGGGACTGTCACTCTAGCTAGACTTGACTTAATGGAAGTCCTGGCGGGGGCCAGGGTGAGGTGGGGTGTGTGGCTCAGTAGGATGCATGTCCAAGTTCAGCTCAAGTCATGATCTCTCAGTCTGTGGGTCCGAGTTCCACACGGGCTCTGTGCTGACAGCTCGGAGCCTGGAGCCTGCTTTAGATTCTGTGTCTCCCTCTCTCTCTGTCCCTCCTCCACTCACACACTCTCTCTCTCTCAAAAATAAATAAACATTAATAAATAAATAACTATATAAAATTCATTTCCAAGAAATGAATTTTACACACAAATGCGGCTCAGTGTCTGACTCTTGATTTTGGCTCAGGTCACAATCTCACTGTTCTAGATTGAACCCCACGTAGGGTTCTGCACTGAGCTGGAGCCTGCTTAAAATTTTCTCCCTCCCTCTTACCCTCCCCTGCTGGTGGTCTCTCTCTCTCTCTCTCAAAATAAATAAACATTAAAAAAAATAAAATCCATTCTTCATAAACTTAAATAAACTCACTCCCATCTTAGTCTGGCCAAACATAAAATTCCATTTCCAAGATTCCTTTCCCATAAACCTTTCTACAACTTTTTCAGGCAGACTTCCGATTCTGTCTGGGTGTTTTTCCCTTCTGATTTTGGGACAACCACTCATTCTACTTTCCTTACCTATTTTTTGTACACACTTGTTTCCTTTCATCTTTACTATTTCTAAGGGTTTTTTGAAAAATAAAAAAAATTGTTTATTTTTGAGGGAAGGGGAGGGGCAGAGAAAGAGCGGGGCAGAGGATCCAAAGTGGGCTCTGAACTGACGGCAGAGAGCCCGATGCAGGGCTCTAACTCACAATCTATGAGACCATGACCTGAGCTGAAGTTGAACGCTTAACTACCTGAGTCACCCAGGTGCCCCTCTAAGTAGTTTTAATTACACATATTGATTAGAGTTCTTTGTCCTTAGAATCCCTAATTAAGCAAAAACAGAAGTAAGCAATAGAGGACTGTTGCACCAGCATTCTGTGGACTGGCAAATTTATAAATACATTTCACAATTTCTAGAAGTATATTCTTCCCCGTAGCAAAATTTTTCAGTGTGGCACAAAACATGTTTCCGAGTAGACCCAAGTATCTTTGGTTCCGCTGGAAAAGGAAACCAAAGCGTAGATAAGACTCTGTTCAGTAATTCATGTTTCAGGATTTTATCTTTTTGGGAAATGATCCAGATATTCAATAAATATCTCCCCGTTTAACTTATTTCAGTATAACTTTAAGGTTTCAAGTTACCAAAAGGACTTTGGAAACTATTTTTATACAGACGTACCATAAAGCCTCATTCTCATTTGAAAGTTTCTCTATAAACTTTTATTTTACTTCTATCTCTTTACCTGTTCTTAAGGACATTTCTTAGACTACTCGTAAAAATTTCACGAGACATTAAACAGCTGTCCGCCATCTTATCTTTTTTGCTGGCAAATTTTGTAATAGAGAGAACCTGACTTTCATTAAACCAGATAGAATGAAAATATTATATTCAATGCTGATAACTCTAAAGATATGCTGTTTTAATTAAATCAACAAATTAAAAGTAGGTTTTATTTTCCAATTATCTTAGATCATATGAAATTGAAAAACATTTGGGTTCATTTCTACATTTCTGAGAGTATACTTAATTTACGTAAATGTTTATTTGTCTTTAAGGCAATTTGGAACTCTGTACAAAGCAATTTTGGTAATACTGTCAGGGGTAGAAAAAAATCACATATCTATATGTACATAAACATGATACATGTATATAGACTCAGAGATCTTATTGCTTTTGTTTTAACATTTTAGCCAGGATACAAGTACAGTAATGCAAACCCCCCTAGTTTATAAAAGAGCAATTGGGGGCGCCTGGGTGGCTCAGTTGGTTAAGCATCTGACTTCGGCTCAGGTCATGATCTCACTGAGTTTGAGCCCCGCATCAGGCTCTCTGCTGATAGATAGCTCAGAGCCTGGAGCCTGCTTCAGATTCTGTGTCTCCCTCTCTCTCTGCCTCTCCTCTGCTTGCGCTCTCGCTCTGTCTCTCTCTCAAAAATAAACATATAAAAAAGCAAATAAAAAAATAAAATTGATGGTGGTGATAGTTGTACTTTATAAATAAATAAGTAAATAAGTAAATAAAAGAATAGTTGGATCCAAACTGTGTTTCTGACAAATAAGTTTACCTGCTCTCATGGCTAAAGCTTTTACTAACAATTGTGGGAAAGATTTTTAAGATTTTTCATCCATCCAAGTAGTTTTTTTGTTTTTTTTGCACAAGAATTACCTCCCTGAAGTTTGCGTTTCAAGAGCTGGCTCTGGGTTCCTACACAGACATCTCAAAGGCACAGAGAAAAGGTAAAAGTTCCTTTAAGAAGGGCTTTGGTTTCCTAAATCCGAATCTTTCACAATATTTGCAAGTCTTCTGAGGTGAACTGGGGAAGTGTGAGGACTGGTAAAGAGGACAGGCAGGCTTTACCTTGTTTCTCTGGCCGCATTTCTGTTCTTGTGAAGATCTGTAAGACCAGCACAGTTAGTTTTAACTCCTCGAAGCACTGGTTTGCAGCCAGAATGATATCCCGTCCAGACACTGACCTGCCTCTCTGACTACATTATCCTCGATTTTTATAACAAGGAGAAGTTCTTCAACTAAGATGGAAATCAAAAGATCCCATGGTCTAGGGGCACCTGGTTGGCTAGTTTGGTAGAGTATGTGACTCTTGAACTCGGGGTCATGAGTTCAAGCCCCACATTGGGTGTAGGGCTTACTTTAAAAAAAAAAAATTAAGAAAAAAATGAAATACTTAAAAAAAATCCTGTGTTCTAGATTTAGACCTTTGAACGTTTTACTAGGTCCTTCCACAAAGGCTTTCCCTCTGGGTACATAGTTTCATTTTACCTTAGGGGAGAAGGCCTGAGAAAAGTTCCTACAGGCTTTGAATATCAGCTTACAATTTGGCCAACTTCTGACCATAGTTCTTCTGACCAACTTCCGACCACTGTTTGCTTAAAAACAAACAAACAAACCCCAAACCTTTTGAAAATATCGGAATATACTGTCAGGTTTCACCTGGGACATAAAGTAAATATTCCTGGCCATACTGAACAACCCCGTGGACACGAGAGAAGGTGCCAGAGCAGGTCCTCAGAGAAGATGCAGGACGCACTGCCCTTCCAGATGCAGAACCGCTCCCAGAGATCATCAAAAGAAAGACGGAGGCAATCCCCTTGAGGGCTGGGAGCAGTAGGTAGGACCCTTGCCACAAACGGGCCACAGTCCCCATTTCTGTCCGGCCACATGGGGGGCGCCTCCAGGCTGACGACGGCCAAGCCACATTCTCAGGACACAAAGTAAGGCAGGAGTAGCTGTCCTTGGGAGAGAAAGGAGTAATAACCAGTAATTGTTTTCCAGCCAATTCGAATTTGGAAAGGAGGAGACAACAGGAAATGTTACCTTCCTCTCTTGACCAGGCGCTACAGACAGAGACCCGGGATCCCTGTTTTTGGTAAGAATTCTTACCTTCGCCGTCTCCTGCCGGCTTTCCAAGGATGCTGCCTCTAGGCTCCAGAGTGAGTGGGGTGTCCCAGCAGGTCTCCTCCTGGTCGCCGGAAACTGCGGAGAAGGAAAGAATAATTTTCCCTCTATCCTTTAGAGTGAGTTGCTGATTGAGACCCTTGTTCTCTCCCAGAGCACCTCGTGACTGGGTAAGCCCAGCTAGGTGGAAAGTTGTCCGTTGTGGCCGCTGTCATTCAAGACGGTCTCCGGTGAGGTGACCTGCTTGTTCAGCCCCACAACAAACTGTTAAAGCCCGAGGACCCGCGCTGGGGGGCTGGAACCGGTGTGAGTTGGAACCTGTCTGACTCTAGATTAAATGCAGTTTCTAACCAGCACCAGTCCAGCCCTCCAACCAGTCTGACCCTAGACGCAGCCGGTTTCTAAGTCAGAGCCAGGCTGACACTGGACCTGTCCAGTTTCCGGATCATCTGGGGGAAATAAATGCTCAAAAACTCGAAAGCTCTTAACACAAAAGGATCCAAGTAGGATGTGCCCACCACCTGGGGGGGGGGGGGAGGGTGCGCTGTCAGAGCAGCGAGCTCAAGGGACCCAGCAGGTGCCCTCGCCGGGTGGCTCTTGGTACCGGGGCCATCGAAGGTCTCTTTCTCTGACACCAGAACTACTAAAAGATAAAGTGAGGGACGTTGACAATTTTACAGCTTTTATTTGAGCAAAACCGATTTGAACCGGGCAGCGCCAAACCAGGTGTGGGTAGGAGCACTGTAACAGGAGTTCAGGGAGAGCAAAGGTGGAAGCAACGTAAGGCTGTTACCGGTCGGGTAAAGCTTAAAGCCCGGTTGGCTGTAGGTTGCTTGTCTTTAGCGGTTTTTCCCGCACCCTGAGGCAGTTACAGGCTTAGCTTTTGATTCGCTTCCCTAAAGCCGCCAAGGCTTCAGAGCCAAATCGGAGTAATGGCCTCCTTGTTCCATTATCTTGCTGGTGAAACACAAGGTGAAGTGTTTTCCAGAGTTCCGTGAGCTGTTCCAGCAAACACTGAGCCTGAGAGGGGCATCAGGGGTCAGGAAGAAGGGGGGGGGAGCCTGGGCACCCTGTTTGTGGCCGGTGTCGGAAGTGGGGTCAGTCGGATGGGCTACGGAGCCCTTGAGGTGTGGCGTCTGCGTGAATCCTGGGAGGTGGGGAAGGCGCAGAAAGCAGGCTGACGCTCATCAAGCCACCCCCCTCCAGGTGGGAGAAGTTTGACTTTCCTCTGTCACTCCGGGCTGCCCCAGGACAAAGGAAAGGACAGAAAACAAATCAGTTTAGAAGAAAAGGGCAATCTTATCAACAGCCTAATCTCCAGAAACTCCCTACTGTCTTAAAGTTAATGCTTTGCTAGAGGGGAAAACAGTCTTAGTTTGACAATAGCTAGGCCTCCAGTAACCTGAGTCTTCTTTAACATACGGAAAGTCCTTTAAAAAACTTCCCCTTGGGGCACACGGGTGGTTCAGTTGGTTGGGCGTCTGACTTCTGCTCTGGTAGAGATCTCAGCGTTTGTGGGTTAGAGCCCCACACTGGGCTCTGTGCTGACAGCTCAGAGCCTGCAGCCTGCTTCGGATTCTGGGTCTCCCTCTCTCTGCCCCTCCCCCTCTCGTGTTCACTCTCTGTCTCTCAAAAATAAAATAAACATTAAAAAAAAGTTAAGAAAAAGCAATCTCCTCTTGACTTTACCTCCCCCAACTTCATAGTGTATAACCCGTCACTCTCCACAACCCCAGGGCAGCTCTTTCTGCCCACAGGTCTTGTCCTCATGCTTTAGTAAGAGTCACCTTTTTGGGGCGCCTGGGTGGCTCAGTAGGTTAAGGTCAGGATCTTATGGTTCACAAGTTCAAGCCCTGTTTGGGGTTCCGTGCAGACAACTCAGAGGCACCTGCTTCCTTCTCTGCCCCTTCTCTGCTGCTCTCTCTCTCTCTCTCTTTCTCAAAAATAAACATTAAAATATATATATATATATATATATAAAAGAACAACCACAACAAAACCAATAAGAGACACCTGTTTGCACTAAAGGCGTCTCTAAGGATTCTTTCTTGGCCTTGGCCGTCAGCTCTGAACTCCCGTCCCTCCAGAACCTCATCAGGGTAGCGTCAGAAAGGAGTCATCGTTGACTGGTGTTGGGAAAACCGCTTGGAGAGAAACCCACCGGTGTCAGCAGCTCAGCCCCTCCCCTCCTCCTGTCCCGGGCTCTCAGTCTCAAACTGCAGGAGCCCTAAGTCTCCTCTTTGGCTGTGGAGCTTCCTTATCTTCCCTGCAGGCTCTCAAAGAAGGGAGGTGACATTCCAGATTTCAGGTGTCTGACCACACAAAGCTGAGCTCTCTGGCCTTCCCTCATCTTACAGGAAAAAGACGGTTTCCAGCGTCATCTCTGGAACAGGAAGTGAATCGTTAACCTGTACAACCCCAGAGGGGAACTGGGCTGCAAGTGGCCAGTTCCTTCCCCCGTTTCTTTCTGGTCCTTGAGGTTGCTGTGGCTCAAGTCCCTCAGCTGTGAGGCAGACCGAGCAGGCCAGCGGGCCCCGGCAAGGGCCCCTCCAGGGAGGACGGTCCCTCTCCTCCAGCACCGAGCTTCTCGGAGCACACCCTCGGTGTCTACTCAACACTTATCCCCAACGCCGGGCCTGCCCTGCACTGGGCCCTCCAGCCAGACTGGTTCCAGTGTCCAACCTCCTTCAAGTGGGATCCCACCCACCCCTCTGCATTTTCCTGTGGATGCACATTTCGGAACGGGGTGGGGGGGGGCAGCTTTTTCTTTTTAAATCCTCAGATCACAAAGGGTCTGAGTGCATTCTCTTTCTTCAGCGATAGAGGCTGCTCTCTCCTTCCAGAAGAGAGCGGTAGTACTCAAGCTGCCCCAGGCAACATGCAAACCAGTGGGCGTGGTTGTGTTCCAGCAAAAACTCTTCTTACACAATCGGCAGCTCCAGATGGTGGGCTCTAGAATGCCAACTTCAGAGCTACCCCGAGTCCCTGATGGCTGCCTTTGCACCATTCTGATTGTCACCGGAGGATGTCTGTCTGGGCTTCCTCCACTTGTATTTAATGTAATTAAACATGCCACCAGCTGGTCATAATGTACCACTCACTCGGTTACAGAAATCTGTTATTCTCTCCCCATCCTTATATAGCTGTTTGCTCTATTGCATGATTTGTACATTGACAAAAAATTAAAAAAAAAAAGATATTTTTTTTAGTGGCTCACAATTTGAGTTTATTAGCAAAGCAGTTAAAATATGACAAATAAAAGAGGTGATTGGTTATTCTTAGTGACTGTCTTCATTCCAGGAAGCAGATCCTGTGGATGCATCTGTAGAACTTCCAAGGAGCGCTGGTAATCACATCAAGGTAATAGGGGTTTCCATCAGGGGTAGCTGCATTTCAAAATTCCGTTCTGCTTCATTTCAGAGTATAAGGAAGATTGCTCTTTTATGAGAACTTCTATAAAAATATCTCTGAAAGCGAGTCAGTGCATACCTCAAACTTTTCAGGGCCTTCTTTGCTCAAAAACCACTTAAACGCTTAACAAAGTCTTAGCTGAATCATGGGTCTTGAGGTTCCTCGGAAATTGGCCACAAGGATCTGGGCATAACACTCCGAGCCATGTTGGATTCTGTCTTTCCTTTCGCCAACTTGGGCTGGTGCACATGTGCTTCTCATGAAGGTTGACGGCAGGACCAGCAGATAGGCGCCCAGCAGCTGTCTGATCAGTGCTCTCCTCGCGTAAGTGGAAGGAGAGATCCTCCTGGCCTCACAGGCTTTTTCTTGTATCGAGTCTGCCACAAATTCACTGAGGGGCTCAAGGGCAAGTCACACCTGTTTTTGGTTTCAATCTCATCTCTTAAACGGGCAAATAGGACCAGGCATCTGCTTTTCCTTGGACACCTATTTTAGCAATGTCTTCTGCCCAAGCTCTCAGAACGGCTGCTTATTACCTACTGAACTTCGTCTAGAAACAGTGTTTCTCAACTGTTTTTTCCCATTATCACCATCTGCCCCAGAAGTATTTTTAGACATTCCTCGCCCCAATTGTAACTCTTTTCCCCTGACACATAATCTTCATTCAATTCCCGGTATGGTAGTAGCTTACATAATATAGCACAATTTCAAAGCCAGAAAAATGATTACTGATCAAATTTGGGTTGAGATGTAAGAGAAAACAGACAAATTTTAAAATGTTGTCAGACTGCCCACTTTCAGTGTGCCAGACCCTACCCCACAGAGACAGCTCGGCCTGGCTTCTGCCCTCGAAGGCTGATATGCTCACATGGCATGCACAGTTGAGAGGAAAAGGTCTCGTATATACTGTTGGTTCAGGAGAAATGAATACGGGGAACAAAATAGTAGGTCTAATACTGTTTCCTTATTCTTTCATTCAGAAACATTTCACAAACCTTTATTATGTGCAAGGAACTAGGAACAAAGACAATGTATGCACTTTGCCCTCAAGGAGGTAGAGCATGTCTCTCACTCCTGAGGTGTCGGCTGCGCACAGTGACTTCCTTTCGGAGAGGACAGTATGGAAAAGGGCAAAGCAGGAGGGGGAGAGTAGCCACAGTGAAGAAATCTGACAGACAGGACCTCAGGCAGGAGATCAAGGTCAACATCAACAACAGCAAGTCAAGGTCCTCTTGAGATGACATGATGAGAACAGCACTTCACATCTGTGGCCTTTTCCCAAACACCCATTACCCTAAACTCACCAGGAGAAAGATATCAGAGAAATCCCAGTTGAGGGACATTCTACAAAATAACTGATGAGCACTCCTCAAAATCGTCAAAGTCATTAAAAGCAAGGAAAGGTACAGTCTAGAGGACCTAAGGAGACATGACAATTAAATAGACAGTGGTGTCCTTGCTGTGCTCACAATGCAGAGAAAGGACATTGGAGGACAGCTGAGTAAATAAGAATAAACTTTGGACTGTAGTTAGTCATAGTGTATGAATGTTGATTTGTCTCAGAAAAAAAAGGAAGTTTCTAGAAATCTGACCGCAAGAACTCTTTCCTATTAATGAATGTCTTTCAGCAGACTTGTGTGTTTAAATTTACTTATGCATTCTGAGAGAGAGAGAGTGCAAGAAAGGGAGGGGCAGGGGGAGGGAGAGAGAGAATCCCAAGCAGGCTTCACGTTGTCAGCACAAAGCCTGACGTGGGACTTGAACCCATGAACCATGAGATCGTGCCGTGAGCTGAAACCAAGAGCCAGACGTCCAACTGACTGAGCCTCCCAAATGTCCCTGCAGACTTGTGTTCTAACAGATAATTTCACTTTTATCAAGTTTAAAGGGGCTGAAGGTTACCATGGGTGACTGAAATCTAGAGCAAATCCAAATCCTTATTAACAGTTATATCCAGCTTTTGTTTTCAGCTGTTTTCCCCCCAAAGTGGATAAGGCAGAACAACAACAAAAAAGTATGTGAAGGTGGAGAATAGGTTCTAGAACCAGCCTGGCTCCACCCTTTACCGGGCGTGCAAGCCAGACAATCTGCTTAGCTTCTCTAAGCCTTAGTCTAGAAACCCGAAACCCAAAACCCGGCTTAGTTCCGCCATCTTAAAATGGGGATACTAACGCCTTCCCCAGAGGCATTTACACATATTGTGCAATTAGTTTATAATTCATCTGGTTACTCATCATATTTTACCTTTCTCCACTGTGTGTCAGCTTCCTTCAAATGTAGAATGTCACTCATCTTACCACCTACTTCAATGTTTGTTATAAAAATTTGATCGGATAATATATGCAAAAGTCTTGGCCAATGCATGGTCTCTATTACATATTGAATGAATATTACCTTTCATTGTTTAAAACCTCATCTCTGCAGCCCTGGGTGGAAATATATATGAGCAATTGAATCTGGAAGTCAAACAGTAGGAGAAAATGCTATAGAGCAGTGGTTCTTAACTGGGGATGATTATTCCCTGGGGACATTTGCTAATGTCTGGAGACATTGTCGGGTGTCACATGAGGAGGAGAATGGATACGGCGTCTAAGGGATAGAAGCCAGGGATTTTTACTAAATATCCTGTAACATGCAAAAGACCACCATCCCTATCCCTAAGGATTATCTAAGTCCCGTGTCAATAGTGCCGAAGCTGAGCAACCCAGGGGTGGTCCTGTGGTTCTCAGGGTACGCTCCCCGGACAGGCAGCATTGGCACAACCAGGAACTAGTTGAGATGCTGATTCTCAGGGCCCACTCCAGAGCCCCAGAATCAGATACTATGAAGAGTGGGTCCCAACAATCTGTGCTTCGTTGAGACCCTCGGGTGATTCTGGTGCTTGTTAGAGGCTGAGAAACACTGGAGTAACGCGTGAGATGGCGTGATCACAGAAATTCTGCTGACAGTTCATCTTCTTATGCAGGACCATGTTGGTCCATCCCAAATTCCATCTGCTACGATCACACAAGGCTCATTCCCGCCCCCGCCCCAGACCGTAGAGAATAACTCAGAGAAGAAGACTCCTGACTTTATTAATTGCTTAGGCAGAACAATTTCCTTCTACCTGGTGGCTTAAATGCACACTCACACTTTTTAAAAAAAAGAAAAAGTGGAAGGGACATAGTAATTGGTACAATTTGAGCAAGAAATCTGTTCAAGTTCAACATTGTGAAAACAAGCATTTAAATAACTAGGTTATATTTAAGGAACATGAGAATTGTTGACTTACCCAACTACCTGTACTATATCTTATGTATATTTATAACCACGCACTCATTCCCTCATTGAGCTTTCATTGAGTGCCTACTATTTTTAGGTACTACTCTAAGAAGCAGGCATGGGAAGATATTATACCTTCTAGCCCCCAAACCAATAGTTCACGATCATACAGCATTCTGTGGCTGCTGCATGATCTTGAGAGAAAACATTTCCTGTGAATTTGTGGTTATTCATCTGTGTCTTCTCTCCCTGCTGGATTAATGGCAGGATTGCTCTTTCTTTTTTCAGTAGGATCTAATTTTCACATCGTCGGTCTCAGACAGTCTTTGACTTTTTCAGCACAGAAAGGTTGAATTGTGTGTCCCTCTACCCCCAAATTCATATGTTGAAGTCCAAACCCCCAGTTCCTCTGAATGTGTATTTGGGGAGTCTTTAGAGAGGTAATTAATATAAAATGAGGTCCTATGCATGGCCGGAATCCAACAGGACTGCTGTCCTCATAAGAAGAGATTAATGCGGCATCTGGGTGACTCAGTTGGTTGAGCATCTGACTTCAGCTCAGGTCATGATCTCACAGTTGATGGGTTTGAGCCCTGTGGCAGGCTCTGGGCTGACAGAGGAGAGCCTGGAGCCTGCTTGGGATTCCGTGTCTCCCTCTTTCTCTGCCCCTCCCCCGCTCACGCTCTATGTCTCTCTCTCAAAAATAAACATTAGAAAATATAAGAAGAAGAGATTAAGACACAAGACATATTGATTGAGAGGCGATCCTGTGAGGACTCAGTGAGAAGGGGGCCACGTGCAAGCCAAGGAGAGGGGCCTCGGTAACGACCAACCTGCTGGGACTTTGATCTTAGACCTCTAGCTTCTAGAATTGTGATAAAGTAATTTAAAAATTTTTGTTTAATGTTTATTTATTTTTGAGACAGAGAGAGACTGAGCACAAGCTGGGGAGGGGCAGGGAGAGAGGGAGACACAGGATCTGAAGCAGACTCTAGGCTCTGAGCTGTCAGCACAGAACCCGACACAAGGCTCAAACTCACGAACTGTGAGACCATGATCTGAGCCAAAGTTGGACGCTTAACCGACTGAACCACCCAAGGGTCCCAAGCTCAAACAAATCTCGACTCTCTATCCACTTTACCGCACCATACTGCTGACTGTGCTTTGGGGCCTAAACGTATGGTTCTAGACTGCGCCCTTTCTATCTTAGTATCCGCAGAGCCTAACACCATTTCTAGCACATCCTGGGCTCTCGGCCGATGCTGGCTGAAATAACAAGCAATAACCACGTGAGTCAACCTGTGCCAGACCTGTGGTCAGAATCAACCAGAAAGCTCTGTTGTCATATCGTTTTTCTCCACCATCTCCCTAAGCTGCTTCTCCCCCCAGGGGCCCACACCAGCGATCTGAGCCCAGAGCCTCTACCTGGATCTCTCTGCTTGTGGGATCCAGGTCACCTCTGGAGGGAAGGAATCCCCGAGCTCACGTCAGGCAAACAGCCTGGTTTCCAGCTGAAAACCTATGGAAGCTTCTGCCACCGGTATCGATGGCTTTGGCATGTCCAGCTTCTGACTTCAAAGTTGGGAGATTTCTCTGCCACACTCTCTCTCTGCCCCTCAGGAAGTACCGAGAGAACAGGGTAGAGAAGTCTTTCTTTTTCATCGTCCAAGAAACTCTCGAGTACTTGAAACTTCACTTTGTGTGTTTGTTATTTTCAATTAAAGACTGTCGTCAACACTTCTATTATATAAAAATATGTCAGTGGCATTTACTGATTTCTAAAAAGCAATTCTGTAACTCTGCCTCCAGAGATTTAAAAGAAAGTGTTTCCAGGCACAATACTGGTAAATACACCCTTGATGAGGTCTCAGTGTCTGGGGGCCAGGGATCTAGGTGTGGCTTGGCTGGTTCTCTGTGGCTCAGAGTCTCTCTCCAGGCTTAACTGGGCCCCTTGTGTGGGTGTGTGTATGTGGGGTGTGAATCAAGCTCCCTCATGAGGTTCTTGGCAGAGGATGTCAGATCTTTGCCCACAGGCCTCTCTGGAAGGCAGCTCATAGCATGACTTCCCTCAGGGTGAGTGAGCAAAGGCGGAGAGAGGCTGGACACCCAAGATGGAAGCCTCAGTCTACGACCGAATCTTGGAAGAGACAGTCTACACCTTCCGCCATGTTGTATTCTTTAGAAGAGAGCTGATTGGTTGAGTCCACATTAAAGGGCAGGTACAACTCAAGGGCATGAGAGCTGATTGGTTGAGTCCACATTAAAGGGCAGGTACAACTCAAGGGCATGAGAGCTGATTGGTTGAGTCCACATTAAAGGGCAGGTACAACTCAAGGGAAAGAATACCAAATGGGGTCCTTGGAGGCATCTTAGAGTCTGCCTTCCACACCCTGGGAGCAAATATTAGGGCTGCCCCTCATCAACACACAACACTGCTCCCCTGCTAGACTAAATAGCTCAAGAGCATACTGGATTGTTTCCCTGGGCTTATTGTTAATAACAAAAATGATTAAGAATAAAATATATTTGGGGTAAGAAAAGGAAAAGAGGAAAAAAAGAATTAGTTTTAATTCCCTGATATGCATCCACTCGTACTTTTGCCTCAGTTCCTATCCAAATACATAAATACTTCTACATGGTTACAATTAGCTTGGTCCCCCATGGTTTTACACTTAGCATCATATACACGTAGCATCATACACATAGCATCATAAAGAAAGTTTGCAGAGAATCTTCGTGATCATGACTTTAGCATGCTGGAAGTCCTTATTATCCTGAGATCATTTGGTCTCTTAAAATGAGGACTTCAGTCCCATTGAAATTGTGTTATCAATGGAAGGGAAGTTGTAGGTATAAATTATGAGAGTGAACTCATTGTATGTGATATTTGCCCAAATGTAGGCCATAATAGCAACTCTGCAGAATTTTAGAATGAAAAATGAGTCAAATGTTAATTTTGGGGGGGGGCAGGGATGGTTAATTCTCCCTGCAAAATTATACGATAGAATTATCAACCTTGCCCCTCACAACTGACTTGCACATTAGGAACACAATAGAGGTCTCATTGGTACAAATGACATTCAGGAACTTCATGAATTTTTATCAGTAGTCTTTTTTTTTTTTTTTTAGCCCTATAATCCAATATCTATATGTGTTAACTCAGTTGTTAACTAGTGTGGCTCTGGGACTTCCTCTGCCCACACTTGAAGGAGATCTCTGAAGTAGCCTGCATTGATTTCATGAAAGCTCACCCTTTTGGGAAGGTTTGCAATTCTGCTTTGTAAAAAATCTCCATTGGTTGTGTTTGCCTGCTGCTGTTAGAAATTCACTGACTATCCTGTCAATCAAAAAGGTATTGAAGGCACGAGGGATAAATTAGAAGTCACTGTTAATGAGGAAGCGACGCTTAAATGGTATTTTACAAGTGCTGAATTCATTATTGAACCTTTTCATGGCATGATTTTTTCCCCCTTGGAATCACACTTTTCTCCCTTGCCCGCACTGTGTATTTTGGGGCCAGTATTTCTTCTAATGTACTTCGTCCTGTGGATGCACCATGAGGGTGGGTGGCCAGGCGTTCATGGATGCCTGTAAAATGCTCTTTTCCTCGCTTGGGGCACCAGCACCACACAGGCACACACACTCAGCCTTCTGCTTGCTAATGCGGCCATGACTGTGTTCATGGGACGGACAGAACTGGGGTCCCCCTGGCCCTTGGGTGAATCTCCTTGTCTAACTCAATAACCAGATGCCATCCCCTTTGCCAGTCAATGGTCAACTCAAGGATGAGCATGCGGCATGACTCTGGCCTGGGAGGGGCATCCTGGAAGATATCTCTCATTCTTGAGCGGGTGCACAGGACAGCGGATGTTCCCTCTTCCTGCCTCTGCATAGTCCCACTTTAGAACAGGGGCGGCAACCTCAAAGCCATGAATGGAGCCAGTGCAAGAAGAGAAGCCAATGCCCCAAAGAGAAGAGCAGAATGAAAAGACAGAAAGAATGTGGATCCTTCAATTACCAGCCCTGAAACTGTTCCAAATCAGGCGTTCTGGTTCCCGGAGATATTTCTGTCATAACTGTATAAGCAGCTGCTTCTGCTTCTTTTTTTAAGTTTATTATTTTGAGAGAGAGACAGCACAAGCAGAGGAGGAGCAAAGAGAAAGAGAGGGAGAGAGCGAGAACCCCAAGCAGGCTCCACGCCATCAGGGCAGCGCCTGATGCGGGGTTCGAACTCAGGAATGGCGGGATCACGGCCTGAGCGGAGATCAAGAGTCGGCCGCCTAACCAGCCGAGCTGCCCAGGTGCCCCCAAGATCCAGGCTCTTCTGTTCGCCTGTCCAGCGAGCTCCAGTGTCCCCATGGTGTCTCTGTCATGCTGCCTCAATATCACACACCGAGAAGAAGGCAAGCTCTCTTTTCCAAAGCCCCTCTCTTTCCAGGAGGAAAACCCTTTTCAGAAATTCTCAGAAGACTTTCCCTAGCATCTCATTGGCCAGAGCTGGGGTACATGCTTATCCACTGACCAATCACTAGCAAAGAGAATGGGTTGCCTTGATTAACTCGGATGATGGAGGTTTACTTCCTGGGGTGGTACACTTTGCTCTTAGATAAATGCAAGGTTTTCTTAGCAAGGAGGAAGGGAATGGCTATTCATGGGCATCCTACCAGACTCTGCGCTAGCTGAGTCCCAGGGCACCTGCGGAAATGCCTCACCTTGGAAGTGCCTCTTACTTGCTAATAGAAGACGCTGTCTCTAAGGCCAGTGTCCCTTGCAGGTGCATTTTGAGGTTATCCCCAGCTCCTTTTTCCCCCTTCTGGCTTTAACGCTTGGTACTATAACACAGAGATGGGTTCCTTACTGGGATCTCTCCCTCCTGGGATAGATTGTACTGGTGTCTGCAGGGGAAAGTTTCTCAAATCAGTCACTGATAGGGCGTGTGCAGCCTATCTCCCAGCTTATCCATTAAATCCTTAATTCTGGGCCAAATTAATCCCCGTGTAGGATAAGTTAACTTAGATGCCCTCTTCATCTAGGGTCTGCCAGAGACAGTCTAAGATAGATTAAACCATTCTCAATGTACGATCTTCATTTAATGAAGATGCGTCTACCTTCATTTTTTGTGTGATGTAGTAAGAGACAGAGAACCCTTCCTCAGGATGGAAGGAGGGAAGGAAATGAACTTGTACGTGGGAGGCAGGAAAGCAGGTGAAAGAACAAATATATGTCTCATCAGATTTTAAATTCCTTAAGGGCGGGGACGACATCGTAAGAGGCCATTGAACGTGACGTTTAAGAGTTGGGGCCTGATTTCAAAGGCAAGTTTTGCCGTTTACTATGTGATCTTTGGAAACGTGCCTCCCCTGCCCCGCTTTGTACCTCAGCTTATTTCAATAATCAGGATAGAAAAAAGCGCCAACTTCATAGGGTGATTCTTCTAGAGGAAGTTATGTCAGAAACAAACTGTATGTCCTACATGTGGACATCACATTTGATCCTCTTTTGTACCACGGAGTACTTTGACAGTCTGAAACCTACGGAAACCTTCTCAGGATTGTGTTTCTAAAGGCAGAAGATAAATTACATGGGCTAACAAAGAATGATAGAATTAAAATGCCATTATCAGTTTTCACAACAAATGCATGAATAGAATATATGTGCTTCTTTCACAACACATGATGTAAGTTCTAGTCCCGTAATATCTAAATTTGAATAACCTGGTTAATTTCAAAGATGTGATAAGCATACAGGATGCTTGGGATTTCTGCACCAATGACGATGTCATTTAAAAACACCCTGCATTTTTATTGGAGGTGAAGTTGTGGGGATCATAGTGACTACATTCACAATGGAAGGAAATGCTACATTTCATTTAGAGGTTGATCAAGATAGAGTTGTAATTTTTTTTTCCTGGTCACACGTTGAGAACCAAATGCAGACTGGCATTTTCTTTTATTAACCTATCATAAACAAAATTTCAGGTAACTGGGACACTTGGGTGGTTCAGTGGGATAAGCATCCAACTCTTTTTTTTTTTTTAATGTTTGTTTTTGAAAGAGAGAGAGAGACAGAGAGAGAGCAAGCAAGCAAGCATGTGCTGGGTAGCAGCAGAGAGAAGGAGAGAGAACCCCAAGCAGGGTCCATGCTAATCAGCACAGAGCCTACTGGCTATCAGTGCAGGGGCTCGAGCTTGCGGACCATGAGAGCATGACCTGAGCTGAAATCAAGAGTTGAAAGTAACTGACTGAGCCGCCCAGGAGCCCCAAGCATCCGACCCTTGATCTCAACTCATGTCTTGATCTCAGGGTCATGAGTTCAAGCCTCTCGCTGGACTCAGTACTGGGTGCAAAGCCTACTTAAAATTTTTTTTCTTTAAATAACTTTATCATACCCATCCTCCACCAGCATCAATTGTGAGAAATTCCATTCTTCTCCTGGCTTGTTGTTTTTAAAAATTTTTTAAAATTATTTATTTATTTATTTTTACTGTTTTTATTTATTTTAGAGAGAGAGACAGCATGAGCAGGGGAGGGTCAGAGAGAGAGGGAGACACAGAATCCGAAGACAGGCTCCAGGCTCTGAGCTGTCAGCACAGAGCCTGACACGGGGCTCGAACCCACACACCGCAAGTTCACGACCTGAGCCTAAGCCAGATGCTTAACCGACTGAGCCCCCCAGGCGCCCCTCCTGGCTTGTTGTTAACGTCGTGCGGAGGAGCACAGTTTGATCAGCCTGGGTGATGGGTTTCCCGGGGTGGGGACCTCCCCCACTCTGGAGCCTCTTGCCCTCTCCTTGAATAGATAATGAGGACTACCTTCCACCAAGGGTTCAACACCGTTAAGATGGATCTTGAGCCCCGCGTAGGGGACGCTGTGATGTCTCCAGTGCAGTGCGGAGGGTTATTGGAGACCACGCTGCCCCACAGGTGGGCCACCGCTGCCTACATCCAGGGTGAGGGCAGTGTGGTCACCGGGGAGGGGGCCGCAGCCCGGGTGCTCAACTATGACATGGAGAAGCTGCTGTGCAGGGCAGTTTCTGAGCGTGGAAGGGTGGGGGAAGGTGAGGGGCGGAGATGCGAGTAGGGACCCGCTGCTGCAGGGGGCCATCCTCCTAGGCAGATTATAGATTCTTTAAGGGCAGGAACCATGTCTTCTGGGGCAGTATGACATCCTGGTATGAGTTGGGGCACCAGATCTCTGCCCCTTGGTACTACTCCATAGTCAACCTCTCTCGGTCTCTGTTTTCACATCTGTATAATGGGG
The DNA here is from genome assembly GCA_004023785.1 of Mungos mungo. NCBI lineage: Eukaryota > Metazoa > Chordata > Mammalia > Carnivora > Herpestidae > Mungos > Mungos mungo. Next base: position 80,489 of record PISW01002304.1, on the reverse strand, counting down.
ATATTAACAGTCTCCTCCCCCAGGGGTTGTGAGTTTCAATGAGTTGTCTAGAGTGTTTAGTAAGAGCCAAATGCTATTGGCCATTATTTTCTATGCTTGGCACAGAAGACAAACATAATCATTTCTTCATATTTTTTATTATTCTTTAAGTTTTTTAATTTTTAAAATTTCATTTATTTATTTTTAAGAAAATTTTAAACATTTATTTATTTTTGAGAGACAGAGAGAGACAGATCATGAGCAGGGGAGGGGCAGAGAGAGAGGGAGACACAGAATTGGAAGCAGGCTCCAGGCTCTGAGCTGTCAGCACAGAGTGTGACATGGGGCTTGAACCCACAAACTGTGAGACCATGACCTGAGCCGAAGTGGGATGCTCAACTGACTGAGACATGCAGGTACCCCTAAATTTTTTTAACGTTTATTTTTGAGAGAGAGACAGAGTGTGCACAGAAGAGGGGCATAGAGAGAGGGAGTCACAGAATCCGAAGCAGCTGCAGGCTCTGAGCTGTCAGCACAGAGCCCGACCCAGGGCTAGACCCCACGAACTGTGAGATCATGACTTGAGCTGAAGTCAGATGCCTAATTGACTGAGCCACCCAGGGGCCCCTTTCATGTTTTTACACTGATGCAAAAAACTGAAGAAAGTGCAACAATGAGTTAATTAACTTAGCACAATGGCTGGTTCAGATTGGTGCCCCAGAGTAGCAGCAGAGAGGAGAGAGAATCCCAAGCAGGCTCCATGCCAATCAGCACCGAGCCTATTAGGAAATTAGAAAAGTTCCGAACCTTTCCCTACCTTGCAGGCAAAACGGGGAAAATAATAGCATCGATCTCTTAGGGTTTCTGTGAGAATCATTCACAGAAAGTTTTTAGCACAGTGCCTGCAACATAGTATCATTTGCTCACAGTTGCTCGGGACCAGGCTGCGGTCTCTTCGGCGCATTTGCAGCCTTTCCCTCATGCAGTCTCTACCTCGCCCTTCCAAGAGGCAGGCATTACCATTACCGACACTTTCTGCAAGGAGAAACTGAGATCTAACGCAATTACCCAGGGAGCGGCAGAGCTGACTTGGACGCGCTCCGGACTTGTGTAAGTGTCTGGATGCTGCCTCCAGCTGGGGGATAGGGCTGCTTGTAGCACTCCCTAGAGGCGGAGGAAGCACTGGGACAAAGAGAAAGGCAACAATGAAAAGATTAGAACTGTTCTTTTTAAAGGAGATTTGCAGCTTGAAAGAGGAAAGAAATGATCCTTGTGTTTTCAGTTGAAGAAATGGAGGTTGAAGTTCATACTTTTACCCCTATTTCCAGTGGGTGAAATGAGCATTCAAGAGCAGCTGTGTCAGACCCTGGGAGCCAGAGCACCGTCAGCCCCCTGTCACCTCCTGCCTCACACACACAGACACACAGGCTCACACAGACACACACAGACACATGCAGATACACACACACACGCAGACACAGACACATAGACACACACACACACAGACATACACAGGCACATGCAGATACACACACACGCAGACACACACACACGCAGACACACACACACACAGAGACACACACAAACACAGACACACACAGACACATGCAGATACACACACAGAGACACACACAGACACACACAGAGATACACAAAAACACAGACACACACAGACACATGCAGATACACACACAGAGACACACACAGAGACACACACAGACACACACAGATACCCATAGACACACACACAGACACTCAGGCACACATACGTAGACACACACAGACACCCAGACACACGGCCACACACAGACACACACAGTTGCACAGTGTTGAGGAAGAGACCGGGTACATCTCTCTCTGAACTTTCTTGTAAGACTTTGATCGCAGTTCCAAGGACCTAGCCCATGAGGAAAGGGGACGGCAGGGGAATGACTTTTTTGCATGTGATCCATTTTATTTCTGCAAACTCAACAAAACCTGCTGGATTGCCTAGGGGAGCTAAATCAGGCTGTTTACATTTTCCCGTCACTACAAATATTCTCTTGATTTGTGAAAAAATAATCAATAAATGCGTGTTGATTTAGATTAGCACAACCACAAAACATGTGCGTGGCATCGGGCCTTTTGTTTTTCAATTTGCATTTATTGTGGCCTTTAGACATGAGCACCAGAGAAAGCATTTGAAATAATAACATGGGTAACAATGATAATGAGAGAGACATCATAATTGTGGGCATTTAATGAGTGCCGCCCTGGGTTAGGCATTATACTAGCAACTGCCTACTCATCACGCTGTTTAATTTTCTCAAAAATATTATGAGGGTAAACTTCAAGACAGTAGATTGGACACAGACATTTATAGCCACTTTCTCCCAAAAGCTCATTAAAATGACAAAAAAAACAATACTTTTATTTTGCTTTGGTAAATAAATATTTAAGGAGAAAGGAAGCAGGAGAGAAGATAATCAAAAGGACATTGTGGAATCTGAAAAGCGAAATAAGTGTGTGTTGGTAAACTTCTTGGTTTAGGGTAGGGTCAAGTGGTAGGAACACCCCCTTTAAGAGTGGTTTTAACATGTGAAGTTTATTTCTCTCATATAAATATGAAACTGGGAGTAAAGAGTTGGCATGAGAGTTCTACAAAGTTGTCAGGGACCTAGGCTATTTGTGGGTTTCTTCATTTCCCTGGATGCAAGTGTTGCCTCATGGTCCAAGAAGGCTGCTTGAGCTCCAGGCATCACATCCATTTTCTAGCTGGCAGTAAGGAGGATGGGGGGTGGGGTGCAGATGGCATGCGCCTTCCTTTAGAGACTCTTTTGTTGTAGGTTTTCATCCCATGTCTTTCACCCATCTTTATGATTAGCCAGAGCCTAGTGAACTGACATTTATTCAACAGATGCTGTACCTGAAATGTACTCCCGTTTGGAGTCTAAAGCGCCTAGCCTTGTGCTAACACTTCTTAGGAATGCCGGCTCCAAGAACAGCCGTGGGGGTAACCACAGCCATGTAGTTTGGGGAACCTTGGTTTGGGTGTGCCTGTCAGTGTAAAGGGGGTGAGGCTGGAGACATGAAATAAGACGCCTCGTACAAACCTGAGCAGCGTAAGTACCCTGCAGACTCCGGTCTCCCTTCTTCCCTTCTCCCTCGGGGGCCCCAGGAGGGCGGCGCACTCACAAAACGCAGTCAGGATCCTTCCTTTACAAATGGGATGTTACAGTCTGCAAGTTCACAACTATGCTTTCATTAGGAGCACGTGGTGAAGAGGCAGAGAGAACCAGGTTCTAGTGCGGCGCCGCACGCCTCTGATTCGGAGGCAGGCTTTACCTCTCTAAGCCTCAATTTTCCCCTCTGTAAAGTAGGGATAATGGCTGAGCCTACCTCATCAGGTGGCTGGTAGAATGACACAATTCGTAGTGAGTGCTTAGCACAGTGCCTGGAACATAGTATGTGTTCGATGAATGTTGGCTGCTATTACTCGGTGGGGACTGTGAGCCCCATTAGAGGGAAACACTGAAGTTCGGGGAACCCAGAGTGACTTATTAATAACTAGTAATAGCAATAATCATTCAGTTCATGAACTCATATCATCTTTATCTCAGCCCCAAGAGGCAGACATTGACAACCCCCATTTCCCAGATGGGAAAGCCGAGGCCTAACGTAGTTACCCTCATAACGTAGTTACCCTCATATTGAGATATGGAAGGGGGAAAAGAGTGGCCCCCAAACCTTTGATGTTTAATAAGCTTCAAGGTCCACGTGGGCAAAGGTCTGTGCTGGACTTCATACTGGGAGCCAAGGACCCTGTGAGGAGTGGATCTGGGCACGGCATTTAATCCGGTAGTTCTTACAGACATGGCGGAGACGGACATAATCAGAAGACTCCAGTATTACACACTAATGGCTACGTGGGCGCAAACACGTGATTGTGCCGGTGTGAAGGCCAAAGGAGGTGTGTTAATAGTAACAGCTGTTGCTGCCTAACAAACTACCCCCAACGCAGACCAACAACGAAGATTTCTCTCCTCACACAGTTTCTGAGGGTCCGGCTTTCGGGAATGGCTCTGGCTCGGGGTCTCTCATGAAGGTACAGCAAGGCGTCAGTCAAGACCACAGGCACACGGGTTTGATCAGGGCTGGGGAGCCGCTCTTACGATGGGTCACAAGGCTAACCGGCTGCTGGTGGGACCCCTCAGCCCCTCCCCCTGGGCCCCTCCGCCTGCCTGTTCCATGCCACCCGGCTGGTTCCCCAGAGCAAGTGACCCAAGGGAGGGCAAGGAGCAAGGAGGAAGCCACAGTGACTTTTACAACAAAGGCTTGCAAGTCCCAAGTCCTTTCCAGGACACTCGACACAGCACAGGGTCCCATCTGGTGTGGGAGGGGCTGCACCAGAGCAAGAACACCTGGGGGCGGGGATCACAGGCCCTCTTGGAGGCTGGTTAGCTCTGCTGGGAATTCAGGGAAGACTTTCTGGAAGAGGTCAGCCCTGGAACAGCTACGTCGGGGACAGGGATTCACAACGTGGGATGCACGGAACTCAGGGAGTCTGTGACCTTGGTGGGGGGAAAAGTGCTTCTTGGTTTTCACAAGCCTACGCCTGCAATGTAGCCCTTCCTTCCATGATAAACGCAGGAAACTAACACAGTACCTGTGACTTTTGTCATCAGTAGAAATCCCAGATATTTTCTCCTAAGACTATTGCTGAAGACACCTTGAAATACTGTTGATGCTAATCAGTACTTTAAAGCCATGGGGATTGAAGACCTACTTAATGCATGTTAATAAAGTACAGGTACAATCATATTACAATTTTGTCACTGTTTTAATAATTGTATTTCAATATACTTGCCTTTATAACCCTATCTGTTTTATTTTAATTACTTATTTTTTATGTTTTTATGTTTCCCGACAGGGGGCTCGAACTCACAAACCTGAGATCGAACGTCACATGCTCTTCTGACTGAGCCAGCCATGTGCCCCTCTGTGTATTTTACTTTATACACTTATTCTGAGAAGGAACCATGGAGGTCACCGACTGCCAAGCAGGTGTATAACATGCACACGAGGGTGGTGAAGAAGGACACGAAGAATCACATGGCTGAAGGAAGGTGTCAGAGGTGGGGAGGCCGTGGGACTACGTGCAGCTTCCCTGCTCAGATTCAGTGTCTCCCTCTCTCTCTGTCCCTGCCCCACTCGTGCTCTGCCTCTCTGTCTCAAAAAAAAAAAAAATAAATAAAATAAAGGGCACCTGGGTGGCTCAGTCACTTGAGCATCCGGCTTCGGATCAGGTCATGATCTCACGATTTGTGGGTTCGAGCGCCGCGTCAGGCTCTGTGCTGACAGCTAGCTCAGAGCCTGGAGCCTGATTTCGGATTCTGTGTCTCCGTGTCTCTTTGACCCTCCCCTGCTCATGCTGTCTCTCCCTCTCTTGCAAAAATAAAATAAAATATTAAAAACAAATTTTAAAAAATTTTTAAAAAGGGGGAAGGAGGTAGATGAGGCTGTGAATGTAAACAGGGACCAGTTCGCAACAGCACAGGCTGTGTAACTTGCACTTGATAGCATGTGTTAGTAAGGCCTGGGATGGGGGCCCCTCAAATACTTGTTTTATTTATGTATTTACTCATGCATTTAGTTAAAAATTAGTTCTTGGTTGAGTGGCCGACTTCAGCTCAGGTCATGATCTCACAGTCCGTGGGTTCAAGCCCCGCATCGGGCTCTGTGCTGACCGCTCAGAGCCTGGAGCCTGTTTCAGATTCTGTGTCCCCATCTCTCTGCCCCTCCCCCTCTCAGGCTCTGGCTCAAAAATAGATAAACTACAAAAAACTAAAAAAAATTAGTTCTTGAGAATACATAATCCGTGCACAAATTACAAAATTTGAAGTGGATACCGGGAAAACCTTCCTCTCCTCCCTCCGGCTAGGACTTTGGAGCGCTCTGTACCCTGGAAGCCACAGCCAGCTTGTAAATCCTCAGGAAAGGGAGTGTGAGGAGGTGGCTCTCTGGATTTGCATTTTAAGGAGCTGGCTCTGGTCGAGGTGCCCCCTGAAGACAGGCTTTACGGAGAAGCTGTGGGCGAGGGTGCGAGGCAGGGCTGGGAATGCCTGGGGAGCACGCTACTTCCTTTCTGAAAGAATCTACCACAAATGTGCTGAAACGTCCCACAAGTGCAAATCAACACAGTTCATTTGGTGGAGTTCAGCCTTCCCGTGAGAAACGCGGCGGCCAGTAGAGCGAGTTAATTCAGAAAAGAATGCAGAATTCAGGGGGCGTCCTGGTGGCTCAGTGCGGTAAGCTTCTGTCTCCTGATTTTGGCTCAGGTCCTGATCTCAGTCTGTGAGTTTGAGCCCCGCGTTGGGCTCTGCACTGACAGCGTGGAGTCTGCTTGGGATTCTCTCTCTCTCTCTCTCTCTCTCTCCCCCCTACCCCCACTCTCTCTCTCAAAATAAATCATTAAACAACAATAACAGAAAAAAAAAAAAGAGACTTCGGGGGGGCCTGGGTGGCTCAGTGAGTTAGGCATCTGCCTTTGGCTCAGGTCATGATCTCACAGTCTGTGGGTTCGAGCCCCGCATCGGGCTCTGTGCTGACAGCTCAGAGCCTGGAACCTGCTTCGGATTCTGTGTCTCCCTCTCTCTCTGACCCTCCCTGCTTGCATTCTGTTTCTCAAAAATGAATAAACGTTAAAAAAAAGAAAGAATAAATGTTAAAAAAAAAAAGACTTCAGAATTCAGGGAACAGGGCATAATCGCTGCTCTGTCTGTGGCCAACTCTTTGCTATATTTGCTAATCTGAACCTGAACCTCAGTTTATCTCTTACAGAGTGGGGCTGATGGTGCCCATCTCCACATGTTTGTTACAACGGCATATGTGATAATGCTTGTAAAAACCTTCATATAATTATGCATCTACTTCAAAGTCAGATATAAAATCAAAGTTGTGCTTCCTGGTTGAATTTTAAAGCTAAGTCCCTGGGGCACCTGGCCGGCTCAGTGAGAAAAGCACGTGACTCTTGATCTCAGGGCTGTAAGATCTCAAGCCCCACATTGGGTGTAGAGACTACTTAAAAATAAAAACCTTAAAAAAAAATTCTCAAAGTCCACTTCTAATCACTCATAACAACAATGCCCATAGCTCACGTCTCGTGGTATCACATTTAAGGATAATCACTTACCTTGTGCCTGACACTTGAGGCAGGTGATGGAGGCAGAATGGACTCCTCACCACAGTTTTTGGGTGACCCGGGGCATCAGGACCGCCTCCCTGTAGGGAAATTCTCCTCCCTATGGGGCAGAAGGTAGCCAGGCATGAAGTTAGGCTGAAGTCGGATTTTGAGGTTAGCAGTCATATACTAAAGCCTTTACTTGTAAATATAACAAATAAAATTTCCAAACGTGAGGATCTGATTTTGAGATGGAAATGCACTCGCCAGGGGGAGCGTGCCTCTCTGTGGCCTAGGAGACAAAGCCTGATCACTTAGCCCCAAGGACTTTGTAACACAAGGAAATCACTCTCTCCTATCAAGTCAGAGGATCATGGTCTCTCTTTAAGGCAGATGCAGAGGGAAGTTAACGAGACTGTACAGGGTGTGCGTGTTGGGGAGGTGGTAACATGGACGTTCGCTGTAGTTGTTTCAAGTTTTCTCGACATTTGAAAAATTTCATAATAAGACATGTTGGGAGGGGCGCCTGGGTGGCTCAGTCTGTTGAGGGTCCCAACTCTTGATTTCAGCTCAGGTCATGATCTGACGGTTGTGAGATCAAGTCCTGCGTTGGGCTCCGAGGTGAGCATGGAGCCTGCTTGGGATTCTCTCTCCCTCTCAAAATACATAAATAAAGACATGTTGAGAAAAAGGAATAAAATAGACCACCAGAAAATAAATAAAAGTAGAACAGATATAATATCATAGAAAATAGTACTTTAAGTGAAATATATTTTGCTTTATGAGAAATTCATTTGTTTTGTTCTGTTTTCCTCACTTTCCCATCGAAGAGTGGCAATCCCTGGGCTCCCATCTGTGGACCATCAAGGGACCGCTCATTCTAGAAAGACAGCACAGGGGGAAGTCGGCTGAGAGGGTGAGTTTGAGGCTAGTCCTCTTGTCTGCGTTCTAATCCCAGTGCCTGCTGGCTCTTGCTCACTCAGTGACTATGGGCAAGTGACTTAAATTCCTGGTGTCCCAGCTTCCTCATCTGTACAAACAGGGCTTGAAAACAGAATAAGGGAAGGTAAGCGACTTGGCCACCGTAAGTGACATCAGCGGAGTTTGGTCCCGAAGAGAATTACAGGAAGTCCTACCCCTGAAACTCGCCCTTGTATCTGTACATCTTGGTTCAAACTTCTCTTAAAACCCTCAAAAAATAGTTCTTTGTGTGTCTGTTGATTTTTTTAAAAGGTTTCTTTATATTAGAGACAGAGACAGAGACAGAATGGGAGTGGGAGAGGGGCAGAGAGGGAGACGCAGCATCTGAAGCAGGCTCCTGACTCTGAGCTGTCAGCACAGAGCCTGAGACGGGGCTCGAACCCACGGACTGTGAGATCAGGCCGTGAATTGAAGTTGGGTGCTTAACTGACTGAGCCTCCCAGGCGCCCTGTGTGTCTGTAGGTCTTATCCTAGTAGATTTCTAGATGCAGAGGATGTTTCGTTTTCCTTGTTTTTTTTCCCCCTCAGACCCATGGCATAATTTTTTCTCACTCCTTGTGTGTATGAATGAATCAGTGAAATCCAAACACACCTTCCCATGTGAGGCCACAATGATCAGGACAGTTTCGCTCTAGGATCCTGTGCAGTATTCTTATCGGTCACCTCCCATGAGAAGTTTGTCACAAGAGCCAGGAAGCTTCCCAAGTCTCATTAGCCTATTGAGTTTGGCACAAAATCATGAAGCTTAATTTCCCAAAGAATGGTGATTTCGGGTACATCAGGTTCGCAGAATTGTTGGGGTTTCTGTGTATGCGTTTGTGGGGGCGGAGGTGGCCAGCATCACAGTCATGACATGAACGAAAGACATGTGGCCCCAGGGATATTACACAAAAACTTGTGTCCACTGCGTGAGTCGTGACAAACTGCGTTTAGCAGCAACACAGCCATTACTGGCCATACATTGTCACTGCCTGCATAAATGTCACTCCAAGAGACAAGACAGTTCAGATACAGAAACCCTTGTCAGAAATGGTCTTTGGCCTTTCAAATCGTGGGCAGATGTGGCCATCTGGTGTGCATTACAGAACCACGCACTGAGTTTTCTTTTCATCTCCCCACTACCAATCAACGTGATTTAGTTGGCTTTCCAAGAGCAAACCACCATTTAGGCTTTCTTAGGGGTACATCTTGAGGACCTTGGCTCATTCCCAAACTTAAGGCTCTTCAAACCCATAATAATCGTACACACTAAATAAGCTCACCCTCTTACAGATCCCTGTAAGACCAAAGTCAAAGCCATGTATAAATTGAAGTTCAAGGTGCACAGAACTGTCAGTAAATAGAGGAAGCCAGTAAAGGGGGAGCAGAGCAGAGAGGGGGGAGCAAGAGACGATGAAATCCAAGAGAGGAAAAAGAGGGGCCAGTCCTCGGGCCCTCAGGCCCTAATAACATTCTAATGAGTTCACGTGCACCCTGGATATACACTTTCGAACTGTTGCTCACAATCAAATCAGTATGACCAAAACAATATGAGTTTGAGTGAAGCCAAAAGACTGTCAACTCTTAAATCTGACACGCCTACCCTCACAGGTCCCCAAATGCCCGCACGTCTTAACTTCTTTAGCAGTCTGAGAGAAGCCACAGAGAGGAATAAAGGGAGGTCGTCATAACCATTTGGGACCATTAGTGTTGTCTGGGCCACTCAGCCAGACTTCTGTCAGCCCACGTCTCTCCCCTGTTTTGAGGACTAGGAACTGAAGAAGCCAGTGCCCTCAGGCAATGTCAGAGAATGCCAGTCTGAGCCAGCAGCGTCTGCATACTACCTTGTGAACCTCTGGCCAGGAAGGGGCGCCTCCATGTCTTAAATAAATCTCAGCGTTTAATTTACGAGTTAGTAACTTTCTGGCTTATTGTCAGCATAGGTCAGTGTTTTCAAGTAGGCACACAGTTGGCACCAGCCTGGAGACTTGTTGGCTGTGGGGAAGAGGGATGCCACCGGCGTCTAGCAGGTAGAGGCCACAGATGCTGCTAAATGTCCTACAATATACAGGATAGACACCTCCCCCCACCCCCGCAACAAAGAATTATCTGGCCTCAAATGTCAGTAGTGCTGAGGTTGAGAAACTCTGATGTTCACGGCAGAAGAAATCTTCAGGGCATAATTCACGTGGTAGGAAGGACAGAAGGTTGGCCTAGAGGTTGGGAATTTTACCAAGGGGACTACCACCAAGTTTGGGGAGGACGCTGTACTCTGTCACTGCCTGTGGCCTGAGCTGGGTCCTCGGCAACAGGTGCCAGCAGCAGGGGTGAGATACATCTGAGCAGTCCTTGAACAGAGCTACAGATTATGATCGGAGAGACTAAGACTACTCAACTGATTCCATTTATTCTCCTCTCCATTATTAGGAGGCATTGTGACCTAATCTCTGTTTACATCAAAAGAATAAATAGGCTTGGGTGACAGAGACCAGGGTTTAAATTGGAGTGAACAGAAGAGCAGCTCATTAATAAACTAATTTATTTAAATGCACCTGGATTGGAGAGTGATGTTTTGATAAATCTGAGATGTGATAGCAGATCTGTTAAAACTAACATACACTTTTGTCAGATTACTTTTTGATTGAGCACCTTCAAAGGAAAGCAAGTCTCTTCCCTAAAGAGCATGCAGGGCAGGAATCCCAAAGTAATATCAATATTTTAGGACTTGAAGAAGACCAAAAGCAACACAGCCCCCTGCCTCCCTACTCCCCCACCCCATTAAACATTTAATTTATCTGATGGAGGCTTACATATTTCTGAGATTTAGGCCACCGAAATCCCGGTCAATTAGATTTCCCTGGAATGCTGAGTTGGGTAGCAAGTTTCAATCGGGGAACATTGTGGAAAACTCCTCAGGCAAGGCCAAGTTAAAGATATGCTTCCAGCTTTTGACACAGGACATTTATAGAGTACTTGTCGGTGCTCCAAAAGGCGTTGAGAGAGTACATTTTGCAAATTGGGCATTTTGTTTTAAACTAAGTAAATTTGCAGAGGGCCAAACCTAAGACATCACATTGATTCAGTAATTTAGCTCATTCAATAAACTTGTAGGTCTAGGCATTTTACTAAGTGCTGGCGATAGAAGCATGAGACGTGGTGCTCTGTGAGTTCCGTCCGGAGTAGGTGGATAAAATAAATAGTTGTATTATAGGCAATACAGTCTCCACTGCCAGTCATTCCTCTGTTCTTTCTTTTAACTCTGCCCGCGTTACAGAGGTGTCCGGCACATGAAAAACAGAAGTCAATGGATTCTTGGCCCGGAACTAAGCCCTTTATCAACGTTACCCCTTTATTTACAAACAGAATCTTGCTGTGTCTGGAAAAAAACTTTTCCAAGGCTGGGTCATTGGAAGGTTGCGGAAGGTTGCGGGAGATTGCATTTTTAACGTTCTCACGTTTTATAACGCTACGGTTCCATGCACAATGAGGTTTGTGAATCAGCCTGGGTGATGGGAAGCTCTGGAAGCTTTCTAAGCAGGAAAATTCACTTTTCATAATGTTCTAGAAGAAGGAGAGGCCAGAGGGCAGAAAACCAGCAGCCGCAAGCCTCCTGTCTGCTCCGCGGGCTGGTCCGGCAGGGCCTGGCCTACATTTCCCAGGATGCTCATTTGCGGGAGCTCCCGCAGGATTGGTCAGAACAACGCGGAAGTCATTACAGGTCGCTCAGCAACGGGCCGAGTTCTGGACCGTGACTGGATGCCCACGCCCCTTTCCTGCGGCCCGGGAGGTGGGCGAAGCTCAGCTCCGTCTCCAGAGTTACGAAGCGTTCCCCGGCGTTTACTTCCAGCCGAGCGGCAGCGCGCCCTCTCCGGTGCTTCCCCCACTCGGTCTTTCAGGGCCACGCCCCTTTCGTTCCGGCAGCTGCGAAACTCCGGAGACTGGATTTCAGCTACCGAGTCGGCTGAGCGCCTCTGGGCGGTGCGATGCGCAGGCGCGAGCGTTTAGGTCTCGCCGCGCGCGGCGCTCGGTTGTAGCGAGAGTGAGTTCCTGGGTGCCGAGACCCGGCAGCGGGCGCCGGAGCGGGTGGGTGATCGAGCGCTTCCCCTGCCGCCATGGCAGCCCTGCGCTACGCGGGACTGGACGACACGGACAGCGAGGACGAGCTGCCCCCGGGCTGGGAGCAGAGAACCACCAAGGACGGCTGGGTTTACTATGCCAAGTAAGGGGCCGCAGGGGGGCCGCCGGGCCTGGGACACACCTGAGTCAGGGGGCCGCACCTGGAACCCTCACGGCCTCTCGTGCCCGGGACCCTGCGCTACTCCGGATGCCACCTGCGCGGGGACGGGCGCGTGCCGGCGCTGCAGCCTGGCGAGGCCGCGCGAAGCCGCAGTGATAGTTACAGAGCTTCCTCGGGGAGGCCCCCGAGGTCCTGAGGAGGGGTCACCACCTTTCTGGGCTCTGGGTCCAGTGGGGTCACCTGGCAGCGCTCAGGCGCGCCCTCTGCTGCTCAGGAAGCGGCGCTGCACGATGCCATGGTGGCTAACAGGCCTTATTCCCTCGTCCGAAAAAAATCAGAGAAAGAAAAAAGAAAAAGAAAAAAAAAAAAAAGCCGGTGCCTCGGGGGCCTGGGGGCAGGGAGCTAGAAGTATTTATTTTACATAAATGCCCTAATATAGTTATGCATGTGTGTATATACATATACATACGTATGTGTGTATGTCATAGAACTCCAGTAGTTTCCCGGCAAAGTTTTGGAAACACTAGTAGCAGACCCGTTCTCCCATCACGAAGTGTGTGACTTTGGGCCATTGAAAGAGCTCTGGCTTTTTCATCTGTAAAAATGGGTTGCTAATGTTTCAATTCAGGCAGCGTACATAAAGCACTCAGCACAGATCTAATAAGTACTCCATGCTCAATAATTTCGCTTCCCCTGCCCTTCCCCCCACTCTGCAGCTGTGACAGCACCGCCTAAGTCTGATATTACAATCACCTGTCAATGGTCCTCAATCCACATTTCAGAGACCCTCAGGCCGCTGACACCCACCGTGGGGAATCTGTATTTTATAGGCTTTCCCCATAAGGCAGTTCTCAATTGGCTTTGAGAAATGCGAATGTAAATCTGTGATTTTCAACATCTGGAAAAGTCAGAAGGTATCTTATTCTTGGATCCTCCTCCAGAATTTCTCACTTAACTGGTTTGGGACCTTCCCGCCTCCACTGGTATGTTGTAAATTCGGGCCAGGTGATTCTCATCTACCCGAGGTTGGGAGCTCTGCTGTCTTTGGTCGCTTGGTAGAAAGAAAACCAGAAAAGAGGGAAAAAAAAAGACCTTGGAGAGTTGATTCATTCAAGATGCAGTGGGGTTTCTACCACGTGCCAGGCTTTTTTCTGGGTGCTGGTTATGCCGAGATAAGTAAGACCTAGCTGTCACCGGCGTTACGTGGCCGAGTGACGCGTGGGTGGCTCCTGGGCAGTCTGTGTAAGGTGAGCGGTAGCCTGCTGGCAGGAGGCGTGTGTGGTAGGTGGGGGCGCAGGTGAGCCCCCGAGAGTTGGCCTCAGTACACGTAGGCGTCCTTGGAGCCGCCCAGGTGGAGGGAACGGAGCGGAGGGGTCCGTGTGGCCCGCGTGCTGCTGGAGGCAGGGAAGATGGAGGCAGCAGTTTACAGAGGAGCTGAGGGGCCCCATCTTCAGGCCCTGGGGGTCCACTGAAGACTTGGAGCCAGGGAGTGTCATCGGGTCGATGTCTTCTATCTTGCGGAAGGTGGTTTCTGGCCCTGGAGAATTGAAGGGACGAGCGTGGCAGCAGGGAGCCATTAGGCTGGGGGGGCTGGCTCCAGGCAGCTTTTGAGCACCCACTGGCCATTCCCTCCACCTGGATAGCCGCAGGAAGGACTTTGTCACCCCCCCAGAGCAGAGCTTAACCGCTCCTGCCCAGGAGCCCTTCCCCTTGTCCCCGACCCCTGCGCCTGGTTACTTGAGACACGCCCCCTGGCCTTGTCTGTAGTCTTCGTGGCCTTACTCTCCTGGTCTGTGCTGTCTCCCCCAGATTGCAAGCTTCCTGAGGTCACGGACCCTGTTACCCTCTGTGTCTCCTGTGCTTTGCACCTGGGAGACGGAAGTCCCTGTGTAATGAATGAAGTAATTCATCTAGTGAAGGTGTCCCCTGGCCTCCCTGAGCGGCTTGGGAATGCGGAGGTGCCCACGACCGGCCTCCTGGCTGCTCTGTGTGTAGGGGGGCCTCCCCTTTGTTCTGGTCCCCTACCTGAGGCTCCCTGGCTTCCTCTCAGGTTTGCCTGGAGCCTGGTGTCACCCTGCCTTTTCTCCTTTTGTTGGGTGGCCTTTCCCATCTGCTTCCTTCCTGGATGGGATCCTGCTTTCTCGAAATAAGATCTGCACGTTCCAGCCAGCTCCTCCGGGAGCTTCCAGGGGACTCTTGGGCCAGGCGATTCCGTGGAGCCTATACTGTCTCCAAAAAAGCCCTCCTCCCACCGCTCCCCATTGTTGTGGGTCTCAAACTGGCCTGTCTGGTCCCACTGTTTACACTGAATGTAGTGACAGGGTTTGGCTGGGTCCTAACTGGGGTCCCTGTGTCCAGTCTCCCTGGCCCTCTGTTCTTCAGCTCTCCAGATGGAAGGAGGCCTCTGACCAGTCCTAACCCTGGATTCCCCTTGATCTCTCCTGACCTGCAAGCCTCCTCACCTTTCTTTTCTTTTACCTCTGAAAGGGTTACTTGCTGTCTCTTGGGGTTCGGGAAACTGCTAACGGGCTAAAAGAGGACTGCCCTTTGAGTCCTTTCTCTTGTCATATGGCCTTCCTCCAGCAAGGCCACCCCCAAGGACAGAGGCTGTAGCTCCCAGCGAGACTCTGGGATCCTAACGAGACCCCCTCCCTGACTCATAGTGTTGTGCCTCTCCCATCGTGTGGCTTCTCTGGGCTTGCCCGCGTGCCCCGTGGTGCTCTCAGAAGCACAGTTGTCACTTGGCTCCAGGGCCCACCAGACCGGGCTTTCAGGGAGAGGATGACCCTGCCCCTGAGGGCAGACCGGGCACCACAGAGTGTGGGCGGGCCTTTCTCCCTCCCTCGCATCGTGGTCCAGCGCAGTCCCTCTGCCCCGGCTGGGAGGCGGGGAAGGAAGGATGAGGTCTCAGTGTCCGGTGCTGTCGCTGCAGTCACCTGGGCCTCTGCGGCCCCCAACCCCAGCCCCCTTTTCTTCCGGAGCATTCCTCACATCGATTCTCAGTCTCCAAGTTAACTAACTATACTTCAAAAAAATTTTTTTTTCCAAAAAGCGTACTTGAGATGATGTCCATGTAATGTGGTATGAATTTAATTTTTGATCCTTTTGGTTTAAATTAAGATCACTGTTAATTATCTCTTTAAATGACAAAAAGCTTATTGAAAAAGAAAACACAGAAGAGGGCTTCTGTTTAAAGGAGAAGAAGATAACACTTTGGGGACGTGTGTCGTGATTTTTCTGTTCATTAAAAAGTCATTTTAGGTTACAATTAAGAACACTTCTTCATTAAGTTTTGCATGGAAGTATTCAACTTAATACTTCTGTGTGCAAGGCCCAGTTCTCAATTCTTCACATTTAGCCCTCTGTGACTCCAGGGAGCGGGTGGCATTACTGTCCCCATTTTACAGATGGGGAGACTGAGGCACCGGAGGTTAGACAGCTCCTCAAGGGTGAGTGGGAGCACCAGAAATTACAAGCAGCTGGGCTCTGAAATTCTTCCCAGCAAATCACACTCTTTGCCATGAGGCCTGGGATCCTCCCCCGGGGACACTGTGTCCTTGAGGGGATAGTTGACAATGTCTGGAGATGCTTTCTGTTCCCACAACGATGGGATGCTGGCATCTGGTAGGTGGAGACCCGGGACACAGCTGAGCGTCCCGCAGAGCCCACAACAGCCCCCAGCAGGGAGCCCCCAAGTGCCAAGAGTGCCAGTGGTCAGAAACCCTGGCCTGGGCGTTTTCTGTCAAGGTCAAAATCACGGGGGTGACAGTGTTTATTTTGTATTTTTAACTGTCTCTCAGGGTAGGAAAAACTTGTTCTGAGAGAATTTTCCAGCTCCTTTGGAGAACATTGATGCATTCCCCCTCTGTACACTGGGGCGGCTGCCAGGGCAGGTGCAGGGCTGGGGGGCGGCTGCCAGGTGCAGGGCTGGGTGTGTGAGGGTTTGCGCTCCTCTCGCAGGGGCGCTTTGTGGAGTCTCAAGGGCAGGTATTTAAAAAAATTTTTTTTCTAATGTTTTATTTATTTTTGAGAGAGAGAGAGAGAGAGAGAGAGAGAGAGAGACAGTATGAGTAGGGGCGGGTCAGAGAGAGAGGGAGACACAGAATCCGAAGACAGGCTCCAGGCTGTCAGCACAGAGCCCAACACGGGGCCTGAACCTGCAAACCTGCAAGATCAGGCCCTGAGCCAAAGCCAGATGCTCAGCTGACTGAGCCACCCAGGCGCCCCGAGGGCAGGTCTTTCTGGAGCTCGGCTTAAAGCTCGTTTGATGCCTGCCTGTGGGATGAAAGTACTCCAACACCAGGCAGAGGAAAATGGAATCGTATCTGTAAACTTTTTAAACATTTTTAAAAAATGTTTTATTTATTTTTGAGAGAGAAAGAGAGACACATAGAATGAGTAGGGGAGGGGCAGAGAGAGAGGGAGACAGAATCCAAAGCAGGCTCTGGGCTCCAAGCGGTCAGCACAGAGCTCGATGTGGGGCTCGAACTCGTGAACCTCAAGATCATGACCTGAGCTGCAGTCGGACGCCCAACCAACTGAGCCCCGCCAGGCTCCCCCATAAACCTGCTCAGGAAGCAGGGGGTTCAGCAGGGCAAAGAGCAGGAACCGCGTGTGTCCTGGCCGGGGTCCCTCCACTGTGCGAGGAGCGGCCTCTCCTTACTGGGGACTCAGGGTCCCCCTTCCTGCAGGTAGGATTTCACGGTGGCCTGCGTACAAGCAGAAGGTGGTCATTGCTGCTGACAGCCCTACATTTGTACGGTGACGTCACTGTTTACCAGTCTCTGTCACAGGTAGAGGGTCCCTTACCTTTCAGTGGCTCTGTGAGGTGGGCGTGGGGCAGGGAGACTCAGGACCGATTGCAGCCTGAGCCTGGGTCTGCGGCCCCGAGTCCAGAGTCCGCGGTGACCCTGCACGCGCCGCTGAGCATTTGCAAAAACAACGGAAGCTGGCAGTTCCTGCAGAAACCTTGCTTGCCGGGTGCAAAGTCAGAGCGGATTCCTGCTCTATTCGTTCCCGTTAAAGCAGTCTGTAGGGAAGGAGTATTCAAATATTATCATCTAGAATTCACTATTATTATTATTTTCTATTGGGGCGTGCGTGTGTGACCTTCTAGGAAATCCAGCCTCCTCTTTGAATGCCTCTTGCAACATCCAGCTGCTTCTCCGATGAAGGAGTTTTATGTTTTTCCTGATACTTCGCCACCTGTTGACAATTTTAATTATAACTTTGTATGCTGTTAGATAAAATGCTAAATTTACCGCAGAAAGGAGACTACTTTGTTTATTTGATTGGTTTAAAATAACAGCACTTCTGAGGCTTTTTATATGCCACGAACTGTGTTCAACCCTTTATGTACCTTTCCTTGAGATTAGTTCTAGGATTCTGTCCATTTTGCAGGTAGGAAAATCAAGGTTCTAAAGTTGAGTAACTTGGCCAAGTGGGCGGTTAGGTGACCTTTGGGGCTGTCCTGCCATATTCTTAAACATGTCTTGGGAGCGATTAGGATTCAGTGTTTAAAACACTTTGAAGATACGTCTGTGGAAAGAATAAATATTTGAGAAGATTGATGTCATATTTAGTGATGTGTAAATATCAGCGTTATACGTTAGGTTGAGTCTGGCCACCTATCCTGGAATAAAACTAAAACAAATACAAACCAGTTGTGCGTATTGTGAGGGCTTCCGGCGTTGACCCACACCTGGTCCCCTGCTCTTCCCTCCCTCCCCCGAGCCCGCTCACAAGGACTCTCCTTCTAGAGGTTTCCTCCGACTCCTGCTCCTTCTCACCCAGTCAGTCCGATCTGATGCAAACAGCACTTGTGTTCTGAATATTTCCATTTCTGAGCTCTGGCTTCACTGCTCCCGAGAGATAGTATCGTTTGGGAGGGGAAAAAAAACTTAGTGCAGCTGATTAAGTTTTAGAAGTGTAACCCTCACTTACTGTTTTTTGTGGATTTTTAACTTTTTTTTTTTTTTGACAGTCATTCTGAGGAGAAGACCCAGTGGGAGCACCCGAAAACTGGAAAAAGGAAACGGATAGCGGGAGGTTTGTGTGTACTTCTCATAAAGGGAAGCACCTTGGATGTGAACCTTCCTGACTCGGGAAGACTGCCGCAGTCAGAGGGCTCACAGGCCGCCCTCACTCCTCGAAGGTTCTCTCCTCGCTGGGAGGAGCTCACGGGCTGTGGCCGACGAAGCGATCACGGGAAGTGGGCCGGCCAGGGTGGCATCTCCCCGGCTTTCCATACCGGCCTGAGCGTGGCCCAGCGTGGCTGCTGGCCGGCGGGACGGGCTTCGGGGGGACGGGGGTGGAAGGGCATGGGGCTGCCTGACTCGGGGCCTGGGTGTCCGTCCCCCCCACCCCTGCCGTGCGCACACCTGCCCGTCTTCTCGTGTTTCAGATTTGCCGTATGGATGGGAACAAGAAACCGATGAGAACGGACAAGTATTTTTTGTCGAGTAAGTGGCTATCTAGAAACTCTTCTCAGTCATTTTTCTTTTCCTTTAAAGTGTGTTTGTTTATTTAGAGAGCGTGCACGTGCATGTGTGCGTGTGCCTGTCAGAGAGCGAGAGAACCCCAAGCAGGCTCCATGCTGACAGCCCCAAGCCTGGTGTGGGGCTTGATCTCACCACTGTGAGGTCATGACCTGAGCCAACGTAAGAGTCAGATGTTCAACTGACCGGGCCACCCGGGCGCCCCTCATTTTGCTTCATAGTAGGAATTTTTAGTTGTAAAAGTAATATACCTTCAATATAGGAAAATATGTAGTATACGTAACTGATCTTACCAGTAGGAATAACTACTTTTAGCAATTTTTTAATTTATTTTCTAAGTCTGGTTCCTGTACACATGCTTTCTTTAAACAATAAGCAGGGAAGACACTGTGAATTTTGAGTAACCTGTTTTATTCCCATGTAACATCTTGTGAGCGTTTCCATATATATATATGTATATGTATATATATGTATTTTACAAGACAGTGGTTAATAGCCATGGAGTCTTATTTACTGATTTATTTTTACAGATAGACTGTAATCTATCACGTTACCCATTGGGCTCTGACGTTAGATTCCTATGTAATTCCTTGGCCTCTTTCCTCCGAGCCTGTCCCAGGCGTGTGCCCGTGCAGGTGCACCGCCCACCGCCAGTGCTGGGGGCGGGGCCGGCCAGGAAGCTGCGCATGCGCTCACCCTGGCTTCTCTCAGGGCGGTGGGGAGGAGCCGGGAGGGACACGCACACGTGGCCCTGGCTGGTGGCCCTGCGGCACGTGATGAGGGTCTCACGGTGCCCGTCAAACACTTCTCTCGCAGCTCTGGCTGTAAGATGGAAGTTGGATTTTCATTGACTCTTTGTATTTAGAGGGTGATGAGTATAGATTAAAAAAAGTTTTTTTTAATGTGTGTTTATTTTTGAGAGAGGGAGAAGGAGAGGGCACGAGTGAGTGGGGGAGAGACAGAGAGAGGGAGACACAGAATCCGAAGCAGGCCCCGGTTTCCCAGCTGTCCGCACAGAGCCCGACTCGGGGCTCGAACCATGAACCATGAGATCACGACCTGAGCCGCCATTGGACGCGTAACTGAGTGAGCCACCCAGGCGCCCTCTCGAGTTTTAAGCCATATCATTCATTTTAAGCACACATAGTACAAGTAAACTTGAAATCACAAAATCTCGTCTATTCAGGAGAGTGTTCTTAATGGTGGTTAAGATATTTTGAGGCCTTTGTCTCCGATCCCGGAGAGTACATTTAAAATGTAAAGTAAGTCTGTTGCATAGGAGTCACCTAGTAATCCGTATGTACCAATGTATTTTAATATTGTTTCTCTAAGACTAGACTCAACTCCAAATCACAACTATCATGCTTGCCGGAGGTGTGAATATGGTGTTAACATGAAAATCATTACAACTTCGGAATGTTCAGACTTTTTTTTTTTTTTTTTAATCATTTTGAGGTTTCTATCTCACACCAGTTTCCTTATGCCCTTGCACAGGGTTCAGAGATTTCACTGAAATCTCTGGAAAGGAGTAGCTGACAGATGTTACAGCCACATTTACATGAATTAAAAAAAAAAAAATTCCAAAGCCACCCCCGTTTTTGAGATCTCAGGATACGAGGCAATGCTTTGTAGGTAGCCGTGCACGTACTGTAGGTAACAGTCTACGTCTCCTCAGGTACTGCTGACAAGAAGGATTTGACGCCCGTCTTTTTAGGCAGGAGCGTAATCCTTCTGGGGGCCAGGAGACAGACTCCGATGGATGCCAGTTCTTTCCGGGGTTAAGAATAAGCCTTGTTAGTGCATGCGGAATGGGGTGTGCCTGGCCCGAACTGTAAGATGATCTCATGCTTATAAATGCCCAGGTTCACGCCTTTCTCCTTTGCAGCCATATAAATAAAAGAACCACCTATTTGGACCCGAGGCTGGCGTTTACCGTGGACGACAATCCTACAAAGCCAACCAGCAGACAGAGATACGACGGGAGCACCACCGCCATGGAGATTCTCCAGGGCCGGGATTTCACCGGCAAAGTGGTCGTGGTGACCGGGGCCAACGCGGGCATAGGTAGGCCGGAATGTACCATTGTCATCATTAGTTTTTTGTCCGTGCTGCAGTGAGATCCACTGACATTTTCACTCTAACGACGTGGTCTGTAGTGATGTCTCATTTAGAAATGTGTCCGTAGCCTTTTCTCCTCTCGTTCTGTGGCCTCTTTTGAAGCTGCCCGTTTCTCCTTCTGGGCTGCGGGCGGGGAGCTTGGCCCTCAGCAAAGACGGTGGCTGTTTGGTTCAGAGGACTAGAGACAGCAGGTTCCATCTGAGAGCTGGTCCGCGGGGTGTGTGGGTGCATGTCAGCCACCTGGGGTTTTGAAACCAAAACTGATTGGTCATGGAACGTGGGGAAGAGCGGTGGGTCATGACCTTGGGCGGGGCTGCCCCAGGGTTCAGCTGGTCATTGAGCTCCTCTGGGAGCAGGGCCGTGCTCCCCTGTGCAGCTGGGGAATTCGTCCTTGTCTGAGCCTCTGGATCGGCCCTCTCAGCCACGGGCGTGGAGGTGGATGGCCCCCAGGTGACCTTCCCTGACACCGAAGGGGGGCGGCAGGGCACATGCTTGTCCGCGACCTTTCTGTGGATTTTATTCTCACTTTGTTCTGACCCACGAACATCAGTGCGCGTGCCTGTGAGCCCCGGACCGCTCTGAGTTAGCGTCTGCATCTTCGGGTTGACTGACGCGGATAAAACAGAATTACGTTTGCATGTTTTCTGGCAGGTTCTCCCTGCCTTTTGGCCCCTCACAGGCCCCCTTCCCCCACCCCGTTGGCCTTCTCTTTCAAAAGCTTTGTCTCCTCACTCTGCACGGCTCCTCCACTATCTCCTTGCTCTGTCCTTCTTAATTTGCAGTAGCCCCTTCTTGAGCCCCATGGACACCCCCCGGCGGCATCGGGGGAGCGCGGGAGGTGAAGGTACGTTCCGGACAGTGCAGTGGGCCCCGGTCCCAGAGCAGAACTCCTGACTGCACTTGTCTATGAAGGCAGAGAGGCAAATGGAATTTTTAAAAATTGAAAGGGAATTTATTTAAAATCAACACTCAGACCTCATCCTAGGCTTAGAATATCTTCCCAACTTCTGTATTGTGGTGAATGCTATATAACCATTATCAGTATCGAAACTGATGATGATGCTATTTTAAAAATGATGGCTGGAGCCTCAGTCACCCAAGAAGCAGTATGTTGGGTCAATGGCCTGGACTGTTCTGTGTGGAGGTGCGGACCTGCGCAGTGTAGGATAATTAAGAAAAAATAAGTACTTGAGGACTTAAGTAAAATCTTTTTAATTTATCACTCAGGAAATAAAAAAAATATTTTTTATTTAACCAGGAAATTAAAAGATCTCATTCCTTTACTCTTCTGACAAGACAGTTTTTTCCTTTACATCAGTAAGGTACGTGACCAGTGGTCATCTTCTGCGTCTGAGTTCAGACATTGTTCTGTGACGATAGGTGGCGGACCTTTGGGTGTGGCGCATGCTCTGTCAGATCTGCAGCGTCAGAAGCATCAAAGATTGTGACCCAGGACGAGTTGAGTTGGTTCGGAGGACACAGAGAGCTGTGTTTCGATGGGGCTTTTTTTTTTTCCAAATTTTTTTAGTATTTATTTCTTTTTGAGAGAGAAAGACAGAGTATGAGCGGGCGAGGGGCAGAGAGGGAGGGAGACACAGAATCCAAAGCCCGCTCCAGACCCCGAGCATCAGCACAGAGCCCGACGCAGGGCCCGAACTCATGACCTCGGACGCCTCACTGACTGAGCCACCCAGGCGCCCCTCGACAGATCTTCAGTCAGTGGAAAGGACGGGGTTCCGCAGCGTTGAGGACAAATGTGGTGTCCGTTAGAACAGACCTTGAACCCCTTGAAGATGCCTCCTGTCTGATGTCCATGATAATCCACTTTGCAGACGCTGCAGGCAGGTGCCTGTGGCGGCGAATTGTGAACTTGGGGCGGAGGGAGTGTTGGGAAGGTCTGGGGCGACCAGCTCTTCCTGTTCAGGCAGCCCCCCGCTTTCTTCCGCAGCTCCAGCCCCCCTCAGAAATCACCTTTAGTGCCGGCGCCTCAGCCCCCGCTCTTTCCCTGCTCTTGGGAAGCCCAGGTCCAAGGGGCCCTGACGTCTTTTATTTTTACTTTTGAAATAATATCACACTCAAAATTCCGGGCAATCAAATCCTCGCAAATAACTTTCCCTCGGCAGCAGCGGTTTCAGGCTCAAAGAAAAGAGGCTGAAGATAGGCCCGTGGCTTTGCGGCGTCCCTAAGTTCGCTTTTGTATCCCGAGTGGCTGCCTTAGAAAGTGCCCTTGCCCCAGTAGGCTGTGGCCTCCAGATAAAGTCCTCCCTTCTCCGGAGCTGTGAAACACGTCCTTTTAGAACTTGCTATCACCACTTTGCCGCCCGTTTCAAATGAAATAACTGAATGCGGAGCGAATCGAGCGTCTTCATTTCTAGGACTTGTGGGCTTTTAGGAGTCATCTTCCGTCAGCGCTTTCATGGCGTCGGCGTTCACTTTCCCCTTGCCGCTCCACGGAGCCTGCCTTCCGGGCACAACCCGTCCATACTCTCCCGTGTGGATGCCTGGTCCCTCTGAGCTGGGGTGGGCCGAATCGAAGCCACCGGTGTTTATTTTGGGAGCGGTGACTCCTCCACCAGAAGCACAGGTAACCCAGTTTGCTTTGCAAATGCTGACTTCCAAACCTGCTATTTCCGGTGCCTCTTTATTTTGTGTATTTTTTAAATTCCCCACGAGGCGTTGCTCTGTGGGACTTGGAGTCGGCGAGGCCTCTCCGATGGGCGGGGATGGTCGGTGGTGAGAGCAGGCACCTCTCCTGGTGAACTTGTGCGCGGCCCTGGGAGCCTGCCCGCCTCGGAGCGGCCTCTGAGCAGGTTGTGTGTGATTGTCCTCCTCTGGCCGTGGATTCTTGCCATTTTCAGTAGTCTGTAGTACTAAGTAAAGGCAGTTGGCGGGATTCCCACTCAATTCAACTCAAAAAGATCAGAAGGATTCTGGGAGATCTAAGGATTCTCAAGCGATGTCCGCACGAGCATCATGCGTTCGTGAGATCTTTGTTTTCACCCTTCAAGTGTGTAGCTCGGTCCTGCTGCTGATGGGGCCCAGCTGACTGGATTGGGGGTCAGCGGCCCATGGCTCAAGGGCTAAATCTCAGTGATGTCTGATTTTGCAGGTACAGTTTTATTGGGACGCGGCCACGCCCGTTTATTTCCATTTAGTCTGTGGCTGTTTTCATGTTGTCAGCAAAACTGAGTAATTAGGGTAGAGACCATATGGCCTGTGAAGCCTAAAGTACTTACCATCGGGCCCTTTACAGAGAAAGTTTGCCGCCTGCATTAAATGGCGGTAATCCCTTTACGTTCTCTAAATCAGCCACACTGTAGGTACAACTTAGGTAAACTGACGCCTCGGCACACTGTGGATAACTGTTGGGGACCCCCCCAGGGTCTTGCACCCCTGGCTTCAGCGCTGTACCCCTTCTTAGGGAGCTGCGAGCACTCAGAGGTTGCCTCCTCAGACTCCAACACCCTTCTCTCCTTGACCTTTGTTCAGCCAGCTTTGTTCTGAACCTGAAGACCTTGGTAGATCGGGAGCTGTAGCTTGGACCCCTCTGTGTGGGGATCAGCTATTCAGTCCCCTGGGGGGTCACCTCTTCACCCAGAGCTGCTGCCAGCAAGCCGGGAGGCCTGGAGCCCCACGCTCCCGACCGCTAACCCGTAGAGACGAGGGAGGAACTGATCTCTGTGCCCCACGTGGCTCTGAGCAGGGAGGGCGGGGGGGCCACCACTCAGGATTTAGTGGCTTGCTTGCTGCTCCGACTGGGCAACAATGAGTGGAAACGGCTTCCACCGCTGGATGGTGATCATTAAATACAAACCTGGCTGGGAAGTTTGGGGGACAGAATGTTTTTAGGCTAAGATTTCCCATCACGGAGGGCCCCGAGGCTGCTCTCCTGGACTCAGCCTGTCCTTCGCCCTGATCTGGTGCTGCGGATACATAGTTGGGTATCAGGCGCTGCCTTCTTGGACCTAAGGGCCGCCATGTGCTCATCGGAGGCTGGGTTCTAAGGAGGGGCTAACTGATTGCCTGATGTGGGACAGCGCCCAGTCGCCGGTCTCCCGTTAGTGGGGGCTCCTGTTGGGACTCGCTGTTGACCCGAGCAGGTGGAATGATCACATTGAAGGAGTGAAGTCCAGATTTTGTCAAATGTCCATTTAAAGACTAGTAACAAGTATGAGCAAATTAAATATTTTCAGTGTAATGTTCATTGACCACGGGGCTAAAATTTTCTCCTTGCAGTCTTTTTATTTTTATTTTTGAGAGACAGTGAGAGACAGTGTGAGCAGGGGAGGGTCAGAGAGAGAGGGAGACCCAGACTCTAAAAGCAGGTTCCAGGCTCTGAGCTGTCAGCACAGAGTCGGACGCGGGGCTCGAACCCACGAACCGCGAGATCATGACCTGAGCCGAAGTCGGATGCTCAACTGACTGAGCCCCCCAGGCGCCCCTCTCCTTGCAGTCTTAAACCACCACTGGTTAAATGTTGATTTTTAAATCCCTTCCAGAGTTTATTCAGGTTGAAAAGTTCCTTTGACCTTTGGAACCTTCATACCTCTGGGCTGCCTCAAACGTCATGACTTTAGGTCTAGGCTAGCCTGGTCTGCTTTCGAGGTTTGAGCCACAGGACTCATTACCAGGAATAAAGCTTTTTTCCCTGAACAAATACTGGGGGGCCACCTTGGTGTGTACCAGTAAAACGTGTTTGAGGACTTCATTTTCTTTTGGCATCCCCTCCCTAAGTTTTATTACCGGGATTCTAATGGTGTGTATTTCTTTAAATATCAAAATTGACACATGTTGAGATGATGTATCTGCTCAAGCTGTGAAGATCATCCCTAAATTTGTTCTCCTGGAAACAAAATGAAGGTATCAAATTTTCATAATGGAAATCCAAAATGATAGAATAGTATGATATTGAAATGGCTCCTTTCGGCTTTGAGAGCCCCTGGCTTAAAGCTCGGGGTCTCATTCCTAAGTCATGTGTTGAAATCACGGCCGGAAGCATAGTTGACACGTCCTTTGAGCTGCTAATCACCTGCGATGATTTCATCCCTGGGGTAAGATCTGCACGTTCTGCAGTGACCCAGAGAAAGTGTCTTTCCCACGTAGAGAAGTGTGTTCTGGAGGCTTCACACCTACATTGCACCATTAGGAACGGGGCTGGCTTCCTTGGTTCCCTCACTTCTTTGCTCTTTTCCGCACCCAGTGGTATCGGTTCTGCCTCCTGTCCTAGACCATGTGTGGACTTGTTTTTTCCCCCCAGCTATTCCAAAAGCTCCCATACGTCCGAGGCCAGAGGCTAAGTTACAGTCATTTTCTTGGTCAGAACGTAGTCATACAGGGTCATGGTCATTGTGCTTGGGAGGCTGAAATGCCTCCTCTCCTTTCTGGTCTGTCAACACAAGTCAGAGTAGTGGGATCTGGGCATTTATCTTCTTTTTAAGAGCCTGGGGCTCATTAGTAGAGAGATAATTTCTGAAGTAATCTAAATAATCTTTTGGAAATTTAAACTCTTATTTTCAATTAAAAACTTTTGTGACCACCTTTCTCTTATGCTAAAATATATCTGTATATTATAAGTAAAACGGCTATAAAATTATTTTGTTCTGAAACAATAGAGATTTTTGGCAATGATATGAAAAGTCCTTGATATTACATAAAATTGGGAATTAGTACCTTGTGAATTAAATGACCATTTTACAGTGAAATATTCTTAGACACCAAATGTCCATGGAGATCACATGATCTAGCTCAGAGTATGTGGAAATTTTGAGAAAGCTATGTAACTATAGGAAGAGACCGAATGAAATATTCAAATAAGCCTCATTTTGTAATTGGTAATGCTATATACAAAGAATATTTAATGATATAAATTTATGTAAGATATAAATTATGTATAAGCTTGCACATTTTTTGGGTAGATCTCGAACCTTTTTTGTCATCTGAGAAGAGTTGAATTTCTGACTTGCATAGGTTCAGCTTTTCGTTCATTCGTTTCAGTGCCGTTACGAAAAGAGACGGTCCTGTAAGTTAATGTTCAATGACAGAACAGTTCAAGATTGTAACTTAAAGCGGATATTAAAAAAAATGACATTTCTACCCTGATTTGAGGTTGCAGGTGTTTTACAAAGTTTGAAACTTTGGAACCTATTTTCCTTAATGTCCTGTTAAAGTAATGAGATCCTTTGTTTTCATCCGACAGTGACATAGTGATTGTCCTGGAGAAAGGGCTCTGCATATTTTCTCTGAATTCGCCTGAAAAAGAAAGGTCTTCATGCAGTTCTGCCTCTCCTCCACTAGAGGGCGCTGTTGCTCTTCGATACCGTTAAACAAAAGCAGTGGCTGCTGAATATAGTTTCCTTCCTCAGCTGGTCTTGCTTTCATTTTTGTTAAATAACGCCTTTTACTTTCCTAACACATCTTCTAGGCCTTGTGCTTCTCGGTTAAAGAGTTCAAACTGAAGACTGTTCCTGGTGTCATGTTTGTTTCTTTTTCCTTGTCTTCTTCTTCTTCTTTTTTTTTTTTTTTGGTTTTTGTTTTTTTGTATAAAATGCCAAAGATGAAGAGATCTGTTTAATAAAAAGGTCCATTGTGTGCAGAGAGCAGCCCTGTTCTGCCAAATTACACAAGGGCATGTGTTTTCGTGACATTATTGGTTTTGAGCGTGCTGGCCTATCAATAATGTGATTTTTTTTTCTAAGTAGAAATTGTAATATTTAAATATTAATGCCTCTGTTTGAGGTTCACTGAGAATGCCTTGGTGATCTCAGAATTTTTTTCTGAGAACAGAGAGTTTGCCTGGCCCTGCCACCCCAGCCTTACCCCGTATTATATAATTTACTTGTAATTAGACTGTTTATTAATATGTTTTTGTACTAGAAGAAAATATGTCCTTCTGGATCCAGGCTTAAGTAAGAGAGGCCACATGAAACCAAATACTTAATATGAAGTAAGTAGCCAGGGCTCAATGCACACAGGCTCCTAAGGGGTGTGATTCTGACTCTGGCTCCGTAACGCACGTTTGAGGCAGCCCATTAATTGCACGCTTCGGTTCTCAAACTGAAGTTTGGCCCAGGAAGGGGAACACTTCTGGCTTCATAAACTGCTTATTTTCAAATTTTAAATGGGGACAGAAGGGATACGCTACGTTGCATACTTTTATTTTTCTGATTCTTTTTTCTCAGCAGCTTGCTTTTTCCCTCCCGAAGATGAAAGGGACCTGAACGCCTTGTGAATGTACTCGTTACACTGCAAAGCGTTTCCACTGGCGTAACGACCCAAGTGTTTCAGTCATTCGTATCCAGATGTGTCCGTTTTTTATGAAGTAAAAATCGTTACAACTAGATGGTGGTTCTGGGAATTATGACGGATTTGATGATACACGGTGTGCTGGCGGTTGAACCCCCCTGGATCCTGGCTCACTTAGTCTGATGTGGCCCGTGTCCTTTTCTGCACTTTCCAGCAGCACCTACACTGTGCTCTTTGGACCTACGTCCTCGGCCTTTTCCAGAATAACGTTTGGGGGTCGCCAGTAGGCCTTCTTGCAAAGCTGTCTTGAATGCAGACTTTGGCAGATTGATCAACATTCCCAAAGCAGGAGTTTCTGGCCTAAACTTCTGATCTTCCCTGGGCTCAGTAGATACCACTGCGTTTCATGAAGCGCTGGTCTCTACGCGGGCTGCCCAGTGAGGTGGAGAGGAGGGTCCTCCGGGTTAAATGGTTCGTGACCCGGTGGGGATCCGGTTGTTTCCGATCTGTGAGTGACTCGTTCAGCAGCCGTGCAGTTTGGTGCTCGGGACCCTCGTTCGGAGCCAGGTCCGCGACCTGCCGTCTCTGCCAGCAAGCCGAGGGCTCCTCCTCGGCTCGGAGGCAGATGCGAGATTGTGCGCTCACGCAGTAATGGGAGAGCGTTTGCCTGCGCGGCGTGGGACGCGGGTCGCTCATGCTTCAGTGCCGCTGCTTGCTTCTCCGGGGCTGGGGAGGGACCAGCAAGGTGGGTGGAGCCAGGCACCTCTGGGAACCCATAGTCGCTACAAAGAGGAACAAAGTCAGAATCAAAGCTTCTTGTGTAGTTGCAGGGAAATGGAAGGGAAAACTAGTAAAATATTTTCTGTTTTCACCCTCACCTGTGAAAGGTACTTTATTATTCCACATTAGTGTTAATCGATCACTGTCATGTCGTCTCCTACCGATAGCTCTTCAGAATTCACAGATTCCACACACGCCTTACTGCATTCTCACCCCGGCGCCCACAGCGGTCTTGAAACTGAGTCTGAATGAAAACACAGAGAGGTGAGGTGACTTGTCTGAGGTCACACAGCTCTTGAGTTAATGGGGTTGCAGGGCTGGGGCGGGGGGCTCGTGCCTGGGCCCTCTCCATCCTGCGTGCTGCCTCCACGCCCCAAGGATCAGAGCGCAGCGCTCCCCAAGCCTTCCCAGGTGGCCGACCCCGTCCGGGAAATGAGCACGTTTATTTTAACGAGTCTGTGAAGCCGGCCCTGCCTCGGTGCCGTAAACTGCGGGGAGGGGAGCTGCCGTCTGTCAGGCTCGTCCCCAGGCCACCTGTCAGGCTCAAGTGGCTTCTTATGCCTTTGCGTGTACGTCCTTTACCCTTTGTGACCGGAGCAGATTCCTCATGGAAACCTCAGGAAGTTCGAATGAGCGAAAAGAAAAAGATGCAGATCCGGACAAGACTCACCCCAAGTTCTTCCCAGGCAGAAATTATTGTTTGTTCATCCTCAGCTCGTAGGATTCTGAGCATTTTTCCCTTTTTGTGTGATTTTTTCCGCTGACCCGTGGAACATGCCCATCTTTCCTGCTGTTAAACATTCGATGGCATCTTAAGCGACTGTCTAAGTGACTGTCGTGTTTTCTTTTATGCTTCTTCTCATTTTCCCACCATGACACATTCGGGAGGATTTCTAGAGCTTCAGGTGATGTCACTGGATGGAGACGAATGTCTTGTAATGAAATATTTGTCCCCGTCCGGGACCCCCTGCAGTTTTATTTTCTGGAAGTGGCCTTGCCGCATCGAGGGATTTGTTCCCGAACCTTAACCTCCGCCTCGGTTTCTGAGCAAGCCACACCGCTTGGAAACTCGGACTCATTTGAATGTGCCATCGCCCTGTGACCTTGCCAACTGTGGAGATGAGCTTTTGTTTTTTAAAGTCTCACTTACATTTGCAGGTCTGATTATTAGTAAGATTGATCAGCTCCTCATTTGGCCATCTCTGTTTATTCTTTTATGAATTGCCTTTTCATCTGATGTTTGTAACTATTGGCTATGTATTGATTGCTAATTGATTGCTTCATTCGTGTGGTATCATTTAATATTCAAAATGTCCCGTTCCGTTAGAAGCTGATTTTTCTCAACGTGTCCGTTACTTTAAGTACACATTCAGATTTGTCATCAAGAGGAAAATCATGAGAAAGAACGTGGCCGCACTCGCATCTGCTCTGCTAAAAACTTTCGAGCATATGTGTTAACTGTTACACCAGCTACAACCCAAATCACGGGCACTGCCGCTTAGTGCCTGCGTTGGAGGAGGGAACCCCCCCAGAAGATTCGAGTTGGCCACTTATGGTCCCCAGTAACACCACAGGTGATACTTGGTTATTTTGGTTTTGCAAATGTCCCCTCAGATCTTCTATTAACGACGGTTACACCTCTTCAGAGCTTTTCCGTGCATTATCTCATTTGATGAGCCTGGCTCCCGCGTGGGGAGATTGTACCGCTGCTGAAAATAGCTTTGCTGACAGGCCGGGGAAGCTTGATAGGTAGTGAGTGTCTATCTGGAGAGGCGGCAGGGTGCCTGCGAAGAAATCCCGGCTCGGGAAGCAGCCGTGACCCAGTTGCAGAGCCCGGCCTGGCCACGTCCCATCCGCGTTTCTGGGGGCAAGTTCCCTTCTCTGAACTCTGGCTCCCCGTCTACAGGGCACAGCCGGTGTTCCTGCCCTGCAGAGTTGTTGAAGCCGGGAGCCCCTCGGGAGGGCCCAGGGGCCTGCCCGCTGGACGGGACAGGCGCTTCCTGCCCTGCAGGCATGTTGGGAATGGGAGGCAAGGCCCTCAGGTGACTGAAATGAGTTGGGTATTTTCCCAACTTCCTGGTTCTTGGATCCTCAAAAGGCCACCTTAGAATCTGTGAGTTTGTCCTAAAATGACCTTTCTAAACAACTGTTTTTAGGCCTTGACTTGTCTTTGGTGTGAAAGGAAACCTTTTAGGTATTTTTTGGTTGGAGGTCAGATAGCTTCATCCAGAAAAAAAAAGTATCCAGTGAAAGAAGACAAGGTCATTTTCATTGCCGTGAAGGAAGGAGAAGGATCTATTCAGCTGGGGGCCGAGCAGCGAGGAGCAGCAGGAAACGGGGAGCGAGCGCGTCCCGGTAGCATCTCCATCGGGGACGGCGTGCGCGCCCCCGTTCACTTCAGTCTTGGAGGGTTCCCAGGACCGCCCGGTGTGTCCTGCGCAAACGTCCAACGTTGCTGTCGGTCGCTGTGATCAGACCAAACTCCGTATCGGCGTTTGAATAGCGTTTTATCTGCACTCACACAGGAATGATGGGTTTTATCGGAGACTCCCGGGGACGCGTCAGGATGGGCACTGGCCCGTGACGCAGGTTGCCATTACGTAAGGCAAGTCACTTAGCTACTTCGGGCCCTACTTTTCCTCGTTTGTCAAATCGAGAGACTAGTGCTGTTGTCACCTCCTCCGTAAGGATTGGCTGGAAGGCAGCAGGCCACCGAATGGCACCACACGATTATGGACGCAGAAAAAAAGTCCGAATGGCGGTCAGAGACGGAAGGCCTGCTGAGGGGCAGCTGTAGGTTCCGACGGAGGCGGAGCAGGGAGAGGGTACTTTAATTCCGTCTCCGGTGGAATGAAGCAGCATCTCTTGATGTTTTTGTTGTTGGGACGAGCCGAGAGGTTTCCGCAGGTATGCCTTCCCGGGTTCCAAAGGTGACCTGATTTCAAGTGACTTTTTGTGCATATGGCGGTCGGTTTGGTGGTGAGGACCAGCAAGTCCTAATGGCAGGCCGTGACCCGAGCCAGATACTCAGGAATCGGGGGTGACAGGAAGGGACCCTCTGCAGAGGCAGAGCCGGCTGCGGGCTCTAGTTGGGGAGGTGTCTTTCTCAGGGGGCAGATGTTGCGTGTCCTTGGGCAGTGGGCCTCCCTTCCCGGCTCCCTCCCTCCGGTGCCAGCCGCTCGGGGCGCTGCCCTTACTCACGTGACATCGGCACAGTCGCCAGCAGCTTCTGGATTCTGGAAATGGTTGTCCCAGTGATCCCATACACTGAGTGGATGAAATACTCGCAGGTGGACACACTCGGCTGTGTCCGCCCAGGATGCTTGCAAGGATGACGTCTCAGAACTGCGCATCTTCCACGGTGTCTTCCGACCCTCCGGTTTCCCGCGTGGCTGTGTTGGCCTTGGCGGCCGCATGCCTCCAGACTCAGCAGCCGAATCGGGAAAGCCTCTGTCAGCCCAGACGTCGGTGTTGCATTCCAAACGCAGTAAAAAACCAAACCAAACCAAACCAAACCAAAACATAGAGCCATTACAACTTTATCGATAGTTTAGGAACTTTCGGTTCCTGGTGCATGTATGGTCCCCAGACCCCGTGTTTGACAAGGGAGAGAGCGCTTTCACAGGCCCACAGCCTGGGCCATCTCCGTCAGGACGCGGGGTCAGGGTTTTGGCAGCAGATACCGTCCTTTCTGCCCGAAGAGCTGTCGGTCTCTGTCTCGGTGCACGGGGGCCCTTTTTTCTGCCGAGTCTGGTAATGGCTGCAGGCCTGGCGTTTCTTCTAGCGCCCGCTGGCCCGATGAGGGAGAGGCTCGCTAAAGGGACCCCGGCTGTGTTTCAGCGTCATGTCCCTGTCCTGTGACACTTCTCTGAGTGCACGTGTGTGCGCTGGCCCCCACATGTTCCACACGTGTTTGCTTTGTTGAAAGGACACAGACCCGTTCCCTTGCAGCCCTGGGGTCTGAAGTCCCTGCTGCTGGGCCACGAGTGAGGCCGCCAGCTGCACTGGCTCCTTCAGCGGCCCCGGCGCAGAATCCATCCCTGGGCCGTCCAGGTTCACTGGTGTGTGGTCATTTCTCCCGCCTTCACACTGTGCCGTCCTGCGCTCTGCTCCGCGGCACCTCACCTTCTCTGGCAGAGTCCAGGCTTCCCTCTTCCAGGGATGCTTGTGGTTCCATGGGGGCCCACGGATAATCGGGGCTAGTCTCCCATCCCGAGGCCCTGATCTTACTCACGTCCGCAGTCCCTCTTGCCGTGTAAGGCAGTCTTTTTGTCTCAGAGGTTCCAGGGATTAGGTTTGGGGCATCTTCGGGGAGGCCGTCATTCGGCCTCACGGCAGAAGGGGCTGGGTCTTCTCTAGAACTCCGTCAGCTTCAGCATCGAACACTTCTGTCCTAACCCCACCCCTTTCCTCCCTAGGGGTTCTCCGGGCTAGGCGATTTTGTCTAAGAAAAAAAACATCTGGCCTGTTGTGCCTCAGTGTTCTGAGCTAGGGTGCAGCCCTGTGATGCCCATTTCTTCCGGTTTGAGTCTGTGTCAACGTCTGGAGCCTTCCCTGCATTGCTACTGAGTGCGTCGTGATCATAGTGAAGGGAGGGGTACGTTTTCAAGCCTGCTCGTTTGTGTGCATGAGGGCCACGTAGTTGCGAGGGCGGGGCCATGTGGGTGCGAGGGTGGAGCCACGTAGTTTCAGGGGGGCGGGGCCACGTAGTTGCCAAGATGGTGTCTCAGCCAGGACGGAGAGAACTTTTTGGGTTGGTTTTGTCATAGCTTACCTGCCGACGTGCTGAAGTCAGGGTGCTTTACTGAAAAGTCGTCTTGATTCCTGACTCGCAAAAAATCAGAAAAGCTGGAGACACGGGGGTCCTGTGCCCACTGCCGAGCCCGGCCAGCTGTTTGCCTGCAGCGAGGCTGGGCTCTTTTCCACCACCCACGTCCTTGTGGATTCTTTTTTTTTTTTTTAATTTTTAAAAATATTTTTTATTTATTTTTGAGAGAGAGAGAGAGAGAGACAGAGAGAGCTTGAGCAGGGGAGGGTCAGAGAGAGAGAGGGAGACACAGAATCCAAAGCAGGCTCCAGGCTCTGAGCTAACGGTCAGCACAGAGCCCAACGTGGGGTTCGAACCCACGAACTGCAAGTGAGATCATGACCTGAGCTGAAGTCAAATGCTTAATTGACTGAGCCACCCAGGCGCCCCTCCTTGTGGATTCTTGAGCTTAGAACCCTGGTGTAGTGCCCCGGGTGAGGGCTGTGTGGAGAGTGGACTGGCCGGTTCATGGCCATGGAGCACCCTCGGTCAGCGAGTACTGACTACCCAGTGCGAGGTGCCAAGTCTTCAGCGTAGAACCAGAGAGGGTCCTGACCCTTACGGCAGCTGCCGACTTGATCGAATGCCTCTAGAGAGCATTAACTTGTCCTCATGGAATAATTGTGTTTTTTTTTTAAACCACACATTTCCTTATATACATGTACGCCTTTAGGTATCTTGTAATTGTTTAAATTTTTTTTATTAATGTTTTTAATTTATTTTTGAGAGACAGAGAGAGACAGTGCAAGCAGGAGAGGGTCAGAGAGAGAGGGAGTTACAGGATCTGAAACAGGCTCCAGGCTCTGAGCTAGCTGTCAGCACAGAGCCCAGTGCGGGGCTCGAACCCACGAACTGTGAGATCATGACCTGAGCCGAAGCCAGCCGCTTAACTGATTGAGCCTCCCAGGTGCCCCTATTCTAATTGTTTCTATATTTCTCTATCTGCATTTAAAAAGTAAATATATTAAAGCCTTTTTTTTAAAAATTCTTGAGAAGACATTCGCAGATGATCACCAAATCTGTTGTAAACTAAAAAGAACTTTTGCTATGTCAACCAAAAAAATAAAAAGTCTTCCTATCAGTCTCTGATTTTTCTTCAGCTCCGTTTCCACGTGCGCATCTTCTGAGCGGCCACAGAAAGCAAAACCCGCAGCAGGTGCAGGGTGAGGGAGCAGTCGCTTTCCACTTGAGGAACAATGTGTGGATCTCCGGTCCAGTGTAGTTGCGCATTCTGTGTGTATATTAATCCCAGCTCCGTCACTGGCCTTGTGGTAAGAAGCATGCGGCTCTGTTAGGATTGTTTTCAAAGCTCATCCTGTGTTTTTTGATGTCCGTGCTCAACACTAATGGTCTAAGCAGTCGTGCTCCATTCGGATTGTATGTGCGAAAAACCAGCGGTTCATTTGAGTGGCGTGCTGACCCGTTTTGTTCTCTGGATGGATTGCTTCTCCAGCGGTGGCTGGCGCTCGGTTTGCTAGCTCCCGTGCTTTGCTCAGTGTTTTGACTTCGTAGCTTTGGAGCCCCGGGCTCTCTGTTTCCCAAGTTGCTGATGGTAGAGCTGAGCTCTGCTAATGCCGGTTATTAACCTGCCCGTGTATACCAGCCGGGCTTTATAATCGCCATAATTCTTCTTTCCTCCGTTCCGTCTCGTGGCTCCTCAAATGGTAGAGGCTGCAGTGAACGCTATTTGAGCTTTAGATAGAGAATGGTTGCTTGAACTTAGCATTTGATATTTTGTCAAGGCCTCAGAGCAGGTGGTCACGTTTTTTGCATGTTATGTGGATCTGCAAGTTCCAAGTGAACTTGCGATTTTTTTTATTACCTATTATGTAAGATGTAAATATTATTTTTAAACATTTTTAAAATTTGTCTTTGAGAGAGAGTGAGCATGAGCAGGGGAGGCGCAGAGAGAGAGGGAGACACAGAATCTGAATCAGGCTCCAGGAGATGAGCTGTCAGCCCAGAGCCCAACGCGGGGTTCCAGCCCATGAACTGTGAGATCACAACCTGAGCTAAAGTCAGATGCTTCACCCACTGAGCCCTGCCCCTCCCCCACTATGTAACATTTAAAAGTTAGCTAAACTTCAGAGTTTTTAAATTTTAGGGTGGCATGCTCCATCTTTAAGGAGTGACTTGGAGATTGTGTGTTTCAGTAGTTAGAAAGCTGGTCTTGTTTGGGATGAAGAATTTAGTAGTGTGTGATGTTCAGAGGATACTGTCTTTAAGCTGTAAGTATCATGGGTTCTCATTGAAACGGTTCATAGAGAGGCACGGGAATGTGAAAGAATTTCAAACTCACTCCTGAGGAGCAAACCTGAAGATTCCAGACTGTGCCATACAGCAGGCAAGCCGTCGGGACGCTGGCTTACAAAAGCAGTGACTAGACTTCAAGGCTAAGCTGAGCTGGGCGGGGAACGAAACATGACAGAGTTGTCCCCTTTAGAAAAAAGCAATCCCAAGTTTATGGTCAGTGATATCCTTCCATCTCCCTGACAGACTTTGTGGATCTTGTCCAGGTGTTAGGAAGCCGTATGTACCTTCTTAAACATTCCTTGACTGTTTCCTTGAAGAGTGGCTTTGTGTTGTATGGCTCCGTGTGCGTGCATGTGTGTGTGTGTGTGTGTGTGTGTGCACGTGTGCGCACTTTCATGTTGGGGAGATTTAAGTCTTAGGACAAATAAAAAAATAGCGAATGGTGTGCAATGTCGACTTCATTATTTGCTCAGACACTAGTCTTGGATCTCAGAGTACGTTTGCAGTGGGGTGACGCGGTTTCGAGCCTGTGACGGACACCTGTGCGCGCTCATTGCTAGCCTTCTGCAGAGCTCCCAGAACTCTGTCTTCGGAAATTCAGCCGTGTCTTTAGTGCCGGGCATTGCAGTGACTGTTAGTGTGGACGTTACAAAGACTGTCTTCTGTGCACACGTGCACATAACACATGCTGAATTTGACGTACCCCCTACGTCTTTTGGGAAACATTAAACACCTCTTTCCTTAGTTTCTTCTAACCGTGTTCATCGTGGCAGTTGGTATGAGGGTTTTCTCTTTCTGTGCTTCTGTTATTCAAAGCACAGCTCTGGCCCATCTCTTCATTCTCTGCTTAGTTTCATAGTTTACTTTAATCTTTCTGAACGCCAGTATCTGTCATTATGGCATTTAAGCTCTTGGGAGAATTTGGCAGTTGCTAACTTTTTTAGAAAATAAAGCACTCCACTCCATAATGTTCTGCTTATACAGAGTTAAAAATTCACATTATTTGGCTAAGGTTGTGATGAGTTAGGTGCCGTCTGTAATTAATACCAGGAAGGTTTCCCTTGCTGTTGAGAGTGTAACTTCGGCTTTAGAAAGCTTGATCATATTTTTTCCCATGGTAGATCTGACAGGAACCAGAGGGTATGAGGATACTTATGGTATGGCCATGCAGTGAGCCTACTGTGAAGACTTATGCAAGAGAAGAAATCCAGAAGGGAGCATGAAAGCGAAGCAGGAGAAGTTTCTAGTGACCCACAGAGCTGCGGGCGCAGCCAGAATGGCAGAGGGCAGAAATGGTGCCCAGATAGAAAAGGTGTCTTCCACACCCTGAAAAGTCCAAATGCTGTAACAGCGCAGCCCCTGCAGTGTAGACAAACCTGGCTCCCGCTGTCCTCGCTGAGAAATGGAGGGTCCAGACTGTATCCCAGGCTTCCCCTCCTGGAGTGGAGGAAAAGGCGCGCGCGCGCCACAGTTCGGGAAGAGATCTCTCTCCCTGGTCGGGTGCGGACCAGCACAGTTCAGCGTTCGGGACGTGCACCTTGACTTTGAATGTTTGGTTTTCAGTGCGACCTGCGGCAGCTCCACCGTGGGCGAACAGGTGTAGAGTGAGTTCTCTTTCCAAGGAGGGTCGGCTCTAGCTTCCTTCACAAAGAAAATCTGAATTAGCACGTGCGTTTCTTGCAGAAGCGTGACTGAGAGGCAGGCGGTAGGAGGAATCTGGATATTTCTGATGTGGCGTTGCTAAGATTTTATCATCCCAACTGAGGAGACTCTGTTCATTGTGTTCAGACACTCGAGGCTGGCTCTGCGGAGTTGTGTCGACTTGACCGCCATCGTCTTCCGTTCTGTGCCCAGAGACTTCCTTCTGGTCTGAATCAGGCTTTCTTTTCTTGCTGCTGAATATTCCAGTTATCCATAAGCTAAAAGAATAATTGGAATTTCTGAATTCCAATTGAATTGAAATTCACTGAAAAAAAAATCATGCCCACTAAAACTCTCTAAAAGATGTTAGGGAAAATGACATTTGTAGGCAACATCTGTCCGATTCCTTTCTACTTGATGTGAATTCTTTTAGAAGTTCAACATATAAGCAATGTGTGCATTTATGTGCCTACTGAGATCTCTACAGTAGAGAAGTCACCTGTGCACCTGGAATTTATTCACCATGCAAATGCGGGTGGATGATTGTCTTATATATGCCTGGTATTGAATGATGGGTAGCTGTGATAACTGTATATAAAATTATATTAAAGTCCGAGAGGTGCTTTTATGAGGCAGGCTGGAAATGGCATCCGATTTTCTTATGGCTTTTTCATGTCCATTTTGATGAATCTATTTATTACTTCTATAATGAGTAGTACACATGGTTGGTTAGCCAAGTTATTGAACTTTATCAACCTTGGCTAAAATTCACAATGCGTGCCAAACTTGTTGTAACATGTAAGAAATTACATCTGGGCTAAAAGCTTCAATAATGATTACTCTTATAATGGAATCTTTTACAAAGCGTGGGATTTCATGATATGCCTGTGCTTTTTAAAAATTACAGCGATACGACGAAACGAAGAATAACAAATAGCCGAGGGAAAAAAGTGTTCTCTTATGATATAGATCCAGATTTATGATAGGCTTCTTGGACTCCCCGGACATGGTGCGAAAGGGTCCTGTTTCCTGTGTTACACTTTGGTGGTCACCCCTCACACGTCCCTCCTTCTAGACCTTACTAGAGGTAGTCTCCATCACGTGAAGTGTGAACACTTCTGGGTCTAGGGAACAAGACCTCTTAATTTGCTGTTATATCACATCTGTTTATAAGTTCTAAACTGTTTTGAAATGTGTAGCTACACTCAATTCCAGAGACTTGAAGAACAGAGAGCTCTTTATGCTAAAGAGAGAAATCGAAGCACAGATTGGCTTGCTAGTCCCGAAAGAGGTTGTTGAGGTTTGGAGCAGGCAACACACTTGCCCCTTCCCGTTTTGAGGGAACTGAGAAATAGGACAAAGGATAAGGCACACGGAAGACCGACGCATCACCTTAGCAGCTGGTCAAGCCGATACTGGAGAGCGTGGTTTACATGGGCGGGCTGGTAGGCTTGCTGATCCTGAATGTCAGAACTGGACAGGTGACGGACAGGTCAGCGCTGGACACCGACGGACCTCCGGTGAGGGCAGGGTCCCCCCTCCCCCCCCTCCCCCCCGCAGTGCGCAGCCACCGCACAGCAGGACAGGGACTGTGGCTTCTGTAAGAGGACCAGAGAGGCAGTGCTGTGTGGGCCCAGCCCCCTTCGACCGCCCCACCGTGGGCATTACACTGCCTCCCACGGGCAGGAGCAGGTGAGCGCAACTTGGGGGGGCCTGGCGTGTTAACATGGATGGAGGTCCCTCTAGTCAGAAAGACACATGTGAAATGGGAATGCTGTCCCCCCACCCCTGTCCCCTACCCTCCAGCAGTAACCACTAATATGGTTAAAATTATGACTTTTCTTAATTAAAATTGTTTTACTTTAGAGAGGAGAGAGAGCATGTGCATGCATGCGAGGGAGAGGGGCAGAGGGAGAATCTTAAGCAGGCTCCATGCTCAGTGTGGAGCCTGATGTGGGG
The DNA here is from genome assembly GCA_004023785.1 of Mungos mungo. Lineage (NCBI taxonomy): Eukaryota > Metazoa > Chordata > Mammalia > Carnivora > Herpestidae > Mungos > Mungos mungo. The sequence continues at coordinate 40,857 of PISW01002304.1, read as the reverse complement.
CTTGATCCCATGACCCTGGGATCCTGACCTGAGCCAAAACCAGGAGTCTGACGGTCAACTGACTGAGCCACCCAGGTGCCCCCATATGGCTTAAGTTACTAAGTTTTAGGAAAATCAGACTAACGCACATGCCTATCCACAGTCCACTGCCTGGTTTTCTTTCCGATTTTGAGCCCTTGCTCTCTTCTTACATGACTAGACACACTGTTCTTTCTTTCTTTCCTTTTCTTTTTTTTGAACTTCTGCTACTTTCTGTCTTGGTAACTCTGGGGCCTCAGATTATCTTCCTGTCGTCTTAAGTCCTGAGTCTCAGTGTCGTCATGTACAAAGTGGGCACCGTGACACCAGTGTCACAGAGCTGGAGAATCTGGTGAGATGGAACCAAAGTACCCAGCGTGACGTGATGTCTGTCACCTTGCAATGCTCCTCACAGGTCACCTTATCTATTGTTTTGTCTCCGGGACTAAGTTTCACGTTTCTTTTTAAAAAGATTCCGTCATGGATAATTTCGTGCGGACGCCGGCACAGAGAGACTCACAGTGTTTCCTAAGGGGTAAAAAGGGACAGGTTTGAATGACTTAGGGAAGGAAAATCACTTGAGTTTCAAATTCATGAATCAGCCACCTGGGGGGCAGCTCCACAGCTGCCCCCCATCTCTTCCAGTTGAGGGTTCTATACGTGCCTGTTTTGTTCAACGGCCCCTTGGAACCGCACACAGTTGCTAGTGGAGGGTGGCAAAAGGGCTGTCGCAAAGCTGTGATTTGTGCGCTCCGCATGGACGGTACTCCTCCTGGTGGCCGACCAGACAGAGCAGCAGAGCAGGCCTGTGTGTTCCCATGTCCATTTAGACTGAGACCTTTTCCAGAATGCGCGAGCATCCCAAACAGCACAGGAGAACGTGAAAAGCACAGAGCAGGTCAGCGAGCCATTGCTAGAGGGCGGAGCGTGCTTCACTCAAGGGAAGCAAGAATTCTTTTGAACAAGTCAGCTTTCTTTTAGAAAAATTTTTCAACATTTGTTTATTTTTGAGAGAGAGAGAGAGCGAGACAGAGTGCAAACAGGGGAGGGGCAAACGGAGGGGGAGACACAGAATCCAAAGCAGGCTCCAGGCTCTGAGCTGTCCGCACAGAGCCCGGCGGCGGGGCTCCAACCCATGAACCGTGAGATCATGACCATGACCTGGGTCATAGTTGGACACATAACCAACTGAGTCCCCCCAGGTGCCCCTGAACAAGCCGGATTTCCAAATGGCTGAAGGGATGGACGTTGTCTGGAAGCTGGTCTCTTGGATGAGGATCTGAATGGCCCACTTCTCCATCTTCTAGGGGTGCTGACAGGCGAGCTGCGGAAACATGGCAGAACGGCCCTGGCAGCGGCGCTCCTCCGAGGACACTGCAGGGCCCTCCCCGGCTTTGCTGGCAGCACAGTATGCCTTTTAATTATTCTGTCGTCGAGGAAATATTTCTTTTAAATTTTATTAAATTTACTCCTCATATTAAGAAGCATGCTATTACACTTGCCAACGGACGTTTACAACATGCAACTAATTTATTTTTTTTATAGAGCTTAATTAGAACTCAGTTGAGCAGTAAAGATGTGTGTGATGTGGTTAGCCCAAAATAGGGCTGTGGAAACAAAAGGGGGAAAGAAGGACCAGAGACTGAATCCCGCCCTGGCCTTTCAGCCGGCCCCACGTGCCCATTCCTTGTGGGTTTAGGGCCTCCCTAGCCCGGAATATGGAGGGACAGGGGTAAATGTTTCTGGATTTAGTTGAATTTCCACCCCCCCCCCCAGAAGTAAAGATATGGTAAGAATCCATATCTCTTGATTGAGTATTTTTCAAAATAGTTTATTTTTTCCCCGGTATGATAATAAAGCACATTACGGGGAGCCCACTCTGAGATGTCAGCGGGCGTCTGCCTGACTTCAGTAGTAATCACCCAACTGCCATAGACCGTAATCAAGCTTGCGAGCACCATGTGCTCCGCGCCGCAGGAGAGCGAGAGTGAAGTGCTTAATGTGCCACTCCACTGAAGTGAAAGGGGAGCACGTGTTGAAAACGGGGCTTCTGAATTGCAATCATCATTTGGCATCTCTGTTACCTATAGCCGCTCAGAGAAGATTCTGCCGTGCAACGTTCCTTGCAACCCCTGAACCTTGGCAGAAGGAAAGGCTGTGGTGGTGACAACCTGTTTGTTCATACCTGTGGGTGGTTGAAATTTCCATGCTTTGTTGCTAAAGAAAAGTGAACAGCCCCAGCGATCAGACCGCCTCTGAAGTGTTGTGTTCATTTCTGGTTGGAACCGCGGATGCGTGAGGGCTTGCAAGTTGCCAGGTCGTGTCCCAGGGGCCCCTGTTCTGTGGTGGAGGTTAAGGTCCACGTATTTAGTTCATGCAGCAGGTGTCTAGGAGCAGGAGAAGCCTGGCGCCCTTCAGGGGACAGAACTGGGGACCAATGGGCAGTATTCTACAAGGAAGTAGCATTCAGCTGCTTAGAATTGGGGGGAGGGGGCTTTTCTGTGGACTCTGGTTTTTACAAAAACTAAGGAGGTTTTCTGTATTGCAGATGTTTTAAGAGGTTTTTAAATCTTAGTTTGGGCTCCACCCAAGCGGCACCCAAGACACAGGTTTATCTGTGGATGAGCTGGGACGTGATTTCAGAGAACTCAAGTGAGGGATGGGGGGGGGGTGTTAAACAAGGAAGGAGGGGGAGCGAGGCTGGGTTGTTGAGTTGGGCCACCAGCTTTTAGCCCGTGGACTTGCGGAGGAGCCTTCCGAAGTGCCCCTCAGAGCTGTCACCTGCAGGATGGAAGGGGAAAGCGTGTGTCCGCCGGCTCCCCCCGCCGCCACACAGGGGTGGCCCCGCAGGTCCTGTGCCCCAGCATTCTGGGGTTGCACATGGCGGAATCCCGAGCTGGTTTTTGCAGGTGCGCCGTGCGGTCGGGTCAGGGAACCGCCACCCTGCAGCTCTGGGTGAGTCTGTCCAGCTGCCTGCCGTGGGCTGGTGGTTGTGGCAGCGGCCGGAGTACAGTCGGCCTGGGATATGTGCAGATGTCAGGGAGGGGCCCGGGAGGGTGCCCACGGCACCATCCCCGAGTCTCTTGTGCTCTGATAAGCACTGCCTGCCCCCTAAAAGTCTCTGTCAGAGATATTGATCAGTCCCTGTTTGGGATGAATCCTCCACGGTTGGCTTAGTTTGCTTGGGCTTTGGCAGCAGCAGGAAGTTACTTTCAGGTTCTGAGGCTGGAAGTGTGAGGTCCAGGTATGGACAGGGCCCTGTGCCCTCTGAAACCTGAAGGTGGGGGTTGGGATCCGTCCTCACTGCTTCCGACTTCCGGTGCCCCAGTGGAACTTGACGCTGCCAGTGGGGTTCGAGTCTCTCTCTCATCTTCCCTCGACATGTCCCCTGTGTCCCTTCACGGCTCTGTGTCTGTGTGTCTCCCCGTCCGAGTTACCCTTCTTACAGGGACACCAGTCATACCGGGTTAGAGCCCACACTAATGACCCGATTGCCTTCTGTAAAGGCCCTACTTCCAAATAAGGTCAAGTTCTGAGCTCCTGGGGGGGTGGTTAGGACTTCAGCATACTTTCTTTTGGATTGACACAATCCAACCCATTAAGAGTTAGGCTGTAGAAGAGGCATTGCTTTCTAGTAGTGATGCTGCCCAGGCACTGGGGACCTTCGACTACTAACTCTTTTAACAGATACTTATTGAGTGTCTACTGTGTACCCAGCTCTGTTCCAGGATCTTGGATTACATCAGTGAGCAAAATATATCCCCCCACCAACTCCGCCACAGCCCCTGGGGGGCTTACTTTCTTATGGCAAATGATTTAGGAAAGTAGTTGCTCTTTTGTCTTGCTTTTTATCACCCATTCGGAACCAGGTGGGGGATTGCCCGCTTTCTGGTAACAGAACAGCTGCCTGGAGCCAGTGGGTTCCGGGCGCAGAGGTGCGGGTCAGCCCGGGCTGGGCAGCTTCTCACTGAGGACCGACCGCAGAGGCCGTTGGAGTGTCACGTAGGGATTTGGGCTCCTAACGGTTGAGGCCCCTGGTGCTGGAGACCGGGGATGACTGCACAGTGGACTTGTTCTCCTGCGTCTCTCTTTGGTCAAGTACACAGTACTCGACTTCTTTCTGTTTACCTTTCAGCGGAACAAACAAGATGTTTTCACCGCTTTCTGCTTAAAAAAAAAAAAAAGGAAAAAAAAAAAGAGAGTTCCAGGGTTTCTGTCTTCTGAGAATGTCCTGGCACTTGTGGCCCGTCTCCACACGGGGAAAACAAACACATTCACACCTGGGCACTCCTGTGCAGTTTTGGGGTGGAAAAAATAGACACTGAATTCTGAGATCCTGATACTTTTAAGGAACTATAATCATTAGTAGCAGTTAAATAGATAGTTGCTTTGGAGCATCCTTTTATTCATTAAAAAAAAAAGAGTCGTTGAATTGAATAAAACTAGAAATAAATTATGCCTAGAGATGTATTTGTTAACTTTTTACTGTAATGGTTACTTTCTGATGGAAATTTATCAGCATGTAACTAATAAAGAATTATTGATTTCAGAATTATCCTGTGCTAAACAATGGAAATTTCCTAAGTAACTGGCAGGTAATGAAAAAAAAATCAGTTACTGACAGGCTGTCATAGTTGAATCTAAAACCTAGGGGCAAAATACATATATTCTATGTAGTTTCCATTTCTAGACCCTGGATTTCTAAATTCTTCCTTATAAAATTTTAAATTTCTCTCCTTTTTATTTTTTTTGAAAGATGTCCTCCTCCCAATGATTGATTTCTCTTTTTAAACAATCTCTTAATAGATTTGATTTTCACAGTGAAGGTGTCTATAAAATTCCTCTTTTGGTGATCAGTAGATGTAATTAATTTAAGAAAACTGGAAAGATTTGGTATGAGAATTAGCCCAGCATCTAAGACCTAACGTGTAGCGTCTTATTGGCGGAAAGTGTGGTAAATGTTTATGGGATTCTGCTGGCATTGCACCACTGCCAGCAGCGTTGAGAAGTGTCACAGTCGCTGCTTCTGTGGATATAGAAATCACTCAGATATCCTGTGAGGAAAAACTACTGTTTGCTTACCTTCAAACAAAACCGGGTAGCACCGTGCTGGAGCCACGGCAGCCCTTCTGCCAAACGGTAAGTGGATGCAATGAAAACATTTGTAGGAACAGTCTCACGCCGCAGAAGAACTAGGAATGCCAGGTGCCCCGCAGGAGCGATGCTCAGAGTCACCTGGCCCGTCAGCGTCACGGCTGTTTTCATGGCGTCTTGGTGATCACTCCCCTTGGACGTGATCACTTACCTGGCACACTGGGAAAGCCCGGCTTTGGCCGTTCGTTCCCTGTAGAACTTTGCTTGAAGTCCCGATTGAAATGAACTCTTTTCTTTGACATACAGCATTGTGCTACTTTCTCCAGAAGGATCGAATCAATACTGTTGACGATCATGGAGGTTTGCGTTTTTTTCTAATTTCTTATTTAGGCTGATCTGAGCAAAGATGTTCAAATTTCCATTTATTTTAAACAAGATGGAGTTCTCGCTACGCAGAAGGAATATTTTTAGCTTAGTAATTTACTTAGAAACTGCCTTCTTCAATATTGGATGTTAAACTTGAACTAAAACACATAGCATCATATGACATGGTTCTTACATTAACATTTTGTTGGATTGGAAACAGAATCAACTCATTAGTCATCTTAATTCATTTAAGTTGGCGTTCTCCAGAATTCTGGAATCCAAAAACAACACATTTGTCAATTTTACACACAAAGGGAGAGGCAGGATATAGTTTATAGTTAACCATCCGGCTCTGCAATGAAAAGCCAGGGCAGTCAGAGTGAGGCGGTATAGTAAGATTTTGCTGCAAATTGAATACTTTAAAAATGTGTTTTATATATGTCTTCATGAGATTCTCTTTCACAGATCCTTTCATAGAATCTTGAAAACTGTCTAAAATTAAGTTTTCTGTGATTGTTATCCACGTGGGTCCTAGAAAGGTCAAGGTCACCCACATGTCCTTCCCTGCTTTGTTCTCGTTTGGCTTCATGCAGCTTAGAATTGAATCTTAAAAGCGCCTGATCTCTCCCAGAGGTCAACAGACTATGGCCCATGGAACACAGCCGGCCCTCACCTGCCTATCTTTGTAAATAAAGTTTTATTGGAACACAGTGATGCCCATCATTTACATACTGTCTATGATTTCTTTCATGTTATTTTAATACAGCAGAATTGACAAGGTTTACAAAACACGGGTTTATCTTAGTAACACGTTTCTTATATATGGATTTCTCGGGCAAAATTGATGAGTTGCTAAGAAAGTAAAGCTCATTTCTCCTAAAATTTTGATAAGCTTTTTCTCATTTAATAAGGAGGGCATTATAAAGTATTCTATTTCCTCTCTTTACCTTGGCTGCCTGGAAGCTCAGAGCTAACATTTGAGTGCTCGCATAAGTAATCAGCTTACTCTAGATTTCTAGTAGATCCTTTTCCCCCCCTTAATATGGGCATACGCATTCACTTTTTAAAAAATCAAGTTTTTTGGAGTAGAAGTTTCACGTAACAAAGCTCACACATTTTAAATGTGCACGTGACTTACATTCTGGTAACCCACCACCATACTTGAGAGACAGAACACTTACATCTCCACAGAAATTTTGCTTTTGTTTCTTTGCCCCACTAATTTGTTACTCTACCCCTTGTTCCTAGCAACCTTTGATTTTCAGGTTATTTAAAATTCCTGTGTTGTACGTGGTTGTTTATAGCTTGCTGCCCTAAATGCTGTTTTGGATGGAAGTGGGGGCACCACTGATTGATTTTTGACTCGGTGCTAGGGAGGCTAAGAATCATTTATTCTCTTCAGTCTCCTATACAGATGTTTAGATTTCTATAGGAAAATTTGAGAGAGAAATCACACGGAGGGCATTTTAGCTCATGTTGTATTAACAATAAGCCTAAGGTGTTGCTTGCTGAGAACTCTACATAACTGTCTCATTTGATATTCTTATGACCCTGAAGAAATAACCTCTTCTTAATATTCCCCTTTCACAGACGAAAACACTGAGGCTCACAGAAGTTAAGTATATTCATTTCCTGGTGCAGCTGTAGCGAAGAACTGTAGAGTAGGCGGCTTAAACAACAGAACTGTATTGCCTCACAGTTCGGAAGGCCAGGAGTCCAAAGTCACAGTGTCCACAGGGGCGGCTCCTTCTGAGGGCCGTGAGGGAAGGCTCTGTCCCAGGTCTCTCTCCCAGACTTGTGCATCCGCCCCCCCCGCCCCACGGTGTCCCTCCTATGTGCATACTGAGTCCACATTTTTACCAGTCACAGTGGCTTAGGGCCCACCCTGATGGCCTCACTTTATCCAGTGACCTCTGCAAAGACTCTCTCTGAATAAGGTCATATTCTGAGATACTGAAGTTTAGGACCTAAGCATATGAACTTTGAGGTGGGGGGGGGGCACAGCTCAACCCAGTTCAGCATCCTTCTCAAGGCCCAAAGGTTTCCAGAAAATGGCAGAGGCAGGATGCCGACTCTGGTGCTTAGAAGAGGAGGCATGTACACCATTTCCTGCTGTGAGATTCCTAAGATTCCGCAGTGGAGAGCAAGGCTCTGAGGGGAAGTGCACTGGCTCTGCCCAGGAGGAAGCTGCAAGGGGCTCTGGAGGCCTCAGGGCCAAGGGTTCAGTCTTCACCCTCCCACTTTACCAGCTGTTTGACCTTGGCTTTTCTGAGCCTCGATTTTCTTATCTGTATAATAGGGGTAGTAGCATCACACAACCACAGCATTGGGGGTTGAATGGGACCGTGATGTCATGGTGCGTCCATGTGAAACACTAGCCAGTGCGTGTTGTTAGAGAAGGGGGAGTTCAGGCATTAACAAGACCAGACATTCTTAACTTGAATAAGCATCTGAAGGCCCTGAAGGGCTCCTTAGAACCTGGATCACTGGGCCCAGCACCCACCCAGCTCTCTGCTTCAGCAAGTGGGTGGGGCGCCAGAGAATGTGCATTTCTGACTTCCCAGGGGATGCTGCTGCTTGTCCAGATGCCACTCCCCGAGGAGCAAGGACTTAGCTCTCTCTTTTGTTTGTAGATAACGTTTTTCAGTTTTCCCAAGAGAAACCCCAAAGAGAAGTCAGATTTTGGACCAATGGAAGTCTGGTCTACTCCACCTTGCTCACTTGTTTAGGGACATAAACTCTTCAATTTTATTTCCCAGTGGTGGAGGCCAGGAAGCTTCGGAGACAGTCATTGCCTTTTCTCCTTTTAGAACAAACTTACCTGGTCAAAAGCACCAGTGTATCAGTCCGCTCAGGTTGCCGTAACAAAAGATCACGGACTGGGTGATGACATGGCAGAAATTTAATTCTCATGGTTCTGGGGGCTGGAAGTCCAAACTCAAGGTGTGGGCAGGCTTGGTTTCTCCTGAGGCCTCTCTGCTTGCCTCCTCCTTGCTCTGTCCTCACCGGGTCTTTCCTGGGTGCGCACCTCTCTGCCGTCTCTTATCAGAAAAGCACCAGTCATATGTGGGTCAGAGCCCCAGCCTCCTGACCTCCAACCCTCACCACCCCCTCAGAGGCCCCGTTAGGGCTCAAAGTAGGAATTCTGAGTGGACACGTTCAGTCCATAACAACCAGTAAGCCTCCCCATCTGTCTTGCTTCCAAGAAATTTTTTGATTTCTTCTTTCCTTTTCTCTGCCTTGAAGCACTGAAGAAAAGCTAGCACACCTTTTCTTAATAGAGCGTCTAAAACGCTATGCGCTTGCGGGCCAGGCTGCACGTCTGAGCCAAATACAACATCTGGTTGCGCACGCTTCCTCCGGCCATCTGTCCTAGGAGGGCACATCTCCATTGGAATCTTTTGTGGCTGCTCCCTGGTTGCGCGGGTTCCCACTGCTGGGAACAGAGACCCCTGCAGGCTCTCAGCTGGCACAGAAGCTGTGTGCAAGCTGGAACCTTCTATTCGGGCCTGCGTGTCTTACCCAGCTCAGAGCACTCTCTCCTTTCTGAAGCCCAATCTGTAATCGTGCATATTACCTGCGTGGGGACTCCAACTGGGACCTTCTGGGCCCAGAGGCAGTTGTGGTAAGAGGGGGGCCAAAAATAAATTTGCATCTGGCCGCACCTCCAGGAGTCAGGCAGAAATCGGCCTCGGCTGGAAGGCACCCTGCGTGGCTCCGACGCTCATGCCAAGCAGGTGCTGGATCAGAGCTGATGGCTTGATCAGTCGTTTACTGAGAGGTAGAGATTTTAAAATTGGTGTGTTTTGCTAGTCGCTCATCATGGGCCCTGATAACAAACACAAAGTGTTATCAAACTAAAAACTCCTTCCCCGTTCCCCCTCGTGGGTGGGTCTAATTTGGTTTCAGGAGGTCTCAGCTTAGAAAGTGATGGAGAAATGGAGAATTTCTCTTATAAATTACATGTCCCTTGGGGACCCCGGCCCTGCAGTTACCAAGTGCGGTATCAAAAAGGTAAACATCAAACTGGTAACGATCCTTTGTGCTTTGTTTCTCGCAGCTGGGCTTGTGGAAGGCAGTGAAGACTTTTTTTTTCTTTTGCCAGCTTCCTCTTCTGGAAGCCGGTGGTGCCGGTACCTTCCGCACAGGGATGCTTTGGACTGTGTGACTATTGCAAGAGGACTCACCAGATGTACCAACTTGGTTTAAGAAAAAGAAATTTGTTTTCAAGTCAAAATGAGATAGTATCAGCCTTTGTGTTCTCTAAAAGCAAAGAAACAGGGGCGCCTGGGTGGCTCAGTTGGTTAGGTGTCCGACTTTGGCTCAGGTCACGGTCTTGCACTTTGTGGGTTAGAGCCCCGCATCGGGCTCTGTGCTGACAGCTCAGAGCCTGGCGCCTGCTTTGGATTCTGTGTCTCCCCCTCTCTCTGCCCCTCCCCTGCTTATACCTCTGCCTTTCTCTCTCCCAAAATAAATAAAAAAATTTAAGAAGGACAGAGAAGCAATGCAAATACACACCTACACACACACACACACACACACACAGCCAAGCCACTGTTAGATTTTGCAAAAATCTTTTTCTTTAATGACTACAAGGTAAAGGATTATTCTTTAATTAGGTGTTTTTGCATTAAACTCACTCTGCTCTAAAGTGCTGTACGCTTTGTCTCCTTATTGCACGTTTTGAACAAATCTTTCATTTTAGTGATTACTCCCTAACCCGTCCTGGTGGACGTCGAGGGACCAGCTTTGTTTCTAGGTAAGGGGGAGCTGCAGGAGAAGCTGGCTAGCCGCAGCACAGGGGCACAGGCCATGGGGGACCAGAGAGCGCAGTCAGCGGGCCAGGCTCCCGACAAGTTACACCTCACAAAGTTATAAGCGGTGGAGAATGAAAGTCAATTTGGATGCTTCTAAAGGGAGCCTCAAGAAAGTGCTGAGTTTTCTCAGTGTGGTGCTCTGAGCACCTCCACATGACTTTGGGAGCATAAAGAATTTAATCTTTTCAAGAGGCGAAGTAACACACCACTTTTTCGAAGGTGAGAGTCAAGGTCGAGCTGAAATAAAAAAAAGGGCGGGGGGGGGCTTGAATTAGAAAGCGGGCGGCATTGCTCACACTGGAGATACGGGCTTGGAGAAGGCTTTTCCTTTCTGGAAGCTCTCAGCGGAATGGAGAAGTTGTGTTTTTTTTCTTTTTTTCAAACAATCCCTTCCTAACCGCTTCTTAATGGACAAGAGTGGAAAATGCCTTGGGAGATAGGCTGGCCACGGCCCCATCGGTTGCTGAGAAAGTGAAAGAAAGGGGTCTTTTTCTGGACAAGTGCGGTGCGGGGCCTCCGCGGCCCCCGGGTTTGCTCTGCAGCATAAAGAAGCCTGTCTCGGGCAGCCGGGCGGAGGGACGGAGGCCTCCGCGGTGAAAGGAAATCCCGGCCCAGCTGTGAAAACAATGCGCTCGCTCAGTAACATAATACAGCGCGCTTGCGGGCTCAGAGTTGGGTCCTCTCCTCTTGAAGTGGCTATAAATTAACCCATCAAAGTGAAAAAGGCCAAACTTCAGGGTAAGCCTTTCCCCTTCCAGGCACCAGAGACTCTGTGGTTCCTTTGGTAGCTGCTGTGCGTGTGCGGTTCTGTATGGAGGTAACACCATGAAAGTGCGTGCATGTGTCTGTGTGTGCATGTGATTTTCTACTCATAAAAAAAGCGTTGCCTTCGGAAGAGCATACGCCTGGGCCAAAATAGCACGTCCTGCGTCTGAGAGGTTATATAGAGCGGTCTTGTTCTTTCCTTAGAACCGCCAGCCGTTTATAGAAGCTGGATCTTCTTGAGAGCCCTTGAAAATACATACTGGTTTCTGCGTCCAATACGCTGGATAGAAGAGTGTTTTTTTTGTTTTTGTTTTTTTACTGGGCAGCTTTTGTGTTTCTTTTCTTCTAGTTTGTCCCGTTTTATTTACCTCCCCAAGGACCTGGCCTGCACTTAGAGAAGTGCCATATGTACACTTTGTCAAAAAACCCAGCCTGGCACCACTTTCTTCTTGAGACGGGAGTGGGGGTGGGGTTGAGGGTGGGGGAGGTCTTTGTCTTTGGCCTTAATAAAGACACTTCTCCCACGTTTGGTGCCGAAGCCTTCCAGGAATGGAAGAAAACCATGGTCTGGTAGGAGCTAGGGGGTTAAGACCGCCCCCTGTGAAAGGACTTACCTGGTTGAGAGCGGAGAGGCAGGGTCCAATTAGGTCCGCCCTGGTCCGTTGTTGACCTTGGAGAATGTGGAGAGAACCGTTATTTCTGCGGATTAGTTATCCCGTCTCCTAGGCCTCGCACAGAGAAATGTTTGTGAAAGCAGAGGATAGTGTGAATTCTGAGCCCTGTGATGAAATATTAAACAAGAGAGGAGGTAATTTGATAATGCATCACAGTTTGGGGACAGACCCATTAAGTAAGTACGTTTGTGTAAGCAAGTAGCTGAAGACGCCTAAATCCTTTGCCTGGACAAGATGACCCAGGAAAGGAACGGGCGTCGGTGGTTGGCTGCTGGGACCGAAGCCCGTGGCCTGGGGACCTTTTCTCTCCTTCAAGGACCGCAGTTCTTAATGAGGTTTAGCTTAAATCACACAAATGCCGAAAACGTAAACGTGTCGTCAGGCCCCCTGGAATACATATCAAATTCCGTCAGTCCTGGAACTGGTGCACTTAGCAGACCGTGGGGCTGGTGAGTGGTGTGCCTGCTTGGCTTTTCCTGCCCTCAGGGGGCGCCTCCCACTCTTGACGCTTTGCCCTTGGGTCTTGTGAGCCCCAGGACCTCTGGGGCCTGTGGGTTTTCTCAGTGAGGCGACGGTGACAGTGGCACATCGTGGGGTTGTTGGGAGGAGCGTCTGGCAGGGAGATGCGGTGCTTCCTGAAGGTCCTGGCCAGGTGCCCGGCCCGGAGGGACGCTCGCCCCACGCCCCACTCCTCACCTCCTTTCTCTGGGCTTCTCTGAAAACCAGGATGCTCAGGAAATACGGCCGGTGTATTCTCTTTCCTTCCTTCCTTGTCTTGATTTCTCTGTGGTAAACTTTGCAGGGGCCCATTTGCGATCAGTTGGCTACATTCCGTCATTCACATTTAGCCTCCGACTCTGTCAGGTGTACATGCGTGTGTTACAAATGGGAATGGCATCCGTGCTGGCACGTGCAGACGCGTCTTCCAGCCACTGGCCAGCTGCTCAGGTGCCCAAGTAGTCTGTGTTAGTGCATATTCAAACACGTCCCTCCCCTACCTTTGTGTTTTACCGAGGGGGATCACACATGTTCTTCTGTACTTGCAATTTTTTTTCTTAATAATATAATAGGGAGGGGCACCTAGGTGGCTCAGTCGGTTAAGCGTCCAACTTCGGCTTCGGTCATGATTTCACAGCTTGTGAGTTCGTGCCCCGTATCAGGCTTTGTGCTGACACCTCAGAGCCTGGAGCCTGCTTCAGATTCTGTGTCTCCCTCTCTCTCTGACCCTCCCCCACTTATGCCCTGTCTCGGTCTCTCAAATATGGATAAAAACGTTAAATTAAATCTAACGGGAGATGAGGCCTCATCTCTGTCTCATTTCACCTCATTCTGTTTGACGACAGCACAGGACTGCCATGTAACTTATTTACGGTAATTGATGGGATGTTTAGCTCAGTTCCGGTTTTTTGGCTGTTTTATGCAATGCTAGTTGAACATTCCTCTCCCAATTTGCTCATATGGACAAGCATATTTGCGGGACAAGTTCCTGGATGAGGCATAGTGGACGAAAGGGCGTGGACATGTACAGTTTGATAGATGGAACCCAGTTGTCCCCAAAGATGTTGAGTCATCTTGTTCTTTGTAATTTAAAAAATCTTTTTACTTGAGAAGAAAGAGTAAGGGAGAGGGGCAGAGGGAGAGAGACAAACTCAAGCAGGCCCCAGGCTCTACATGGATCCTGACGCCAGGCTCAATCCTGAGAGCCTGGGATCATGACCTGAGCTGAAATTGAGAGTTGGATGCTCAACCGACTGAGCCACCCAGGCACCCCAATGTTGAGTCCTTTTGTATCCCACTCCCCTGCTCTCTCCACCATTAATGTGTGTGGCTGCCTGGTCCCCCCAGACCCTGACCTGCATGGAGCAAAGTCCGTCTTCCCTGGGGCTGCCTCTGACCATGCTAATTGTAGTATCTTTGGGCACTTTTTTCTCTGCAGTGCCGAACGCACGGGGATCCTCACGGTCCCTGGCTGGTGGGATGAGAACTGACTGAGGCCGCACAAGTCGGCAGCCTGGGGTCAGTCCTGCCTCTTGAGGGATCCCAGAAGGTCCCTTGGAATTTATTCGGTAGTTTTAGAAGACGCATGGCCTCAGCGTTACACTGCCCAAAACGCATTAAGTGCAGCCTGGCGATATTTCCGAAAGATGCTCCACGGGAACCGGCCGTTTCCTGCCACTGTATCCCTGTCTCCCGAATTGGTATCTTTCCTTGGTAAACGATTCTATTTGAGGCCTGCTTCTGTGACGCAGGCTATCGCGGGGGGCTTGCTGCCAGCTGCCCGTGACACGTGCATTTAAGAGCAGGGCTGATTATGACTTACTTTCCTCTGGAGAGGCCTGTATAGTCTTGTAACTTATTAAGAGTTGGCAGTCACCGTTAGTGTTCAGTGAGTGTGATCTCTGACTCTTTGGACCCAGGACTCCGTAACGGAGGCGGTCTGGCAGGCAGCTGTAAGCGTTCAGGTAGGTCCGTGGCGACAGGAGCACCGAGGTGGGTTTTCTGTCCCTCCGCTTGTGGCTCTGACCTCAGGGCATTGGTGGACATGTCTCCTGGACCTTCCTCTGAAACGCCCTCAGAGCGTCTGATGTTAGTGTCATGGTCAACATGGAGACCATAATTTCATTTACACGAATCAGACCCGTTTGGGTCTGTACTTACAGGGAGGACGTAGGGAAACCTAAAGCAGTGATGTATTAACACAAATGTTGTCCCCAGACTGGAATTTCCCCCAAAGCTGACTCAGGGAGGAAGACATCAGGCTCATCTCTGTGCGCCACCGTTGAGCCCCAGGGTGCGGGAGTCGGCGGGTGCTGGAAGGTTCTACAACTTGTTGATTCATTCGCTTCTAAAGATTGCTGGAGCGACATGTTGGGGGTGGGGATCACCGTCTTCCTGGCCTTTTAATTGCGTGCACTTGCAAGTCACATTTGTCTCCAGCGTTTCTCAATTATAAATTAATAATAACAACCCATTAGAAGTTACGGGTGCTGTAAGCCCCAACTCCTTTGGGCATCTTAATAAAAATGATAATTAAAACCATAATTTACAGTAAACGGGGACACTGCCCAAGTAAACCCACAATGCAGAGAAAATGAGAAAACCCAAACCAGAAGGAGCTTCCTGGTGCCAGGGCCTTGTTCTTAGCTCCTACTTCCTTAGGGTCTTTGTCCGTATTTGTGAGGACTGGGTTCCCACCCTGATGTCCTTTGTGCCTGAGGGGTCTGTGACTCTGTCCCCACCTTTCTGTCCTGCCAGTGAGTCTCGCCGGGGTGGTCACCTGCTCCAACTGCCTCCTCCACCGCCACACACAGACCCACCCCTCCTCCTCCGTAGTCTCTGCCTGGGTAAACCAGGGCCACCCTCTTCCGGGGCCAGGCTGGCATCTGCGGAGACGTGTGGCTCTCCCTCCAACTTAGACTCAGGCAGCCGTCAGGCTTTGGTGTGATGTTTGCTTCCCAAAGTATTTTCTAATTTTTCACTTAGTTGTTCAGCCTACGAGGATACCTTACCCCTTCCTGGCTGTTCCCAGGGCTTCAGCGTCTGCAGCTCACCTACCTTCTGTGTGACCACCAGAGGTGTCTTAAATGAATGTGATGATAATAGTAATTAGTATTACAGCTGTATAACGTGTATCACTCTATGTCATTATGTAGTTGTAATACTAGTACTCGTTATTATTGTTCATAATGCTGCTCTCTGCCCAAATTCTTTCCCAGCTCCCTGCCACCTGCCAGGACCCCACAACTTCTGCTTGCCGGGCCGGGTTTCTTCTGTCGTGTTCTTTCTTCCTCCTTCACGCGGGTCCCCTCTCCAGCCCATGATCTTGTCTTGTTTTTCTTGGCTCTAATGGTTCATTTTCACCTCCTGTGGTCCCAGCATGGTTCTCGCCCAGAGTTTCTGCTACCGCTCGGTGACATTTGGGAAACGCCAAGAAGGCGGGTCATCACGCACGCAGCACGGATCCTAATGCGTGCAGGTCCCCGAGTCACTGCCCTGTGTTTCCCAGCAGAAAGCTAAGCGCTGCCACCAGGGCTTCTGGGGTGGAGTTGGTGTGCTGATCTTCTCATGCTTGACAGAGTGGGACCTGACAGGGTTCCAGTAAAATCTTGAGCCTGCCCGCGTGAAGCATTCTTTGAGATGTGACAGTTTGGACGTGAAAATTCGGATTGAGACAGTTTTGGGGCCAGCCTTGCTCATCGTGTCTAGCATGAATCTTACCTGTATAATGTGCACGCGAGCCTCGAATGTCTACAGCAGTCTGGCAGGTAAAGTCACCAGCGTGGGTGTTGACCATGGGCGACAGGAGGGCACAGACCCCGTCTCTAGCCTGTGGCCACAGTGGGGTTCGGGGCCCTGTGTGCTCCCGTCACAAACTGTTGAGAGAAGGTGGATATCTGACCTTGGATATATAATCTCTTGGTTTTTTAATGCTGGTGACTAATTCGTATTAAGGAAGGAAGGAAAGAAGGAAGGAAGAGAGAGTGGGAAGTAGAATGGGGGGGGGAAAGGAAGGAAAGGAGATGAGCGAGAGAAACATGTTTGAGTCAAATGGAACAGGCTGTGGGTTTGATTGACCCTTTGATCAGCAGTTTGTAGCCTCCACTCTAGAGAATGAAGCCTAGTCCAAGAAAAGCGGGTATTTAGTTTTTGGGGGGGGGTGTTTTCCTTTTTATGGCATTTTACTGTTTGTATGCAAAGCTTAAAACCCGACAGCAAGATATGAAACCATCATGGCCACTTGCTTTTCCGGATTGGATCAGACGTAACAAGTGCTAGAAAGCGGATGCTGCCCATTGTTTTAAAATGTCTTCTCCTGTTTTCTGTATATTATTAGCTTTAAATATTCTTCCGAACACACTTGCCACCTCTGTGCAGTTAAGCCGGTTCAATTTAAACATTGTCATCAAGTTAATTTTTTATAAGATGAATCAGGTTATTAAATTTAGTAAACCATTGCCTTCATTATTTTACACAAACTTTGGCACGGTGCAGGATTGGCTCAGCACGGCTACATTTAGTTAATTAAACTGGTCATCAGCCGCGGTATTAGGAGTGTGAGGGATGCTATTCTCAGGAGCTTTTCCAGGACTCTAGCGGTAGGTAGCAGTATTAAACTTTTTTTCCCTTCTTTTTCTTTTCCTTCTCCTTCTCCTCCTCTCCCTCCCCTTCCCCTCTTCCTCCTCTTCCTCCTCTTCCTCCTCTTCCTCCTCTTCCTCCTCTTCTTCCTCCTCTTCCTCCTCTTCCTTCTCCTCCTCCTCTCCCCCTCCTCTTCCTGTTACTATAACACTCTTACTATAAGAGTCTTAGTGTCCTTCCTGTTAAACCTTCATCTTTTCAAATATCCATGCTTTGGTTTTGGCTCCAAAGGCACTTGTAAAGGATAGGAAGACAGAGCTGTGTCTTGCAGCATTTAAAAGGTGACCAGCAACGTGTAATGCGTTGCTCAGATAAAGGGAGACGTAAGAGCCAGAGGGTGATTCTCTGCGACACAGAAGCAGATGGCTACACGGCAACCATGGCCTGGGATTCCGTGAAGCAGACACGGTGCAAATGTGGGGTCCCTGTGCCTTTTTTGTGATGAAAGCTCCTCTGCCATAGGTCTTTTTGTCAAGTGAGCTAGCATGACTTAAGAGGTTTGTTTGGAAACATCAATTTGGATAGAAAACAGGCATGCTGTCTCCCCTACAGATTGCCAGGCAGTGTCATTCAAAACCGCAGTGAGCCCTGTTTTTTGTAGGTTCTTAATATTTTATTCACTGTTAAAAAGGAAGTTAGGGAGCCGTCAGTATTGTTTGAAACAACTTGGGTTGTTTTGAAATAGTCCAGAATTGTAGCCTATTAGCCACCTGTAAGGACCGTTCATTCCTTCGGCAGATATTTATTGAATCCTCCTGGGTGTTAATCCGTGGGATACAGAGATCAAAGGCATGGATTCTAAAGGGTTTACAGTTAACCTGGTGAATTGGATGAATAACACCCCGGTCGGCCTGGCCCTGCATTGTGTCAGCTCTCTCTGTCACTTAAGAATACGGTTGCTGACTAGTGGCTAAGTACTGTGCCCACCATCTTCCTCCACATCAGTTTTTTCTTCTTAGAGCCTCTGATGAAAATGTGATGAAAAATATTTCTGATAATTGCTCTGATCTGTACATTTCGCAGGGACGCAGAGTCCACCATCTTCAGCAAGCTCTTCTGGGCGTATAAAGTCTTGGAGTGCAAGTGAAGTCGTTTTTGGCCACCTCACGTTCCCTCCATACGGCTCTCAGTATTTCCTTAGTTTGATTGATGTAGCACATCGGTCAGCAAGGCTTTGTCCTAGGCCTGCCCCCGCCCAGTCTTGGACCAGCTGGGCTACAAAACCTGGGGTTGTACTGCTTTCTCTTTTCCCACATGATGTTTGATACCCTTTGCCGCTGGTGGTGGGTGGGGCAATTAGCATCACAGATTAAAATTAATAAATTCCAGATCATTGTCTTTTGGCCTCATGGCTCTAAGCTATGGCTTCAAGCCCCTTTCACCACATACACCAAAGAGGGCACAAACAGATTTAAATGTTAAATATTTCAGATTTGAAATCCTTTGGGCAGTATGTTAACATCAGATTCAAATATAGGAGGTTTTCCTTAGATAGTGGTAAGTGAGTATCTTGGGATACGGAACTTGGCATACCTTGAAAAATAGCTCAAGCTGTCTCAACAGTCAAGTTCACGTGTGTTCTGGAGCTAGTATTCAGACAAATGGAATGGTGAGTCTTGTAGCTACTTTCTTTAAATTCTGGTTGATGTTAAAGCCAGTCAGCTCCTGGGTTTGCTGTTGGGAGCAGATCTAGTAGAGAGTGTTAATTTTTCAGTCCTAAAGACTGTGTTCTGTTTGAGAGAGGAGACACAGGACTGGAGGATTTTGGGAAGAACTGGGAATTAACATTTATTTTCTCCCTACTCTTGTTACGTTAGGCTCTTAGTGTAAGTTTACTACTTACTCCTTGTTTTAAGACAAGATAGCTGAGTTTCTGCTGGGTTAAAGGCATAGCCCACAGCATATAAATAGCAAGAGCTGGGGTCAACAGAAGTGTGTCAAACTCCTGAGGCTGAGTTTTCCACTCTGCTGTGCTGGCTTCCCTTGAGAGCCGGTTTATAGAAACGGACCGGTCCCCATGAAGATTAGATCTAGGGAAGATGTGAATGGACAGATTTGCTAGACTCTTTCCCCTGGTGGTCTCAGCCAGCTCATGGCACTCTGATCTTTCATGCATATTCACGGTGTCTTGAAAACAACAATCTATAGTCGTTTGACCTGGCGTCGGCTGAATTACATTCTTTCCCCTCCAGTAGGGTTGATTCATTTGCTGTTGTGGGGTACGCCGTGTGGTCTTCCTCACGGCCCATGAGACGCGCCGTTTCACCCTGAGAGCCGTGGTGTGGTACGCAGGCTCCTAGCTATTCTGCATCTTTGCCAATATTTGGTGCGGCCACTTTTTTGTTTTGTTTTGTTCTATTTTTTTGAATGTTAATTTATTTTTGAGTGAGAGCGAGCGAGTTGGGGAGTGGCAGAGACACTGAACTCTTCGAAGGCAGTGACCATATCGGAGTCCTTTATATATTCCTTATTCTTTATATTGAGCACAGGATCTGCTCATTATTAGACAGTCGTTAAATAGCAGACTGTGCTGTGAGCTCCCCATGGCTTGGCCTTCACCTTGGGCTTCACCTTGGGGATGGGGCAGGTTTGCTCAACCTCAGCTATGTGGACACTTCGGGCCAGATGATTCCCCATTGTGGGGGCTGTCTTGTGCTTTGTAGGGTATTTTGGCATTTCTGGCTTTTACCCACTAGATGCCAAGAGCACCTCATCCCCTGTTGTGACCACTGAAAATGTCTCTCGTTATTTGCAACTGTCTTCCAGGGGACAGATGGCCTCTGGCTGAGAGCCACTCATGTAATGTGTGTGGTGCTCCATGAAGGCCATTCAGCTGAGTCAGTGTTTGGCATTTGTGTTTTCTAATGTTGACTTTCCTTTAAACCGTAGGGTTTGAAACTGCCAAGTCTTTTGCCCTCCATGGTGCACACGTGATCCTCGCCTGCAGGAGCATGACAAGGGCCAATGAAGCTGTGTCACGCATTTTAGGAGAGTGGGTAAGCAAGCACTTGACCTTTTTCTTTTTTTTTAATTGTCAAATACGCACGCCGGGATAAACACATGGGGGTTTTAGTACAGTGCGTAAAGTTTATTGCTCTTGGAATAACGGTTTTCTTTATTTTTAAAGTCCTGTTCTCTTTGTTTATTTTATGAATGAAAGGGCAAGCAAGCCTGTTATTATCCACACATTTGTTTATGGTTCATTGTCAATGTCGTCTTTCTTTATTAGTCAGAGATTTGAGAATGTTTACTCATTCAGCCTATTTAGTAAGAAAAATAAAATGTGGTTAATGCCCGCGTATGCAGCGAAGAGTTTGTTATGCTTCTGGTTTGTAAGATTAGAAGGGGAGGCGGGCGGGCTTTAACCCTATCTCTGTTTTTCACTTTTTGCTTTTCTCTCCCCGTGTGGATGTGGGTGTTGTGCACATACATTTACCGAAGGTCCTCGGTGCACTTGAGGCTGAGGACTCAGTGTATCCAACAGAACAGAGTCCCTGCCCTGCCCTGGGCTTGTCTTCTGTCGGAGAAACAGACCGTAAGGGGTAATGACGTTTAATATGGATCCTGCTGCCAAGTTGTTATAAACACAGTGAAGCCGAGCGAGGGAGGAACAGGCATAGCGTGGACAATGTAGGGTTGGGCAGTTTGCAGAGAGCCCTTGGGGGTGGTGGCGCCTGGTCTGACACTTGGATGAAGCAAAGCAGCGGGCTGTGTCCATGCCAGGGGACCTGTTTTCTAGGCAGTGGGAGCAGCACGTGCAAAGACCCGGGCGTGGGGGCATGCCTGGAGGATTCCGGGTCAGCAGGGAGCCTAATGGCAAGGGAGGAGGTGACAGAGGTGCTGCGGGGCGTCCCTGGGACCTCGAGTCAGTGAGGAAGAAGACATCAGAGGGTCTGAGCCAGAGAGTGGCCCGGTAGGTCACTTCTGTAACAGGATCACTGGGCTTCAGTGTGAAGTATGGTTGTGTTCATTCATTCGCTCGTCTAGTATTCACGTACTTAGGACGTGGACCCTGTCAGCGGTACTGCGGTCTGCTGTTAAGGGAACACTGTCTTTGTAGAACTTTCGGCCCTGGGTGGAAGTGTGATTTCACCAACGACACGTAAACATCAATGTAAACTTGACACGGTAGTCCTAGGTGCTAGGAAGTATATGTCGTTCTCGGAGGTGGGGAGTAGTGCCTGAACGCGGGGGACATTCAGCGTCCCCGAGAAGGAAGTGACTGAGCTATTGGGAAAGACCCAGGGGAGGATGCAGAAGGTCAGACTGGGCAGAGGGCATGGCCTGTGCGGTGGCCCTGGAGGGAGGACACCCTCGAGAGGCCGGGAGCAGAGCGAGTCGGCGATTGGACGGTCCTTGCTGAGGCTGTCTTTGTTTCCGGAACACTGTGGAAGATTCCTTGCCGTCCGAGGAGACAGACCGCGGCTGCTGTGGGAGAACATCTGGTACTTCGGGGTTGTGGCGTCTGCTTGGGATTCTCTCTCTTTCTCTCTGACCCTCCCCAGTTCCTGCTCTCTCTCCCTCAAAAATAAATAAACAAACTGTTTTTAAAAAGAAAAGGAATATTAATTTCTGCATTTTCAGTAGATTTCAAATGAACTGCTTCCAATTTAGTATATTTCTTTTTATTTATTAAAAATTTCTTTAATGTTTATTTTTTTTTGAGAGAGAGAGAGAGAGAGACAGAGAGAGAGAGAACATGAACAGTGAAGTGGCAGAAAGAGGAAGAAACAGTCCAAAGCAGGCTTCAGGCTCCGAGCTGTCAGCACAAAGCCTGTTGTGGGGCTTGAACCCACCAACTGCAGGATTATGACTTGAGCTGAAGTTGGAATCTCAACTGACTGAGCCACCCAGGTGCCCCTCAAATTCAGTATATTTCAAATGAACCATTATCTTGAGTTCTGTGGATTGTTTGAGTTAAATTAAAACAGAGATAACAGGGCCCATTTTTTTCCGGATGGTCTTACCATCTCGGTAAGTCTACAGTTAAGTTATAACCTATATTAGGTGATGTAGTCACCTTTAGAGATATACAAGGCGAAAAAATGGTAACGTGTGCATATGGTCTGAATCTTCGTACAGGACCGGGAAGGTATAAAGTAAAAAGTGAAAGTCCCTCCCAGGCCTTCTCTTGGAAGGTAAATACTATGAACGACTTCTTGTCTATTCTTCTAGGAAAGTTTCTCCACGCTAGGAAACGTATCTGTGCGCTTGCGTGCTTGGAGTATTTCACCGAATCCCCCTGGTCTTGTCCGTGCACATCAGCCCACCTCATGTTTTTAACCGGTATATAGTCTCCATCATGTGCTTACGCCGTAATTCATCTGAGCAGTTGGCCCTTTCATTGACTTTTATGTTGTTTGCATGGTTTTGTTCTTCTAAGTGACGCTCTCTGAAAGTTCAGTCTCTTGCATTTTCATCCAAAATTCCATCCACAAAGTTACATAGGGCAGAATGTTAGCAGCGGCCTCATTGATTCCAAGGGCAGTTGTACTTAAAATTTTGGTAGCTGCTTCTCAGCTGTCATCTACTGGTATCATACCAGTTTCTGTCCCTGCTGTCAACGGGGAAGAGTGTTTAGCAACACGCAGTGCCAAACATGTTCAATTTTGCCCATTTGATGTTACTCCAAGACTAGAAAAAAACCAAATTCAGTGGCCCTAGTAATACTGCAAGAAACCTATTGTACATGTTACTAATATTTAAACGGGTCTGAGGAGGTGATGCTAAAACACACACGTGTATGCATTTAAAAAAATATCTTATTTATTCTTCATATAGGAGAACAGATAGATTTTGCATTTGACCCATTACAACCATTGTTTTATGGAGAGAGGCGGAAAGCCCTGGATCCGCCCTACTTTGCATCAGTTAGTGGGCCTTAGCAAGCCTCTCCGTCTATTTTGTGCCTCTGTTTCTTCCTCTCTTTTTCTGACAAAGAAGGTTGAATGGTATGAGCCTGAAGACCCACTATTTCGTTTCTCTTTCTTGCATTTTAAGGCAAAATTGGGTCGTCGGGAGTAAGTTTCAGATGACAGAACGTATCATTGTATGCTTTTGTGCTCCGTTACCGGTAACTTGCTGTCAATGGGCCAACAGTGTCCCCAGAGAAAGAGTTATCCAGAAATATGCACTGTCAGGCGTGTGAGTAAAGGACATGGGAACAGAAACAAAGCTGACACTCACACGGCGGTCCAGACGTTTAAGTCAGACGTCGTAGGTTGTGGACTGATCTCATCTGTTTGCGTAGTCCCTGCGAATGCCTCTCTACTGTTTCCTATTTCCCCTTAGACTCTGATTACGGGAGCTCACGGTTAGCACCAAAAGCCATTTTCTGTCATTGCACTATTACCGTGGTGTTGAGTATGTGACCCACTCGAAGCTCCCCTCACTACCCCACCCTTGCTGCGTGCTGGTTTGGTTTCCTTCGGGCCCTTCCAGACCTCATCTCTGTGCTGGGATTTAATCTGGCACATCATTAAATGCCACCTTCTTGTGCTTCTCAAGGTCAATTTGATTGACTCCAGTTTTTCCAGCTGCTAGCCAGCTTGAGCGTGGTCATGCTTTATCTGGGGTGAATCCTATCAGTAGCAGAGCCGGGAAGGTACTGCAGCATATTGGCGCCTCACGGGAGGTTCTCGAAACGATCCAAAGTTTTTTGTTGCAGCAAAAGCTCACTCAGAAGTCTCTGGGCCGTTTGGCTCAGCGCTGGCTCGCCTGTGCCAGGGCTCTGCGGGCATTCTCAGCTTGGCTCTGAAGATGGAGTTCATGCCTCCTTCCCTGACTTGTTCTTCCCTGCCCAGTCTTGCTATTCCTGCCTCCACGGCACATTCTAGAATTGCTGCGTTCCAGACCGTACATGTCTGCCTCTGTGCCAGAGGACCATTATTCTCATGCTCACCGTGGGACATCTGACACCTGCTCTGCATTGAGTCCCCGTCATCTGCAGGGTCCTGGGCAAGGCATTTCATGCCCCTGTTCAGGAGATGCAGAAGCCTGGTTTTTCTCCAGGCTACAGAAGAGCCAATGGAGGGCGTAGGGGTGAAGGGATCCTCCCAGACTCACCCAGCCGATGAGCACAGAGGCAGGCTCCTGGCACAATTGGTCCATTTGGCCTCCAATCCCAAAGTCTGTCTACCCCACGGCATGGCTTTTCTACCAATTTTGGCATCATGCATGTTCCTTACCTCTCAGGCTTTGCTTTCAGAATTGCTCGATGCTATTTGAAGGATTAATTTCAGGATTAACCCTGTTCCTCAGAGAAAGCAACACTTATGTGCCTTACTGTCCTAGGCAATCCCTTTTCACGCAAGGCATCCTTTATAGAGTTCTCAAACCACTTTTGGGGGGATCTCGCTATTTCATAAAATATAGCTTAAATGAAAACACATTCTATATGGAATTCTATTAAGAGCCTATATGTAATTATGACTACTAATAATTATTTCATGGGAAAATGCCCCCCTGCTGAGATGTTTAGGATGCTCAAAAGTTAGTAACACGAATTGAAAACAATGAAAATCAGATAACGTGGACAATATAGAAGTAAACTACCCTCTTAAACAGCCAATCCATTCAGCATAATTTAAAAAGTAGAGAGAGTCGGAAGGCCCATCAGTCCCCAGTCATATCTCAGTAAATCATCTCTGGAACCGGGGTTCATGGCTATGTCTTTAGCAGCCGTCGTGTGAGGATGTGATCTACCACATTCACATCCTTCAGTGGATTACACACTAGGTCTAAGACAAGCACCTGATTTTTCCTGGGTATTTCAAGAAGCCCACGCGACGGGCTGGCTGAGTAGATGACTTTCCTGTTTCCAGGATGGAGTGGGTTCCCTTTTGTTTGGCAGCACTGTCTCTGTGGGAGGACTCCATGCGAGTTCTCTACATTTGGGACACAGATAGATGTGTTTGAGTCCCTGCTCTGCTGTGTGGTTTTGAATTGCCTCTACTCAGTATTTATCCAGGGACGGTTTTGTGGCTCTGTTTATGGAGACGTGGCCTGTCCCGTTCTCCATCCTGAGATCTGAGGACCTCCAAGGGGGATTGCATGCAGTGACCAAGAGCTGGTGAGGTATCAGATGTACTTTATAAACAGCCACAACAAGACTCGGGCAACCCAGCGTAGAGCTCTTCTTGAAAGGCCTATGTGAGGCTCCTACTTCCGCTCCCCTCTCTCACCTTATTACCATTCCTGAATTTGTAGATTCTTATAACTTGGGAACTGAAGGTCCTGGTTCTGGGGAAGAAGCAGAGCGAATGGAGCTGCAGCAGGTGGGCCTGAGTTCCCTCTCCTGTAGTCAGTTGTGTGCAGGAAGAAAAGAGGTGGGGCCGTGGCTGGGGGGCGTGGTTTGAAAGGGCAGGGGAGGCAAGCCTGCCTCATGTATGGCAGGCCCTTACCTTATTGCTTATTATGTAAGAGAGTTCACATATGGGGGCTGCCCTTTGGTGAAATATGGGGCCCAATGAATGTTCTGAAGCTCTAGCATCTACTGGAGTTTGAGGTAACCGATGAGTTGGGCAGAAGTAGCCTGGCCTGGGAAGAGGGGCTGATGGCCTTCCGTTGGCGTTCTTATGTGACCCACTCCTGAATCCTCAGAATGTGGCTTGGATCTGTTCCCCTATCATAAAGGAAGAGTGACTCAACCATGTTTAGTTTGGTGAGAAGCTTTGGTCCCCAAGGAAGACTTCAAGCCCATGCTTCTCTGACTTGTGTTTTTATTTGGCTTAGACCTCAGGTCTTTTTAGAGATTGGGTAGGAGTACGTGTTCTTGGCCAGAAGAAGGCAACAGGGATCCAACTCAGCTACTCTTGTTTTCTCATGGGTATGTTAGCCAAGATTCCCCAGAGGTCCAGGGAAGGCAGGCTGGGTGGTCTTGAGGTGGCTCCTGGGCAGATGTCCCTTCGTGGGGCATGTCACCTCCAGCTGATGACCACTGCTGTAAAGGGTGCGGTGTGCTAATGGCGAAGCGTACAAGCAGATACACCCTATGACCTTGAGTGAATTTCTTAACTTCTCCAACAATGGTTTCTTCATCTATAAAGTCCAAATAATAATATTTATGCCAGGAGACATAAGTGCCTCTATTAAACGCATTGACCATATGCATGTATAATCTTTAATGCATTGCTGAGGGTAGATTGAGTATTCAATTAAATTTTATCTGCTGCTATTAATAACAATAATAATAATTTCTTATTCATACATGAGGGTACGAGTGATGCTTATTCTTCTTAACCTCTCCAAGTGGCTTCAAGAGTTGCTGTAGGGAGGATGTTTATCAGCATGATTCAAATGGGGCTGCAATGAATTCTTTCTCCGTCTTCCTGTGTCTGGACTCCTACATTTTATTAGATGTGTATTTAGTTTGTTGATTAGTATTTCCCAGTGAAGCTCATATTAGCACTCAACTGTCATTTGAAAAGCCATCTTAATTATTTATGAGATTGCTTTTTCTTTTGTATTTACTAAGAAATACACTTTGCATATATTTAGGAAAGATGATTAAGGGATCAGTCATCAGGAACAGCGAGCGATGGCTTATACCAAAATGGTTATTGAGAAAGCAGGGAGATGAGGGGTAAAAAGAAAAGATTTATTAGTCAGAGGTAATGGGATATGCATGTGTTAGGGAGAGCGCATGCCCGGTTCATTGTAACCACACAGTCTGATGCTGGCGAGACTGAAGTGTCATAATTATTCCGTTTTTCAATAGATTTGATACCGGGGCAATTTATCTCGTTGGAGGGAAGGCATGTGGAAAGCTGATGGTATTATGTCATTGATAAGCTTTGGAAATAATGATTTTAGTAGTGTTTTCAGATACGGAGGATTTGGTATCAACACATTTGTCAGGCACATGGGTTCGACACTTCACTTTGCTCTGCTTTTAAGAGACACCAGCACCCTATGTTTTCATGACATGATACTGGGAGTGATGGGTCAGGATGCTGAGTGATCAGTTGCGTGCACTCTTAGGGACCCTGGGGAAATCCAGGTCCCGTCAGGCTTCCTCATAGGTCCTTTACGATCTGGTGGACTTTTGGCGTTTGTGGGCATTTCCCCTTTGTTAATAAAAGCTGAAATCCCTTAACTTGACTCTGCCTTAGGTATGATGCCTTCTTTTATGTTGCATGTGTGTGTCCGGGGGAGCGAGCAGCCTTTGGGGCGGGTAATTTACAGGCTCGATGCCTGTCTGAGCCGGTGACTTGGCTCGGGAAAGATGGCCGTCATTCACCACATGCCAAGTTACAGGACTCATCCCCGTTGTTTTGAATGATCTTTAGCTAAACCAAAAATATAAAAACTATTAATATTATGAACAGTTGTAGATTATTGGGAAAAATTCATCTTAAATCAGCTGCTGGATTGGTTCCTCATTTCTTAGCTTTAAAAAATTGTTTTTATGTGTTAGTATTGGATTTTCAATAAATAAAGTGTGGTATAAATAAGTCTGCAAACCAGCAAGAACTAAATAAACCACTTGCTTAAATCAATAAGCATGCGTACACACACACACACACACACACACACACAAACACACACACGAAGGTGAAGACAAAGTTCTAGAGTTCTCCCTTAGGGCATTTCCTTTTTCAGACTGTCATGGTGTGGTCATTTCCTGCAGATGGGATTAGGTATTCATATATGTCTCTCTACAAGGCATAATGCTTAGCATTTAGCAATGAGATATCCATGTTGTGTGTTACACCGACTTTGCAGGTGAGGCATTGGAGGCTGGTGGGGGTGAAAAGGCTTGCCTGAGCTCACCCAGCTGGGAGCCACAGGGTGCAACCTGGGTGTGAAGCCATATTTGCCTCACCCCAAAGCCGTAGTGTCTCCTAATCCCAAATTCCTGGTTGTGTTATGTCAAAAGACTGGCCTCTCTTCTTGAAAGATGTAGCCAAAGATTGTATTCATAGAGGTTTGTGTGTTTCTACGTGACCATTTTTCTGTTCATGTAACAAGGGTGCTGATTCCCCAGGAAAGAGAACTCCTGGGTGCCTTTTGGTAATCTGACGGAGCTGATGAACCTCCCCTCACCGAAGGAAGCTCATTCCTTCCCTGTCCTTCCCAGACTCACTTCAAGTGGTGTACAGAGTGTTTACTGTTCTATTCAAGTTGCATCTTTGACCTTTCTTGTCACAGGCTCAGGAAAGATTCTTTATCAGATAATAAATTATGCATCCTCCTCCTTGACATAATAGGCTGCTAAAATATTCTGAATTGTCTGTATCTTCAGAACGTCCCACACTTGTGCTTGGTCCTATCCTCAAAGTTTTTTGTTTCATTTCTCATTCCAAAAATTTTGCATTGATGTAGTCGCGGGTGTTATTCATTGTTCTTTGATCGCTGTCTGTGTGTCTTTGTTTTGTGTTCTTTTTCCCCTCCTGGCCACTGCTCTCAGACTTGAACTGAGTCGTTCACACTTTATATCCACTGTAACCTTTGTAGGACGGGGTCTGTGATTAACCATGGAGTTTTAAAGAGTGGAGTTGAACATAAGTGGCTAGATCCAAACCATTGCTCCCAATCATGTGAAACCCAAAGCAGATGCATCCTTTCACTAATATGGGGTCCCCAGAGTTCTTATTAAGCAATTTTGACATAGTTTGAAGAGACAGATTTCATCTTGAGATGGTGTTCAGCCACTGGTTCAAAGGCCTCCTTCTGGCCACTAGGCATTTAGACTCTTCGTTACTTAAGAGGAAAAAAAACATGCTTGAGACCGGCTTTCATAAGTATGACCCGACCTGACGTCGCAGGTGTTAGATTAAACAGAGACGAGAAACAACGAAGCCTCCTACACCAGGGCAAATACGGAAGTACAAGTGTGGACGAGGCAGCCAGTCTCAGAGTGGAGCAGCCCAGCCTGTAATAAATCAGGGTTTGCTTTAAGTATATTTTTAAAATAGACTGATTTGTAATTTACAGGGAGGCAGCCCAGCGGAGTAAAGGGAATCCCAGCTTTGGAGTCTATACAGGCTAGGGATTGTATCCAAGTTCGAGCACCTGCTCACTGAGTGTATCCCTGGGGAAGTTTGGTTACGTCCTTGAGAGCTCTTGGTCGTGGCAAGGATGAAGCGAAATAACACGTCACGTGATCTTGTGATGTGTATGATAGGAAACCTGTGTTTGGTCTTACTCCTGTTTCTGGAGGAGCTCCTTAACTGACTGAGCCACCCAGGCGCTTGGAGGAGCTCCTAAAAGCCTTGGACTTCCCCAAGTGAGGAGAGCCACAGACATGTCTTTTGTTATGTTAAGGAGGTGGGTTCTGGACCCCACCCAAAGACAGGAGCCTGTTTCCAGTGGAGCCAACTGCGTGATGAGAGGGCTGGAATTTCTAGTCCTACCTGCAGCCCCCGGATGCAGAGAGGGCCAGAGACCAAGTTCGGTCATCAGTGGCCAGCGACTTAATCAGTCATGCCTGTGTAATGAGCCCTCCGTAAAAACCCAGAAAGGAGAGGGTTCAGAAGGCTTCTAGGTTGGAGATCCTGGAGAAGGTGCCCCTGGGGAGGGCAAGAAAGCTTGTGCCCTTCCTCACTACCTTGCCCTCTGTGTCTTTCCTGTCTGGCTGTTTCTGAGTTACATCATTTTATAAGGAATCGGTCACCTAGTGAGTAAAATGTTCAGTTCCATAAGCCACTCTAGCAAATCAGTCAAACCCAGAGTGGGGGTTGTGGGAACCTCTGATTATAGTTGGTCAGTCTGAAGGGACAGGTAATAACCTAGACTTGGTGACTGGGGTCTGAAGTCCAAGGAGGGGGTGATGGGAACTGCCAGTCTGTAGCCCGTTGGTCACAAGCACAGGTGACAGCCTGGGGCGGAGGCAGTCTTGTCCCACTGGACCCCTAACCGGTGGGATGCGATGCGACCTCCAGGTAGATGGTGTCAGAATCGAGTCGAATTCTTGGACACCCTGCTGCTGTAGGAGAACTGTTGGTTGGGGTGGGGACCCCTTCCCCCGCTCCACGTTGGAATTTGGGTCTCAGAAGACACATCCTCTCTTGTACAGAATGTGGCACATAGTAAAGCTCAGGAAACGGTACTTGCTGGACAGGCCGACTTGTTCATCATTTCCCTAAATTAGTCAAATATTCCCAGAAATCTTGTTGAAAAATATATTTCCTTTCTACCTTTTTTTTTTTTTTTTAATTAAATGACCAGAGTGTGAGGACGCAGCCAAGCCCACCTTCCTCTTCCCATCAGTGTGTCAGTCGGTACTCAGGTGAGCTACAGTGAGGAACAGCCTCTTCCTTCCATCCCTAGGTGGGGAGAGGTGACTGTCCGTGTCCCCGGTGCCGACCGTGTGCAGCTGGCTGGCTTTTTGCAAGGCTGGTGTTACTGAGGGAGAAAAATCAACTTTGTGTTCCCCCGGGACTCACGTGGAGCCGGTCTCTCCACCGAGTCGAGGATGCAGGTGTGACTAGATATTGAAGACCCTAAAACAGGAAGTCTCTGAGGTGTTCGCGGTGTTTTAAAAATCCGTCCACAGATTCTCTGATACTCTTCTTAGGAGGGAGGCCTCTCCTCCCCTTGAAGGTGGGCCGTACTTGGCGATACACGAAATGACTAGTGTGTGGCAGAGACGATGGAGTGGGACACCCAGGAGGGGTCAGAAAAGGCGCGCGGCTTCCTCCTAGCCCGCCGTCCTGCATTACTCTCTCTGCGGGAAGCCAGCCGCCGTGTTGTGAAGACGCTCAGGTGTCCCTGTGGAGGGCCCCACGAGACAAGGAGCTGAGCCCTTCGGCCAGGAGCCTCCAGAGTGAGCCCCCTGGGAATCCTGCAGCCTTGTCAAGCCTGCAGGTGACTTCCGGCCGATGGATTGACAGCGACCATGAAACGTCTTGACTCAGAACCGCTCGAGGTTCCTGACCCCACAGGAGCTTGGTGAGGTGACAAACGCTTACTGGTTAAGGCCACTACGCTTTGGGGTTATATAGCGGTGGTCACATGCATGAGGCTCATGCTCCCAGGGGAGAAGTCGGACCATGAGTTCAGAGGGCAAGACGTGATTGCTTCCAAATGCGAGGGACCCTGAGTTCGTACAGGATCGTCAGCTGTCCAGGTCAACTTGTTTGACCTCTTGCCGGTGTGCCCGCCGCTCACACAACGTCCCTGAGCAGAGATCTGCTGGCCTTGGCTTGTTCCCTCCCGGCGATGGGGAGGCCCCTCCCTCCAGGCAGCGCCTCTCAGTTACAGAGGCCTCTCATATATTGAAGGCAGCGTCTTTCTCGGAGCGTCTCCTGCCCACCGGCCCTGGTCCTGCCCCCCCCCCCCCCCCCCCCCCCCCCCCCCCCCCCCCCCCCCCCCCCCCCCCCCCCCCCCCCCCCCCCCCCCCCCCCCCGCTCCCGAGTCTCCCTGGGCCGCCTCCTCATCAGAATCCACCCAACACCCGCATCTCTCAAATTCCTGGAATAATAAATCAAAAGTATTGAGGACATCGGGTTACTAACAGTTGGCCATCAGGCTGGCTCCTCTCCTCACTCCGCAGCCTCCATGCCCTTTTATTACTGGGGTCTGGGGCGCGCATGGCAGGGCTTGGCAGCGGGGGGGCCCCGCCCGGTCCGGCATCCTGCCGCACGCCGCAGATGTGGAGCCCAGACCTGCTTCGCCTTCGCCGGAGTTAATGAATCAGCGCGAATGAAGAGCACGGCCTCTAAGTGACTGCGGAGCCCTGCGCTCGTTTCCCCGCCGTTCTCAGAGTCTAATTGTTCCGACTACAATGTGATCTGTAAACTGGGTAGCTGGGAGAGACTTCAATGCGTCTTTGTAATGGCTTTGTTGTTGTTTGTTGAGAGGGACTAATTAACTTTGATTATTGCACTAATATTGTGGCACTTTGACAGCCTTTCAGATTTATGACTCTGGGAAAATAAACAAATGAAATGCAGGTGCTGGAGCAGAAAGAATAAGTTATTACTGAACTTTAATTACTTGGAATGTGTAGCCAGGAGAGAATTAGTTGATGAATTACAGGATGCTTAAAACCTGCATCAACTTGTGAGCAACGTGAAGACAAAAACGGAAAGGGGGCTGGGAGGGTCCTGTTTTCAAGGCCGGGAAGGATTGGCCATGTCTGCACTGGTCTCAGGAGTGATTCATTGATCAGTCCCTGTGGCTTCCTGTGCCTGGAAATGTGCCCCGTGCCTACTCAGAGCCCCTTCCCTGCCCGGTGCCTACAGCGTCACAAGAGAACCTGTTTGAAATGCAAAATCTTGGGCCTCACCCCAAGACCCCAAGGGATCTGAGTTTCTGGAGATGGGGCCCAGCAGTCTGTGTTTTGTGTTTTTTTTTTTTTCTTTTATGTTTTTTTTATTTTTGAGAGACAGAGACAGTGCGAGCAGAGGAGGATCAGAGAGAGAGGGAGACACAGAATCTGAAGCAGGCTCTAGGCTCTGAGCTGTCAGCACAGAGCCTGACGCGGGACTCAGAACCCATGAACCGGAGATCATGACCTGAGCTGAAGTGTGATGCTTAACCGACTGAGCCACCCAGGCGCCCCCCCACCAGCAGTCTGTGTTTTGAAGTCTCTCCAGGAGATTCTGATTCATCAAACAGTTGAGGAGCAACCCTCTACAGTACTGAGGCCGTTTGAGTGATTGGTTGGTTTTTTGGATTTATTTATTTATTTATGGTAATGAAAGGTCAGGGGCAGAGTTTTGTCTTTGCTTACAAAAATCAGATGTTCTCACATGTAGTTCCCCAACTAGACCAAAGATTTTCAGACTGTGTTTTCAATGGTACAAATATTTATGAAATGATCTATGATGCGTTTCGTATAGTGGGCGATAGAAAGCAGTTTGGACTGTTGTCATTACTTAGCATCAAGGGCTTCACCAGTGAGGGCCGACTTCCCAAGTGTAACCCAGGCCTGAACCCAGGGCGTGTGATAGGAAGGGGACGTGGAGGACTCCTGAGTGGAGCTTTCCCCAGGTGTTGAGGAAGGAGCTGCGGGCAGGCTGCATAGGATGAGGTGGTGGGGGCACAGTCCAGGGCGAGGCGGACGACGTGTGGAGGAGGGGCTGTGGGAATGGCCAGGTTAGGACGCGGGGTTGGGGGGGAGGCCGCAAGCTGCTGTTTGAAGCCAGGTCGTTCGGGACTCCTGGGGGACGTTCTCCCAGGGGAATGGGCTTGATTCTCCAGGTGGTGGCAGCCATCGAAGAACCCACGCGGTGTGGTGCTGTCCATCCCCAGTGATGTGGGAAGGTCGGTGCTCAGGCCGAAAGAGGGGCACTGTTAGCCGTGCTCCCGAGAAGTGGGGCCACAGTGGCAGCTGTGATCCTTTCTGGCTCCCAGAATACACTTGCTTACTTCCTGATGCTCAAAGAATGTGTTTAAGTCTGTCAGCTGGGGCACGCAGGTGGCCCAGTGGGTTGAGCGCCCAACTTTGGCTCAGGTCATAATCTCAAGGTTTGTGAATTCAAGCCCCGAGTCAGGCTCTGTGCTGACAGCTCGGAGCCCGGAGCCTGCTTTGGGTTCTGTGTTTTCCTCCCTCTCCCTCTCTCTCTCTCTCTCTCTCTCTCTCTCAAAAATAAATAAACATTAAAAAAAATTTTAAATCCATCAACCAAGTCCTCGCTGAAGGATAAAAATAATCAACCCTTCCAATGTCGCCTGCTCTGAGAACCTTTAACACATTATGGAGGGAAATGGCCCTTACTCTTCAGAAACTCCAAGAAAATGGGGAGAAACGGGTTTACTCATCTGCAACCGTCTCTCAGGGGTAGGGTGGTCAGGCACGTCATTGTTCACATGAGGAAATGTTGGGAGCCGAAGGAGGAGCTCGTAATAATTCTACCAGGAGAGCAGCATAAATAACCTGTGAAGTCTGAGCAACCTCCTATGAGCACTTTATTCCAGAAATGCGCCCCTGCGTGGGGCCGCCTGTGGGTGGCCGGCCGGGCGGGACTCCATCTAGAAGGGACAGGTCTGGCCTCTGCTGGGGCACGTTTGAGCCTCACGCTGGCCTTAGTCCCTATAGTTTGGGGGCATCTCCTGTTAGCACTTTTCCTTTTAAAGGTGCTGCGTCCTCTCTCACAAAAGCTCAGCCAGCTTCCTGCCCAAGACGGTCTGTGGTTCCTGGACAGGTGCACATGTGGCCGGAACTCCAGATCTTTTGTGTTTATTCCAGAGACCCTTCCTTTCATACTGTTTGTCCCGCTGTCTGGAACCTTCTGATCTCCCTCTTATGGACAGTGAGGAGTAGGCGTGCCTCCCAGTGTTAGACTGAGCCAGACCCTCTCACAAGGCACATCTACCCAGGAAGCCATTGGGAAATAGATAGCGGTCATTTTATAATGGCATTTTTTTGGGGGATGGTTCACAGCTTGCCCTGACTACAAACACGGAGGCATGAGAGCTGGTTCAGAGTTTGTTTCTGGTGCTGGGTAACTTCGCATTCCTGGCGGAAGCGCTGGGGCCCTTGGCAGTGATGTCGGTGATGTAGTTGTGCTACGGGTGGGAGCCGCTCTCTGTGGCGCCCTTGGAGATGGTTTTGGGGAGACCTCAAAGAAGAGCAGAGATGATTCTACACTACTTCACAGTGGATGTTAAAACTAGAGTTCTTCTCAGTCATGTGTGTGTGACCCACTGGGTTTTGCACGGTTCTCTCAGCCATTACTTGTAGGGAATACAACAAAGATGTGAGCCAATTCATGCAAGAGTAGCATAATGAGAAATTCAGGTGTGAGTTAGTGAAGCTCTTTGTCTTTTTAGAGATAATTATGAATTCACAGATCACCTTTGGGTGTGCTTTGGTTATAAAATGGTAGATTTTAGGATTGGAAAGCACTTTCTGCCTCTCCTGCCCCCACCTTGACAGATGGGAATACTGAGGCCCGGAGAGGGTAATTGACCAGTCTCATGTTACTTAGGTAATTATGCCTTCTTTCTTTCACTTTTTCCCCCCATTTTATGTATTTTAGAGAGAAAGAGACACGAGCAGGGGGAGAGGGGCATAGGGAGAGAGAGGGAGAATCCCAAGCAGGCTCTGCGCTCAGCACAGAGCCTGATGCGGGGCTTGATCCCACCACCCCAGGATCATGACCTAACCCAAAATCAAGAGTCAGACGCTCAACCGACTGAGCCACCCAGGAGCCCCCCAATTGTGCCTTCTTTTGAGACATTGTCATGCTGTCCACTTATCTGTTGTGAAACACACACACACACACACACACACACCACACACACGTGTTTTTGAAAAGAGCATACAGTTGCCTGTAGGACAGGAATCTAAGGACCTGACAATGCTCAGTTGGGTGATTTAGCCCTTGTTATTTTTATGATAATGACAGCAGTGATAATGGAAGCCAGATTGTGTGCCATTCACTGTCCAAAACTTTTTAAATCCTTCGTTCAGCTCATCTTTCTGACAGCCCTCTTGGGTAGCCACTGTTACGAATCCTGTTTTCAGATGAGGATATGAGGCACAGAGATGTTTAGGACCTCGCCCAAGCTCACACAGCATATAAGCAGCAGAGGTGAAATGCTGCAGGAAGACAGAAGCCTCACCTGTTTTATTCTTCTCTGTGTCGCCCCAGGGCGTAGCTCAGTGCCTGGCCAGTGGAGGGACGTGGGCATGTTTGTGGAATGAATGGCAGAGGGTGCAGTCGGGTGGACAGTTGGGCCCCGGTGGTTAGCGCCCAGGCAGCAGCATCCCGTCCCTGTGGGAAGGGATGGTTCGGTTGGTTGGTTTTTGGGAACCAGACCCGCGGAAGGTAGAGTAGCCAGAGTTCTCTGAAGTGTAGAGCTCCGCACGTTGGTTCTCACGTCCTTGCCGCTGTGGTTCCCCCAGGTCCTCAGCTGCCTGGTCGCCCGTTAAAGGACTTGGTATTTCGGGGACACCGTGTGAAGCATGTGGCAATTCCAGTTCTTTGAAAATGACAAATCCCGATGCGGGAAATCTCCGGTAACCCGCCTCCCCGGCCGGCCTGGGGCCCTGGGAGCTGGCTGCGGTGAGGACCGGACTCCTCAGTCAGCTCGATTTCGAAGGCCAGGAAGATGGACCGTTGAGGTGGAGAGGGCGGCTCTGAACGGGGAGGGGTCTGTGTGGAAGGCCGGGGCTTGGATCCAGGAGACTTCTGGTCTTTTCTCGAGAGATCAGTAACTGCTCATAAATGAAAAGGCCTCGGATGGTGCTGGGCTTTTGGAAGTCAACGTGAGAACCTTGTTTCCTGTTACTTAGGTCAGAGAACAAGTTTCGACTGGCTGTGCTTCTAACGTCCCTTTCCCTTTCAGATGATATAGATAATACTGAATCAGGTATTCGGGACAGTCAGGCTGTCAAAGTAAGTGTGTTCCGAAAGAGAATTAAGGAGAGAGAGAGAGAGAGACAGAGACATCTGGGGGAGGGGGGAAGAGATATGGACACACACACACACACACACACACACACACGAGATGAACCCCTACGGAAGGGACGGAGATCAGGACACAAAGACACAGAGAGACGGAGAGAAGGAGAGAGGGAGAGACAGAGAACACCGCCCAGGAGTGTTTCTTGTGGACCTTCTGGTGCCGGCCTCTGCACGATGGGTTTGATCGCGGTGTTCAGCGCCCTCTGATCATTTCTTGCTTAGAAAGGAGGAAATTAGAATTGTTGAGCTATGATTTGTTTTAATCAGAAAGAAATTGTCTCACATAAATCTCCTCGTGAGTGCTGGAAAAGCCCTAAAGCGGCCCGGAAAAAAAAAATATCAATACTTTGCAAAGGAGGAATGATTGTTGCAATTCGGGGCTTAATTGACTTTAAGCCTTAACGAAGCCCCGGCCAGCGTGGCTGCACACGCTCTGCGGTTGGACTCGGCGGTGAGATCCACGCCCGGAGAGGAGGAATTTAGGGTGGTTATTTGGTTCTTTGCTATCGAGGCAGTTTTCTAATGGAGTGCGGCTACCTCATGCCAGATAGTAATTTTTTTTCTATGAAGAATAATTTTTTTTTCTAACAACCATAGTTTATTTTAAGTTACAGGTTTTTCTCTTGGATATATTCATTTGTGTTAGATTATTGCTCCCCAGGTGACATTTCACTGATGCTGTATAATTAAATATAGATTTTTTAAAAGAAAAGATAGTATATATTTTAAATTTATAAGCGGACAAGCTGGAGGTGTCTAAGGGCTTTATTTAGGAGGAGGAAACAGCTCACCTGATCCAGGTGCTGGCGGTTGGAAAGGTTTCCTTTGGCCTCGGCTCGTCCCTGTTCGGCGCTAGGCACCTTCTTGGGAGGGAATGCGGAAATTCTCTTCATCGGTCTGGGAGGATCGATCTGTGAGCAGCGGACTTGAGATTCAGTCTGCCTGAGCGTGACCCTCTTTCTGCCATTCGCGAGCCAGCTGACCCTCACTTCCTGTTGCCCCTTTTTCTTCATCTGTGACATGGGAGTGGTACAGTACCCAAATCAGAAGGGTGTGAGGATCAGCCGAGGGCTTGCACAAGAAGGGCTTAGAGGGACACCTGGGTGCCCAGCAAGTGCTGGCAAAGATTAAAAGAAAAGACCGTTGGGAGCCCCTGTGTGGTGTGGCCTCTGCCCACCTGTCTCATTCGTCCCTCACCGTTGTCTCTTCCTTGTCTCACTGTATCCGACTCACTGCTCCTCCTCAACTACATAGTCTGCTTGCGTCTCAGCCCAGAATGGTTCCTGTGCCTGGAAGGACCTTGGGCAGGCTTGTCCACCCAGCCAGCACCTGCACATCCCGTGGACCCCCTCCCGAGGGTGTCCTTCCCACAAGGCTTTCCTGGACCACTCTGCCCTCTCCGCTGGCTGCCCCTCCTCCCTCCGTCCTTTCAGCAAATGCTTAGCAGAACCTTTCTCTGAGTCAGGTACCGAATTTGGCGCCGGCGATATGACAGGGGCTGAGAAAGCAGTGTCCTGCCTCCAGGGAGCTTACGGTCCATGCTTTCATTATGCACTGGTGACCGGATGTGTCCTTACTTACCATATGCCTGGTATCCCACTAGACTCTGGGCTTACGTGGATTCATAAGATGTCACCCTTGCCCTTGAGGAGTATGGGTGTGTTGACAAATTAATAATATAAACTCTCTGGATGGTGTGTTTGTACATGGGTCGGTGGGGAGGAGGAGAGCAAGACTTGGTTTATGGTGTGGGAGCAGATCACAGTGCCTGCGTTTCTCACCACTCCGGATGGCGTAGGACTGGCTGGTTGGAAGTGTGCACCTTTTCCTTTGGCTCTAGCCAGCTAGTTAACGGCTGCAAACACAGGTTTTGGAATCCGCCCGACTTAGGCAGGACCCCTGGCTCTGTCGTGTCCTTGCAGCGTGTGACCTCAGTCAAGGTGCTCCTCTGTGCACCTCTTGATCTGACTGTGGAAAGTGGGGCTGTTGCGTCCCCCAGTGCTAGGAGGCTCGTCGGGATTAGAGGAGATCCCAGCCACAGCCCAGGCTCAGTAACCGGCCAGGTTCTACTCTCGGATGGAGAGCTTCTGGGTGTTAACCTCCCTGTGCCTTGCGCGCTGTGGGTTCTCAGCCCAGAAGGCACCCCTGCCTAACCCCCTTCCCGCCAGCAGCCCCGGTGGCCACGAGGGGCTGGCCTCCCGAGGGCCGGCCGGAGCCTCAGCTGGGGAGATTTGCTTTGTGCTCAGCACAGCTTCCTCTCCATGGCCGTGGATTCTGGAGGCCAGCGACAGCTTCCAGAAACCTCTGGTCTGTGAGCCAGTTTGGAGAAAATGGAATCATTCCCTGTGCCTCTCGGCTCATCTCCTCACAGCCTGCGCAGACGCTTCGGGCAGGCCTCAGCAGCTTCACATCAAGGATCCCGTCACGGCCCTGAAATAAAACCGTCCCCCGTTGCTCCCCGTGTGCGAAGCTGGGTCCCAGGCCCGGCACACACCCTGGCGGCGCAGCAGCGCCTCCTCCCACAGGGTCGTGAGGTCCTGCAGGAGCCAGAAACCGCTTCAAATGCTCGGTGTTACTCCCTGCGAGCATTGCTGAAGGGAGGAGCTGCCAGCACCCCAAAGGGTCAGCCGCACGTCCAGCGAGAGGTAGGAGAGGTCTTTTGAAGTCTTTGGAGAAGCGGTTTCGTGTCTGGATTCCATGGCCGGGAGAGGCCATGGCCGCATGCCCCAACCCACCAGGTCCGTGTTCAGCTGTCACTGACATGGACCTCATAGCGGCACGTCCCCCTTCTCCCTAGCAAGGGCCCTGCTGCAGAAATAGTCGTGGACCTGGTAACTTACAGCCGTAAGGATTTTGTGATTCGTGGAGGATTTATATCTGAAAGAAAATGGATGGATTACAAATATTAAACAGCTCAGCTGGTCCCTTCATGATGAATCGTCGAGATCTCTTTTTTCCCTTCTTCATGCTATAAACATATGGCATGAATTTTCTGCTCTCATTACAGATGCCGAGAGAAGGCAAAGACAAATATTTATATTACATTCATGTTTTACAGTAAAAACACTGTTCGGTTTGTTTATACAGTTCCACTGTTACAGTTTTTATGGTGGATAATGAAACCGCTGTAAAACCGAGCCCGGGGTATACAGCAGACGCGATAAAGCCCCAATATTCGGGGAGACACCCTGGATGGAAGCGTTGATGTCACGTGCACGGAGTCAACAACTGACTTACGGGTTAGGACAGGCCAAGCTTGGCCGTAATAACAAACAACCTCACCGTCTCCGGGACTCACGAGAACAAAGGTTTATTTCTTGCTCCAACTGCCTTTCCATCACGGGTCGCTTGGGCGGCTATTAGATGGGGAGCTCGAGGACCGGCTGAGTAGCCTGCGTTGCCGGTGGGATGGAGGAAGAGAAAGGCATGCGGACCCCGTAGACTGCTCCTCACGTTTATGCTCAGAAGGTGACACTGTCACATCTGCTCACGTTCCACTGGCCAAAGCAAGGCCGTTGGCCACAGGAGGCTTCAAGAGTCAGGAAGGTGCGTGCCCGCCACGGGAGCAGGAGGAGGTGGAGAGCTGGGGCATCAGAGGGCAGCCCTAAGGACCCCCTTCCGTGGCTCCTTCAAGCCTGTCTGTAGTTATTTAACCAATAATCCACTTTTGATGCGACCTTGAACTGGAAGGGAATGGGGCAGGTACTTCCAAGACCCCCCTGCCAGCCATACCCAAACTCCTTAAAATTGATGATTCTGTCCTCGTTTTATGATGATCTGGATGGAAAGGATCCACGACTGTCCCCAGAAACAAATTTCCAGGCCACAAGACTTTGTCAGGTTGAGCTCTGATTTTGGTCTTCTTCCTCCCTTCCTTCCTCTCTCCCTCCCTCCCTTCCTCATGTCCCTCGTTCCTTTCTTGCTTTGCTGCCTTCTCATTCCCTTTCCTTTCCTTTTCTTTTTTCTCTTTTCTTTTCTTCTCTTTTTTCCTTCTTTCCTTAATAAATTTATGTCTGGAAGCTTATCAATAGACTGTACTCCTTCAAGATGTATTACTGTCAAGTGGTTTGCACTGCCACCAGAGAGTAGGCCTAAAGTACGGGGGAGAGCCACACATTCAAAGGAGGCAAGAAGCCTAAATTATGAAAACAACCCAAATGACTTTTTTTTTTTTGGCACACTTTATTTATTTATTTATTTTTAGTAATAGTTTATTGTCAAATTGGTTTCCATATAACCAATTTGTGCCCGCCACCATGACCATCACCCCCTCCATCCCTCCCCCTCCCCTTTCAGTCCATGGTTTTCAGTATTCAGTAGTCTCCCTTGATCTGTGTCCCTCACTCTTTCCCGCTCTCTTTCCCACTTCCTCTCCCCATGGTCCCCTGCCAGGTCTCTCCTGTTAGACCTATGAGGGCAAACATATGGTATCTATCCTTCTCTGCCTGACTTATTTCGCTTAGCATGACACCCTCAAGGTCCATCCACTTTCCTACAAATGGTCATATTTCATTCTTCCTCATTGCCATGTAGTACTCCATTGTATATATATACCACATCTTCTTGATCCATTCATCAGTTGATGGACATTTAGGGTCTTTCCATGATTTGGCTATTGTAGAAAGT
>PISW01002303.1:214578-277855 GCA_004023785.1 Mungos mungo | reverse complement strand
ATTCATAAAAAAGTGAGGAAATCCTACCACTTATGACAACATGTGGACCTTGAAGGCATGACAGTAAGTGAAATAAGTCAGAAGAAAGATAAATACTATAAGATATTGCATGCACGTGAAAACAGAGAAAAAGAGATCAGATGTGTGGTTACCAGGGCTGGGGGAGGGGGTACTGGAGGAAGGCAAGGGGGAACTGGAGGAAGGTAAGCAAAAGTTATAAACTGTGAGGTAAGTACTAGGGATTTACTGAACGGCATGATGACTATACTTAACATTGATGTATGATATGTAGGAAAGTCGTTGACAGTAGATCCTAATAGTTTTCATCACAAGGAAAATTTTTTTTCCTTTCTATTTATTACATCTATAGAAGATGGATGTCAGTTAAACCTATTGTAGTAATCATTTCACAATATCTGTAAATCAAACCACAATGCTGTATGCCTTCAACTTGTACAGTGATGTCTGTCAATTATTTTTCAGTAAAATGGGGAGAGGGGAAGCTCATAAGTGGAAACTCCAACATCAGGGACTGAGAATGAGCACACACTGATGTCAGACACAAACGAAGTGTACCTGGCATCCTGAAACCCATGTGGATATAGTATATCATAAAAAAAATAAAGGAGGGAGTGATCCATAGAGTCAAATGCTGGGCTCACCGAGATGAACTTGAGAAATTAGTAATGTTGTCACAAAGGCTGATGTCACTGGTAAGTTTGGGAAGAGCAGTTCTGGTAGAGTGGTGGGGGCAGGGACCTGATTGCCGGGGACTGAAGAGAAGATGAGGAATTGGAGACCATGAATATGGATGCTGCTTACACAAGAAGTTTTGCCACAAAGGATAAAAAAAGAATTAAGGCACTAACTGCAAGGGGATCCAAGAAGTGTCATATTTGTCCATTTGTGAACTGTGATGGAAGAAAGTTTAAAAAACAAACAAACAAACAAACATAAAAAACCAAAACATGTCCCAGGGCTGCAAATAGCCATGCTGTACTGAAATGAAATAGTTAGCATCTAGTGCCCAAGTGGCAAGTGAGATAAGACCACAGAAATTTCCTCACAGTCAAAAGGCCAGAAGACAGAGTGCTTGATTGCAGATGGGTAGATAGGGTAGAGCATGTCTACAGAAATTCTCTTCCGACTGCTTTTGTTTTCTCACTGAGGAATGAAGTCAAGTCATCAGCAGAGCATGACAGGAGAGGAGAAGTTTTAGAGCTAGGAGCAGGGAGAAAAAGGTAGGAAACAGATATGGAAAAGAGGAAAAGTGGATTGCCTAAGACAGTACGGTAGGACTGCTTTCTTGAATAAGACAGGCGGGAAGATAGAGCTAATTGGTGAGAATCCCACAGAACTGGGGGTATCCCTGTGCGTGGGGAAGTGTGCAGGACCGTACTGCTTATGTGGTATACAAAAAAAAAAGACAATTGGGGAAACACACTGTGGAAATGGAAATCCAACACAATGTTTATAAGCCATTCAGAGTAATGAGGAAAATGTTAACAATCTAAAGGTGAGTGAAAAGGGACACCAAAGTCACATAAGCTATCTGAGCTTATATATGGGGAGAAAATAGAAAAATAAATGCCTTCAAGGAATATGTCCAAATGTCATCAGTGAGCATTTTGATGGACAGAGTTATAACCATTTTTTCCTAACACTTTTTGACACTAAGCTTGTTTACTGGGATGACGAAAAAAAAATGACCCGACATATTTGAAGGAAACAAGTCAAAACAAGTCAAAATTCCCAAAGAATTGCTACAATTACCTGAAAATGTTAAAGTAATATCTAGAAAGCAAGCATTTTTGTTTAAACTTGCAGGTCAAGGTTTTGCAAAGTTTACCTTTGAACCACTTGTATCTGAAATATCCTGGATACTTTTCAAATTGCAGACTCCTGGGCTAGAGCCAAGAGCTACTGAATCAAAATCTCGAGATGTAAAGCTTAGGAATCTGGATCTAAACTAAACGTTCAAGGCGGGATCTTTTTGCTCTTGCCAAGGCTAATCCCTCCACCTGTGCTCCCAACCTCTTTTCCCGTCTCAGAAACCTGTCAGTGTCAACGATCCCCCAGCTCTCTGGGAACATAAATCTGTTCCTCTCAACTAGATGTTTTTTTTTTTTTTTCCTGAGGACTTAAATTTAATTAAGAATATTAAAAAAAAGAAGTGATTGCATGTCCGAGTTACAACTAATCTCATTCCTTCTTTGAAGTAATTATCTAAATAAACCCATCTTTTCTATTTCCTCTTCTGCTACTACCCAATCACTACAATTTGGTGTCTTCCTTAATTATTCAACTAAAAAGCCAATGCTATTAACGTTGCCTAAGCCAATGGACATTTCTCCATCCCCATCCAGCTTGACCTCCGGGTAACATTTGACACCACTCTCTTTATAATATTCTCTTCCCAGAGCGCCTGGGTGGCTCAATTGGTTATCATCTGACACTGGATTTTGGCTCAGGTCATGATCTTGCAGTTCATGGGACCAAGCCCCACATGGGGTTCTGTGCTAACTGCACAGAGCCTGATTGGGATTCTCTCCCTCCCTCCCTCTCTCTGTCCCTTCCCTGCTCGTGTGCATGCATGCTCTCTCTCAAAGATAGATAAACTTTAAAATAAAATAAAAACATTCACTTCCCTGGGCTTTCATACCGTTAAGACCTTGGCTTTTGTGTTACCTCTCTGATCATGGATTCTCTCATTTGTAGGCCTACTTTCATCTATTCAGCCTTCCAGTTTTGGAATGTCTTAGGACTTGATATTCTTTTTGCCCTATACTTTCTCCCCAGGCAATCAGATGTTCACTCTTGACTTTAGTTACCTCCTATGAGCAGGTTACTCTCAAATTTATATCTTCAGAAACAAGAACATTGATAGATCCCAGGTAATAGATCTGTAATGTGCTTCAGAACGACTCAAGATAGGAGCATAGTGTACATAGATGAAAGGCATAAATGGAACAAGATCGATCATGAACTGATTACTCTCGAGGCTACGGCTTGCATATATGGGATTATACAGTTCTATTTTTATAGATTTGGGGCAGTTTGCATAAGAAAAAATAT
Source organism: Mungos mungo (assembly GCA_004023785.1). Classification (NCBI taxonomy): domain Eukaryota; kingdom Metazoa; phylum Chordata; class Mammalia; order Carnivora; family Herpestidae; genus Mungos; species Mungos mungo. The sequence continues at coordinate 274,780 of PISW01002303.1, read as the reverse complement.
ATCTCTAGCTTATGATGATGCTGTTCTCAGCTCAAGAGGCCTATATCCAACTGCTTAATTCACATCTCTTTAGATAATATTAGTAAACATAAATAACATTTATTAAGTTCTTCACAAGTGCCATGTCTTTACCACATATATTCTATTTCTCACAGGAACTATGCAAGGTGGTTACTATTATTCACGTGTTACAGAAGAACTGATGACACAACAATACCAGAGAATTATCCCTGGGTCCCCAAATGGAGGGTCCAACATTCAGATTCAGGCAGTCAGCTTCAGAGCCCTACTGAATTATCTCAAAGGTACTTTAAACTCAACTTGTCAAAAATGAAACATGGTCCCCTCCTTCCCCCCTCCTGTCCCTTTCCACTGTTCTTTATCTTTGTGAAGGTCACCTCCATTTATCCAATCACAAAAACCAGCAATGTAACTGTCGATGTGAGGTGTTCACGATCCCTCAGTATACCTACCTATCAAATAGGTACAGAATCTACCAGGTTATCTATGTTCCCATCTATTGTCCATCTATGTTTCTATCTACCAATCATCTACCTCCTACCTCTTCCCATCTTCTACACACTGCAATTTCAGACCAAGGTACTATTGCCTCTTCTCTCCGCTACTGCACAATGGACTTTCCAAAAGGAAAATCTGATGTGACCCCCCGCTTGTAGGGCTATAAAACCAAGTTAAAATTCAGACTAAAATCCTGAACGTGGCCCGTAGTTATCTACAGGACCCAATCCCATCCATCCTTTACTTTCACTCTGCACTTAGGCAAACTGGACTTATTTAAGTTCCTTTAATGCACAATGGTCCCCTGATCAAGTTCTTTGTCCATGCTCTCACCGCCCCCCCCCAATCCCACCACCTCAGATCTAGAAGGCTCTAACCTTTGCTGATAATTCTGCCTTGTCTTTCAGTTCTCAGCTGCAACAGCTTCACACTTCCTGGTGTAAGTTGGTCCCTCTTACATGCTCTTAGAGAAGCACATTCCTTCCAGCACTTATCATCAATTTGCTTATTTCATGGTCTCTCCCCATCAAGGGTCTCAGCTCCACAAAAGCCAGCATTGTACCTGCCACAAAGCAGGTGCTCAGTCAACATCTCTTGATTGCATGAATGAAGGAATATGCACTGACATCACCAAATGCACACAAAGTTTGAGAAGCCCTGTTGTATGAATCCGGTCCTTGTCCCTTACTCCATATTTCTGAAGACTGCTTACAGTAGTAAGAGATCGCCCTCATTCAGGCCTATCCCAGTCCATAAAGTGAACCTCTATAAAAGCAAAATATATATTAAGGCATCTGTCAATATCCAACGTTGAAGAGAGTGGAGAACAACCAAAACTGCTGCTCATGTATTGCCGACTAGAGTATAAATTGGTACAACTACTTTCAAAACTGTATGACTGTTTTATGATCCAATGACCAAGCAACACCATGGGTGTCCAATGACTTCAGGTTATGAATTTCTACTTGAGAAAAATGTGTACGTAGGCATACTGCAAATGCATGCAGGTATATGAAAAGCAGCATTGCTCCTGAATCAAATAGTTGAAAAAAAATCAAATGTCAGTAGAAGAGATAAACCGTAGGATACATATATAACGGAATGTCCCTTAGTGATCAAAATGGACAATGCAAAGCTATCTATATATAATGAATCTTACAAACAGAATTTCAAACCCTGATCTCTATCACCAGATACTACGTATAGAATGGCTTGGGGCTTTTTTTTGTTTTTACAGCTTTGAGATACAATTCACATAGCCCACACTGTGTCCATTTAAAGTGGATGGTGTCGTGGGATTTAGGATATTCAGAGTTGTGGCATCATCACCACAATCAGTTTGAGAACATTTTCCTCACCTCCACAAAATACGATTGTCCCCATTAGCAGCTGGTCCTCATTTCCACCAATGTCCCTGGCCCTTGGCAAACAGCGATCTACTTTCTGTCTCTATAGATTCCTCAGTTCTGACATTTCCAAATAAATATAACCACACAATTAGTCACCTATTGCAGCTACATTCTTTTACTTAGTGTAAGAATGATTTAATTCTTGAAGTCCAAAAGCAGGAAAGACTAATTTTAGGCATGTAAGGATACATGCATAGGTAGAAGAACAGAAAAGGAAATAATCACAGAAGTCCTGACAAAATCACCTGTATGACTTAGAACTTTCAGGGTTAACAGAAGTTTGTGATGTGGTAGGGAAACATGAGAGACCTCTGAGCTGCTGTCAATGTTCTTTCCTTTTTTGTCTTCAATGAAGACTACATTGAGTGTTTTATTTAATAGCTGTTTATTAAAGTACATATTTATGTTTGCGCATGTTTCTGAATGATGTATGTTGTATAATCCAAGATTTAAACAGTAAATATTTAATCAGAAAAAAACTATGCCCATAGCCTCATGATGGGCTCATTTTCAGTGTGATTGATTCAGAGTCCCACAGCATGAAGCCAGCGACCTTGTTGAGCCTATTGGATTATTATGAAGATTCCCAAGCCACTTTACTGCCATTTATTGATTCGTCTGGCCATTCATTCATGTATTTTCAGACTATTAGAAATGGGAGGGCCATTGAACATCTTCTAGAACTATTCCTTCATTTTGCAGACAGGGAAATTCAGATCCCAAAATAAAATTGCCCAAGGTCAAACAGTAACTTCGTGGCAAAAGCCAGCAGTGACTTGCTGATAATCTTGACTGCAAAGAGCCACTATGAGTTTTCCTGATATCTGTTCTCTCTCCTTCGATAGTAACAGAATTTTTATCTGAGAACATGGTCACGCAGATAGAGACTAAATTTACTAACCGCCCTTAAAGTCAGATGGGACCATGTGATGAAGTTCTGCCAAAACAGAGTATGTGGAAGTATTATACCTTGTGATTGCTTCTAAGAAGAGCCTGGAAGGCAGCCAGGAAACCCATGTTTTCTTCCATCCTGCAGCCTGAAATGTAAATGCTACCATTTTAACCCACAAAGGTGCAGAAACAAGAGTGTTGAGCTAGAAGACGATGAAGTTCCTAAGGAACTCTTTGGGCAGAGCTTCTGGATCAAGCTGGGATTCATCACCAGTGGAAAGTTAGGTGGAAAGAAATTAAGTTCCCTTGCATTTACCTACTGGCTCCCTGGGTTTTCCTATGACTTACATTCCAAATAATCCTTATTAATGCAGACACCAAATACATATTGACTAAACTACATTGTCTGAATCTGTGACGTAGGAGACCATGTTCTTTCTACCATACCATGGTCTTCACCCTTATCCTATACCCTATCTCCTTAAAAACAACAAAATCACAAAAACCAAACTCCCTATGCTAAGGTGCTTCTTGGTTTTGAACATGCGCTCTGGCTCTGTTATCAAAATGGGATATACAAAGGATAAGATGCTTTAATTTAAAAAGATGGTCCAAACCAAGCTCCAAACTCATAAATAACTTCACTGTGGACACGGAAGGTATGCTGATGATGTAGAGATAGGGGCTAAATTACTGTAAATAAATCCAGAAAGCTTAGCTGATAGCTCCTCAGATACTGATTTCAATAAAAGCTGTCGTAAGTGGGAATGCAGCAGTTACGCATCACGCATCTGTCATCCAAGAGCGTTCTGGGGGTTGTTCAATAGTTTCCCACTAAGTGCTTTAAGCTTTTAGGGGTAACAATGCGCTATAAATGTAAAGTGTTATTAGGATCACTACAAAGTGAAACATGAAAAATTAATGCACGTACACATCTCGCCTGGCCGTAAATCCAGGCTGCAAATTAGAAATCAACTGTATGTACTATAACGGGACCCAAGGTTCAGGACGCAAGGAAAGGAGCTTGAGAAACGTGACACTGACAATGAAATAGGTGGAACTGGCAATTTGGAAATGCACTATGCACTCACAGTTTTAGACTCCTTTGTGTGGGCGCTTCGGCAGAACTGTCCTATGTCCCTCTTGAGACTGAGCTCCCGCAGAGACCCAGAAACGTGGGGAAGGCAGAGGTGCATTTCAAGTCACTCTGGCCTCATCTGTTAGATAAGGACTGCATGTCCGTAAAGCAGCGGGAGCTCTGGATTCTGAGGAAAACCTATACATAAGAAGGGTTTGCAGCAGGTGCTCTGAGAAGCTGCCTAATGACTGTCAAAGTTAGGTTCCAGAAGCAGTGGGGTTTAGTTATTTTTAACATTTATTCATTTTTGAGACAGAGAGTGAATGGGGGGAGGGACAGAGAAAGAGGGAGACCCAGAAAATAAAGCAGGCTCCAGGCTCTGAGCTGTCAGCACAGAGCCCAATGTGGGGCTCAAACCCATAGACTGTGAGCTCATGACCTGAGCCGAAGTTGGACTCTTAACCAACTGAGCCCCACAGGTGCCCCAGAAGAAACAGGGTTTAGAAGAAAATCCTACTATATTCACCTGGCCTGAACATTTCAAGCAGAAAGGGGAAACTAACAGGGAAGGAAACAGGAATGCCACAGGGGGACAGATAGCCAACATCAACGGACCACTAATGTTGTGGGGACAATGACCCCCAATGTCTACATAGCTTCTGATCCACATGCACACAGTCTTCCTGGAGAACCTTACAGGTAACTAACTAATCCCAGGCCTCTCCCCATTGCCAGCCATAACCTGCTCAAAAGGCAAGTCCCATCTCACGATTCCCAACCTATCCGGTCTTCTCCCAATCCTGATGTGCCCTTCTGGCCCTTTCTGATGGACCTTAGCTTCTATGAGAAAGAAGGCCTTCCTTTGTGCTCTTGACACTTAGAATGCTCTAGAAGTTTAACTTCTTAATTGGGTATTTCCTTCATCTTCCACCTAAACTAAAACTCAGCTCCCTACGGAATCCATCTTCACATTCTACAGCATCGAGGGCCATGAGGACAAGAGGAGAGATCTGCATCTACCTCAGTTTCCAACACCATTTTGCCCACTGTAGATATCTCATGCCAGCAACATAATGCCACTTTCTATTCTCCTGTGTTGCTCTCATCTGTAGTTTCCAAGGTTAGTCCTGTACGTTGACTTCAGACTTAGCTACCTGGCTTCCTCCCTACCCCAAATCCTGTCAGAATCTTGGGTGACTCCATACCTATGACCATAACATATCTAATGCCTTGTCCTCAATGTTCCTTACTGAGTTCATCCTCAGTGACTTCTAGCTCCTCTCTACTTCCAGCATCACAGTCAGGACTTGGTCATCAACCCAAACTCCTACACCTTTTTTTTTTTTTTAATCACAAATCTCTTCTCCACCTACTAATTCCAACCACCCATCCTTCCAGCCCTTTCACTCCCTAATTGTCCCTAGGTGTGCACTTTGACTTCAGAGAAACTGCATGTCCTCTTTTATTCCCTTTGTGTCTCAGTCTATAGATAATGCATGAATATGCTCCTTTCTCTATGCAACCTAGGATCCATCATCAGTCGCATAAAAAAATACCTAGCCACTATCTTCAACTTCCAGAAATACTCAGTTTCTTGGAGACACTAGGTTTGCCTTTGCCTCATTGCCTTTGTGTTTGCTATTTTCACTGTTGATACTTTCCCAAATTCTCTGCGTGATTAATTTATACTCATTCTTTAAGACTCAATGGTCTCCAAGGGATGTTTTCTCAGTCATCCTGCCCTCCCCCTCCTCCTCCCCCATGCTGGGATAAACATCCTCTTTCTGTGTTCCCTCTTTGCTGTTCTGTTATTGCCCCTTTCAGAGTGTTTATCACACTCTATTAAATTTCCATTTAGGTGTTTGTCTCTCTCAGAAGTCTGCAAGATGCATGAGGTTAAAGATCTTGCCTGTCTCAACCTCATCTATATCCCTGATACCTAGACTCATTACAGGCACAATTTCTGTGCTCCACAAATATTCACTGAATGAATCCCAAATCACCAAGATTCCTCACATTTCCACGTCTTTGTACTCTTCCCTCAGCCTAGATATATCATGCTTTGCCTCCATCTGCTTCTTCACCTGATTCTTGATTTCTCTTCAGTCAGGAGCCCTGGTCCCATCTCTTCCAAGAAGTCTCCTCTGATTTCTCCATCCTTCTCTGGTCTCCCACAACAACCAGTATGTATTTATCATCATGTCATTTCTACTGTAATACAGTCCATCTGTTGTTGACAACAGATACTTCTGTCTCCTTAAAAGTTAGTGAATTACTGAAGAAGGTCCATGACTTATTCCTTTCTTCCCCCCTCAACTAGAATGAGACCTACCCAGAAGAGGGGCTCAATAAATTCCCATTTAGATATGTAAACAAATTATAATTTCAATTTTTTCCATCTAAAGCATAACTTATCATCAATCAAAAGCTCTTGATTTCCAGCATTCTCTCTGTAGGTCTGGGTAATCCACAGGGGAATGGATTTTTTCCAAATAGAGAACCATAGCAATGATCTTTATCTGAGCACTTGGCTGTTTCTTAATGCCCAAGTCAGTCTGCAGCCGTTTTCTCTCTGTTCCTGTATTTTTGGCTGGACAATTAAATCCCCACAGTTCTGTCTCTTCAGCTCCCATGGATGTTAACATTCATGCTTGCCTCAATGTTTAACTTCTCACTTTGTCTTCTTATATGTCTGCCTGATTTCTGATACATTATCCCTAAGACCTATCTGCATAAAATGAAATCCCTAAGCTCTTGAACTTGAATCCAGTTTGCAACTGAATTTGCTTTTACTCAACCATCTGCGACACTGATCTGCATTTTAGGAGAAGACAGCATTATGTGAAGATGGATGCCATTCAATATGTTTTTCAAGAACACATCCCATAACAGATCTCTCAGGGAAATCTCTCTCACATCAAGTCTCAATGGAAAGAACAATTACCGAAGTTTCTGATGCCAGGACCCATGTTTGCTCTAATGAGGAAGACCCGCAAAACCTGCCAAATTGACCAAAGTTCCGATATATCTCATCTAGTTCCCAGATAGGAGACATGAGCCTATGGTCACAGTCCCCAAGGGTTTATCCTGTGTGTCCTCTTCCGGTGTTTGACACCAGCACCAGTGCCAGCATGGCCTTCGGGTTGTGAATTCCTGTGCAACCAGACACCTCCTTTAACCATGACTGCACTCTAGAGACTTGCTAACGATCATGAACTCTTTCTGTGCTGCTGGATTTTGGCTCTGTCATGAGGAGAAGGGAGGCTGTTCTGTGCACGGCTGGATGCTTGGTACATCTCCCCTCAGTTTTATTTCTCCAGATGTTACCGAGCGTCCCCTAGAAGGCAAACTGCCCAACTGAGAAATGCTGCCCTAGCATAAGGTCTTTGTCTGCCAGGGTGAAAGCACATAGCTGCCATTCAGTATTCTGGCCCAGAGAAAATGGGGTGGAAAGGGAATCCAAGCAAAATCCAGCTTCAAGGGGCCCTGGGATATGCTGCTAGTACACGGGACATTATCTATCTATATCTATAGCAGGGGAGAACAAACATTAGGGGGTAAAAGGAGTAATGAGAAGAATTGTACACGTGTATACTAAAACAAACAGTAGTGTGCCCCCCACTGCCCCATGCTCCTAATGGCTTACAAGGGGTCAACGATTACATCAGATTACATTCACATACCAGTACTTTATTCTTCAGGCATTTACTTAAATATCACAGAAACCTATGGGAGAGCTGTAACTAGATAAGGCACTGACTTTCACTTCACTTGTTCTTTTTTTGTTTGTTTTTATTTTTATTTATTTTCAGAGATTGAGCATGCAAGTGAGCAAGCGGGGGAGGAGCAATGAGGGAGGGAGAGACAGATTCCCAAGCAGGCTCTGCACTGTCAGCACAGAGCCCCATGCGGGACTCAGTCTCACAAACCGTGAGATTGTGACCAGAGCAGAAATCAAGAGTTAGACCCTTAACTGACTGAGTTTCCCAGCAACCCCTCATTTCACTTGTTCTTTAGGAGAAGGACAAAGCTATAATTGTAGATGTAATGAATAAAAAGGACAGGAAAAGCCAACAAGGCAACCACAGTATAATTCAAGTTTGAGAATACTTTTTACGATTACATTGGACTTTTTCCCTATTTTCTTCAGTGTCATGTTATATATAAGTACTTAAAGTGCACCATGGTGTAGCTTTGTTGAATATTAAAATATTGATGGGTCATATTTTATCATGCTGCTCTGATAACATTTAGCCTTTTCCCTGCATAGTCTATTGAAAATCGTTGATCAAATTACCAATCTGCACCATTAAACCTCATTTACTTAAAATATATACCAAGACACAGCTCATTAGCCCCTGATTAAATCTGCAGGGACTACTATTACTTGTATCTAAATTCTCCAAAGTCAGTTGAGTTCATTTTCCAATAAATGCGGAGCTTACTCAAAATACCTGCACAGAAAAACAGCAAGTCCACAGAACACACATTCATACAGGCTCTTAGAAAACTTTCTCCACATTTCTATTTCATGCCCATTCTCCCTGTGCCCACCCGCACGTTTGGAACCTTCCCAGAGAGCAAGGTGATTCTAATTAGCACTCTTTCTAGAATATTAACAGATGTACCTCATGACTTTCTAGTCTAATAAGTACTAGAGACTCTCTACACCAACTGTTACTTTAGATGATTTTGAAAACCAGCAACATGATAGCTTTTTATTACCATCGTTTCCCAGTGGAGGAAATGGAGTCGTGTAGCAATGAAATGAGGAATGGTGGAGTGATGTGAGGGATCTGTGGTAAGCTTCCAGAAGGATAAAGAATCCTATGTACTAGTCTGCTGACCCCATAAAAGATGGGGCCATGTTTATCATGCTGACTACAGTATCACTTCATATAGTAGCCATCAATAAACACCTTGTTGATACACAATAAGGAAGGAAGGAAGACAGATGTGAGCCAAGTATTAAAGGATGTCTCACCAGACAGAGCAAGAAGGCGCTCTAGCCCCAGGAATTGGCACAATGACAGTGGCATTGAGGCCCACAATTCATAATCATAAAAAAGGTACCCAGCTGATAGAAGAAAAGGAAGCCTAAGTCCCACCATTGTTCTGCTCACTATGGACTCTCCTTGGGGGCTATACCTGCCCAGCATGTTACATCTTTTTCCTAGTTTGTCAGACCAGAGGGTGTGAGTTTTTCTTATTTACACAAATGCATCATGTAAGCTTCTGTATAATGTGTTATATATAATGCATAATAATGCTTCAGTGGGATGTAAAAGTACAACACATTCCAGGACTAGCCGTTAGTTTAGTAAAGCAAAACAAGGCACGTGAGAAAGGAAGGAAAACAAAGCTGGAAAAGTAGGTTTGGGACCATTTTCAAAGTAATCATATAGGTAAGTGATAACCAACAGAGTGCTAAAATGACCAGCTTTTCATCCTGGCTTCACTACTTTCTATTGCTTAACATTCATCATCTTGAAGATAGGGCCAGTAACAGTATATCACCCATATGGCTATTGGGATTATTGCAAGTGACTTTCTAGACAACTGTTAGAAGCAGTATTTAGAATTTGGGAATGCTCACCAGAATAAGTAGCTAACTAAATATCAGCATTTTTCAAAGACTTGTTTGACTGCAGTATAAGATATTTAAACAAAGACCAGAGGCTTGAAGCTACTTAGGGGGCTAGGATAATAGTCTAGGACAGAGATGGTGATGACCAAATGAAGGAAAGGGCTGGGAAGAAGGGAAGAAGTGGTGGATGGAAGACATGTCGGAGAGCCTATTCACAAATCACATCCAAATGCCAAAAAAGGATTCTCTCCAAATTCTAAATACCACCTCCATGAAGTCCAGGATCCATTAAAGATTTCAAACTACTGTTGCATAATTTGTATGTAAAGCCAAACCAAGCAAGGCCAGATTAAGGACTTGGGCATTTATCCTTAAGATCAGTATTTTCAAAAGTGTTATTTTTAAAACCACCAATATCAAAAATCACCAGGGGACTTATTAAACATGCAGATTCGTAGGTATCTCTCCAGGTCTCAGGGATCAGAGGCTTTGCGGTGTGTCTGATTATAAAGGACCCAGAGGGACCTTAAAGCATAAAGAGGCTTGAAAACAATGAGGGGAGGCTCAGATGCTTTCTAAGCAAGTAGGTGATATTCTAATTTGTGTTTTGAAAGGTTACCATGGTGACAAGGAGTCGGGGGGGGGGGGGGGGGGGGGGAAACCGGGTAAGAGGAGAGTGGAATAGTGAAAAAATTGAGGACAGGAGCCACTGTTATTCCCCACAAGCACGCTGCATTCCTAAGGACAGACTCCAATAATTGCACTGGCATTTCTAAGTAAACTTTATAGTTATTATGATTCTAATGACAAAATCTAATTCACGACAGCCCACCATGAACACTGGTAGGGTTTTCAGAGCCCTTTTATTGGGACATCTGGGAATAGAAGGATGAAGCTCTAGACACATAACACCTCAGCATGTTTTATTTTTTCTGTAAATATAAATAATCATTCGTTTAAAAAGAACAAACAAATATGTTTTGAGCTTCATCTGAGTTAGCCAACAGGCACTCTAGGCCAAACTATGAAGCTAACCACAACAGACAATTTGTTTTCTAACACTTCCCTGACTCTTACACTTTTGGAGTTAGACATGCTGAGGTGCATAAATATTCGTGGGTTTTTAAAGAACTAAACCAGTTGCTCTTAGTCAAGGGGGCCAAGAGGAGCTCACTGAAGGCTCTAGAACTGGGGAAAGTGAAACTTTGTTGCAGTTTTGAACCTTCCAGCAAATGGGACCTTGGGGGGTGTGGCGATTTCTCAGCCTGAATACTACAGTTAATAGCCTTTATAGTCAATAAGACCTAGTTTTAGCTCCTGCCATGACCTAAGTTGTTCAAAATCCTCAAGCCTCCGTTTCCTACTTGGAAATTGTAATGTGACAATAGCAATAGAATGTTGTAAATGTTCAAAATGTAATACCAGGAACACCTGCCTTTTGTGGATTAAGGGACATAGTCCAGGCACCAGGTACGTACTCCAAAAGGCCACTTATTATAGAAGATTAAGATCCATGTCTATACAGTACCTAGTAGATGGATGGCACGAGTGAAGCATTTACTAATTCAGTTGTTATTATTAACCCACTTACTACCAACAGTTATATTACAACCAATATTAATAATACACACTAGATAGAATGCTCTTAGGAAAGCTAAGCCCTATTTCTGTAGACTTATCTTTCTGCATTGAACAGGGCAACATCTGTTTCCATTGATAGTTAACTCCATTAATAGGACCCCTGAACAGAGCTTCACAGGGAAAGGAGAGAATACACTTTGTTTATATATGGAACTTACTGAACCCCTACCATGTGCCAGGCTCTGTGCTGGGTACAAAAGACAAACAGGTAAGTCACATTTCCTTTCCTGAAGGCACTCAACCAAATGAGGAGAAATTGAATAGGGATCATAGACAAACACGCTCTGAAATCACGGGCAAGTCATTCATGTTTACTGTAGGGTAGGCCCTGTTCTAAGTGTGGAATATATATTAACTCATTTCATACTGACAGAAACATTGTTGAACACGTACTCTTATTATCACACACATGGGGCAGATGAGGAAACTGAGGCACACAGATGTGAAGCAACATGCCTAAGCTACTGTTGTATGCACTACAGGGCCTGTGGCTCAAATCCAGAACTTTAATTGGAGTTTTACAGGCTTATGTGACACAAAATAGGATTATGAACTCAGTCTTGGGGAAGAAAACATAGAAACTAATAAGCACGGCAATGTGACATGTGCTATAATCAAGATTTACGGCAGGTGCTGTGTGAGAGAACACGATGGCGGAAAGACCCAAAGATCATTGAATAAGTAGAAAAAGGAGAAAGCAGAAAAAGAGAGCATTCTAAACAATGTGGAATGCAAAGGAGGCCATTTTAGCAAGTTTCCAACTATTTTGTTCTCATAATTTATTTTTTTTAATTTTTTTAATGTTTTGTATTTATTTTTGAGAGACAGAGAGAGTGTGAGGAGGGGAGGGTCAGAGAGAGAGGGAGGGTCACAGAATTTGAAGCAGGCTCCAGGCTCTGAGCTGTCAGCACAGAGCTCGATGCGGGGCTTAAACCCACGAACTGTGAGATCATGAACTGAGCCGAAGGAGGATGCTTAATGGACTGAGCCACCCAGGCGCCCCTTGTTCTTGTAATTTAGATAGCAGGGCAGCACAAACACAGCCAGGTCATGTTATCCTGATTTTCCAAACATTATTGGTATTCACAGACTTCTGTGATGTCAATGTAGTTTAACTCTGGAAGCACTAGAGTCGGGAGGTCCATGGCATTGAGGCTAGGCTGGGCTATCAGACCATATGACCTCCCCTTCGTATCAGGTGTAACCTAGGCAGGAGTCCCAGAAGCCTCTCAATAACCCAGTGTCTCAGCCTCTGTCAGCCCCTTACTATTTATGGTTCTTGCTGCATCAGACATTTTTGGTCATTATATATTTATGTTGCTCTTGTGTTCTATATAATGGCTGCAAATTTCCACGTTTTGTATGTAAAGAATTCCCAAATGCAGAAATAAGGTAAATGCACAGATGTTGTCAGTTAAGGGTAACGTATACCCACGAAGCAAGCTAGGGTTTAGGGGCGTCTGGGCAGCTCAGTCAGTTAGGCATCCACCTTCGGCTCAGGACAGGATCTCATGGTTCGTGAGTTGAAGCCCCACATTGAGCTTACTACTGTCAGCACAGAGCCTGCTTCAGATCCCCTGTCCCCCTCTCTCTCTGCCCCTCCCTCACTTGTGCTTGCTGTCTCACTCTCTCCCAAAAAATTAAAAAATTTTAAAGAAAGATACGGTTTAGACTTTTTAGCCTTTGTTATTTATGAATCTGTAGGCTTATATGGCTACCGTCATCTATCAAATAATAAAGAGCCACATTTTCTTGAACTCGGTAGCTTAGAAGCATCACTGTGCCTTTACAATGATCCACATCATACATACAAATATATATCCATACAGAGAATATCCTTCTTTCCATTTGATATCAATAAATGAGTTGGCATCAATATGAATTTGTAACTTCTTCATCCATATATGTCATTCTAAGGCCCTACATGGAAAATATTTTCAAAGGTTATCTTAAAAAGTACAGAAAGCCTGATAGATTCTTCAATCTGGAAATATTTCATTAAATACAAAGTTTAGGATTACTAAAGTCCTTATATTCTGACAGTTCATTTCTTCAAAAGGCATATCGTAAGCATTCATTATGTGAAAGCATTACACACAGTAGAAGGCCATCCCAGACTTTTACAATCCAGATGTGCTGTCAAGACACACACTAAAAGAATTAAAAATTCAGGTAACATAGCATGTGATTAAATGGAAGCATAAGTAAGGAGCCACAGGGAGTGACCTGGGTTTTCAGAGAGTGCAAAGGTATTCAATAAACATGGAGCTGAAAGAGGTAGAATTTGACCTGTCATTTGGGACTCGTGGGATTTGAACACGGAGAGAGGAAAATTTTGCAAGGGTGGGGTCAAGGGCCAGAGTCGCTTCTATGCCCTTAGTTGACCCTCCTACCCTCAACAGAGAGTAAAACTTGGACATCCAACAAAAATAACTCTTAAATATTACATAGCAATTGCTACATGCAAAGCATTGTTTTAGCTGCTTTATTTTTACATGACCTCATTGAATCTTCATGTTCTCGTGAAGATCTCCCCATGTTAGAGATGAAGAAACTGAGAGACACGGATGCTTAGCACTTGCCTAACTCACAGCTACAACGTGCTGGGGCCGGAACTCAAGCCTGTGCAGTCCGGTTTCGCGGTCTGTGCTCCTGACCACGGCACCTTGGTATTTCTCAAACACCTTGGGTCTTAGGAGCTCTCTACACTCTTAAAAATTACCAAATGTTCCAAAGGTGCTTTGTTGTTTTGAGTTATACCTATCACAACTTTCCACAGGGAGAATCAACACAGATAAACAGTCAATGCTTACGTGTTAATTCATTTACTTTTTAAAATTTTTCTTAATGTTTATTTATTATTGAGACAGAGACAAACAGAGCATGAGTGGGGGAGGGGCAGAGAGAGAGGAAGACACAGAATCTGAAGCAGGCTCCAGGCTCTGAGCTGTCAGCACAGAGCCCGATGCAGGGCTCGAACCCATGAACCATGAGATCATGACCTGAGCTGGAGTCAGATGCTTAACCGACTGAGCCACCCAAGCGCCTCACATGTTAATTCATTTAAACAACAAAGCTATTGACCTTGAGAACACAGCAGTGCTCACCAGGGGCTAATAACGGGCAGTGTCCGTGTGCTGATGAACATGTTCTATAAGCTCTAGATCTCAAATCGATGCCACTATCCTGGCTGAGGAGGATACTATAGTTTTGCAAGATGCTGTACATGATCTCTATTATTTCTTACGATTGAATGGGAGCCTTTTAATTATTTAAAAGTAAAAAAGCTTAATTAAAAAGGCAATAAAACCATTGCATTCAAACATAAATTACATTTTGAAAAGGAAATAACCACATTTCCAAAAGCAGATCAGTGAGGATAGCATGGCTTCACAGTACTCTAAATCTCTTCAGTGCTTCCTTTACAAGCAGGTTCTGCTTCTGCCTCCAGCCTATTGCAATATCAGACCTAATGTAGCCTTTATGAATAGTCTATTTTTTTTTTATTTAAATCCAAGTTAATTACCATACAGGGTCCTATTGGTTTCAGGAGACTTTGGTGATCCATCACTTACATAGGACACTACAGCGTTCATCCCAAGTGCCCTCCCTAATGCCCATCCCCTATCTAGCCCACCCCCGCACCCAATATCACTCAAGCAACCCCCAGTTTGTTCTCTGTAGAATACTCTGTACTCATGAAAGAAAGTGAATGCGAAAGGGGGGGAAAACGATTTTAAAGTGTTCACAGACATCCTAGAAGTTACCTCCGAGCCCCCCATAGTCTCTGGACCACAAACTGCAAATCAGCGCCTTAGAATATACTGCCTCCTGACACAAATGTTTGGTGCTGGCCTGATATTAATTGCGCTAATAGTTCGGTTTCAGCTCCAAGGCAATTAGTACGGACTCACTCCCTGAGTCAGTGGCCAAGTGTTTGAATGCACAACTTCTTTTGCAGCCTAGGCGATCTAAAAGCTCCCAAATGAGCACACAGTAAGCAAAACAAACCGTTCGAACTGCTGCATTTTGCGGGCTCCCTCTCCGCCGAAGATTCCTGGCTGTCTGACTTCAAAGGGAACACTGTGTGAGCAGAGCATCTGTGGGGAGAAGATAGCAAGGCAAACGTGGCAACTAAAGAACCATCGACTTGAAATGTGTTTGTAAAATGCCAAGATACTTATGCACGGGGACACAGTGTCACTGGAAAGCAGAAGAGAACACTGGAGTGTGACAGTTACCAGTGATTTCAGAAGGAACTCCTTAACCCTTCTGAGGTCTAATCTACCAGCCTTTGCTTAAATTGCTGTTGCCGTGGGATGAAGCTGTAAGAGAAAGCTCTGACATTCAAAATCGGGAGTGCAAATCTCTACTGATCCCCACTTTCCGCTTGGTGGTAGATTCAGTCTCACACCGGGCAGTTGATGCTCCCTGCTAAGCTGGAGGAATTTACCATCAACTTGGGCTAATACCAAAGCTCAGGAACGCAAAATCACCTCGCGTGGCCAGGTGAACACTCTAGAGTTAGAGCAATCTGGATAAAGTGAACATAAAATTTTCTGTATTAAACATTCAACGGAACTATGGGGAGAGATTGAAACAATTAACGTTATAAGAAATTTAAAGACCAGAGGAAACTACTCTCCGAAGTTTAACTTTCATGGATGGAATTAAATGAAGGCTGATCATAATTAGTTTTGCCTTTACCCTTTATAGCCCAAAGAATTTTCCAAAGTGGTTTTTATCTCCCTGAAACTGGTATTTCTATGCTTTCAAATTTTTGTTGTACCTAGTTTAATAACACCTACTGTTGACCGAGTGTATAATATTTGCCAGACACTTTGTTAGGTACTTTGTTACATTATCTCTGCTTGTCACAAAATCCCTTAAGAGCAATTGTCACTTTTCCTATTCTATGTCTGAGTACACTGAGTCTCAGAGCCCGTAAGTGCCTTTGCCTTGATAATTCAGCGAGAAGACAGAGGAACTGATATCCAAATTCCAAGCCACGTTTCTTACCTCCAAAGCCAGGATATCCTATCGTTTCCTCCTTATTTCTGTCCATTTAAGAGGATTTTCAAGCGGGCTTTATGTAATTGCTTTAGTTTATACTAAAATTCCTAGCCCTTCTTGACTCTCAAGGTATAAATGATGAGTGGCAAAATAAAGTTCTTATGTGCTTTCATGCATTAGGGTCTAAGACTTGACCTAGGTTTATCAGAACTCCCCAACTCTTAGCCATGGGAGTTCCTTCAATTCAATCAGTCAAAGGCCTCGACACACAAAATCACTTGAACATTCTAATGAGAGCCACTCTCCCACATTTTCTAAGCCAAGGGCCTGTGTGGTAATTAGTATGATGGCTCAAGTAGATGCTTCAAAGGGTGACACTACCTAAGCTGGGGCAGGATAGTAATTGTCCCAGGGCTGTCCTAAAAAAATGCCACAAAGGAGGTGGTTGAAAACAAGAGGAAATCCTTCTCTCACAATTGGTATTTGACTTCCAGGCTTTATAAGCTGTGGGTAGGCTCAAGCTTCCTCTGAAGGCTCTAGAAAATAATTATTCTGGCTTCTTCTTACTTCTCTCAAATGCCACCAATCCCTGGTGTCCTTGGCGTATGCAGGTGCATCACTCCAATCTCTGCCTTAGTTGTCTTGTAGCCTTCCACCTGAGGGTCTCTGTGTCTTCGTTTGGAGAGCTCTCCTGTGTGTGTCTAGGTCCAAATTTCCCTCTTCTCTTAAGAGCAGTCATCAGATTAGAGCCCATCCTAATCCACTGGGACCTCACCTTAATTTAAGGAATTACTTCTGCAAATGCCTAATTAGGTCACATAGTGAGGTTCCAAGTGAAAGATTTTTTTTCTATTTGAGAGAGAAGCACATGCTCACACTCAGGGGACAGGAGCAGAGGGAGAGAGAGAATCCCAAGAAGGCTCCATGCTCAGCACAGAACCCAATGTGGGGCTCTATCCCACAACCCTGGGATGGTACCTGAGCCAAAACCAAGTGTCTGATGCTCAACCTACTGAGCCACCCAGGCGCTCAGCAGGTGAAAGAATTTTTGAAAGAAGCTATTCAACCCACTATAAGCAATTAGCAGAGAAGAGGAGAGAGAAGAGTCCCATTTTAAGGATTTGCATAGCATTTGGGTTTTGCAAGGCCAAAAAGTAGACTCAAACCTTTTGTGTCATTTCACCCATACCCTTGTTTGCAGAAGAAACTGGTTGGTGAGTAGACCTCATGTCAATTTCTCTCACATGAATGTAATCACCCTAACGATGTCCTTCTTGGGCAGAGTCTTCTGATGCAGAGAACTTACCACTCTTATTTGCCACTATAACCCCAATACCAAGAAGAGCGCCTGGCATGTAGACATGCAGTAAATGCTCAGTGAGTGATTGGATGGATATGTAGATGACTTCTGGCTTTTAGTAGCTGACTGATTAGGGTTTTCACAAGGCTGCTCATTCACTCATTCACCAAACATTTAGGGACCATTTACTATTTTGCCAAGCACTGTATTCAGCACTGGGTATATAAGGATACAACTGAAAGCCAAAGCAGGCTTATATTCCCAGATCTCCTAGAACATTAAAGAAGGAAACTCTAGGGCCCCTACAACGTATCAAGAACTATACTTGGTCCCATGGGTACACATACTACCATAGACTTAGCCCTTGTCCACAGACAACCATTGTATGCAAGATTAAAGTAAGAGAGAAGAGATTATATGAGCTTATGCCTATATTCAGAGTGCATAAAGAAAAATAAGAATAGTCTTTTATTAGTTGGTAAAGACAGTACTACAAATAAATGTTTTGACTAGGTAGGGGAACAAAGGTAGATGCCAGGGCTACACGTCTGATTTGAGCAATGGAATAAAATATACTAAGAAATGAATCTAAGTCATATGCAATGAGTTTCCATATCTTGACTGAATATTAAAAAGGAACTTATTTTTCCACAGATGATTAATGTTTGACAGGATAGAGTGACAACAAACTCAAGTTCCCCAGTGATCCTGATGGACCACTAGGCTGAAAAAGTCAACAGAATAGATTCTACAAAAGATACATGAGGGGCACCTGGGTGGCTGACTTGGCTGAGCATCTGGCTCTTGATTTCCACTCAGGTCATGATCTCACAGTTCAAGAGATCGAGCCCCACATCCAGCTCTGCATGATGGCATGGATCTTACTTGGGATTCCCTCTCTCCCTCTCTCTCTCTCTCTGCCCCACCTAAGCTCATGAGTACTCTCTAAATAAACATACAAAAGGAAATTAAAATGATACATGAAAGTTTCACCTTTAGATTGCTTGCACGGAATAGATTTTTGATCAATTACAGTAGACCAAATGGAGGAAACTTCTTGCCGTACAGCAGCTCCTTTGAAAAACACCAGGGTTTACTTGATCACAAAGTCAACCACAATGTCCAATAGTGTTCTCTGGCTGCGTCATTAAATCCAATGCAAGCATCCATAACAATAATAGAAAACCAGGTCCCAGATCACTAAACTAGTAATCTCACTGTGCTTGGGACCAGTCAGATCACAGCTAGAATACTGTTTAAATCAGAGCTCCCCCTTGTAAGATGCATATATACATATTGGACTGCATTTAGATGAAAACAACTATGATGCTACATGGTTGGACAATTATAACAGAAAAAGTTAAAGAAAATTGGCAAACATACTAAGCAGAAGTAATACAATGGAAGATTATTAATTTTATGAATTTCGAGGGCTATTAGGTGGAAAAGAAATAGATCTATTTAGAGTTTCTCAAGAAGCATAGGATACTAACTATAATCAAAAGGAAAGCACTATTAAAGCCACTAAGATATTCTGAATTTCTGCCTCTATCACTTATTGACTGTGTTACCAGAGATGAATTACTTAACTTCTGTGAGCTCTCAGTTTCTTAATCTACAAATAAGAGTCATAATTACATATCCTTCCCGCATTCACAGGGCTGTTGAGAAAATTAGAAGAAAAATAATTCTATAAAGAAGGAAGCTACGACATTGAGGACAAAAGTAAATGTGATGCAGGTTTTTTTTTTTAATTCCAGTATAGTTGCCATACAGTGTAATGGGGTTATATTAATTTCAGGTAGACAATATAGTGATGAAACATGATGCAGTTTTAGTCAATAACGGAGGCATGTTTGAACAATTTGACGTGCTCCAAGTTTATACATTCCTTCAACAAAAAAATTTTTAATGTTTTTTATTTATTTTTGAGAGACAGAGAGAGACAACATGAGCAGGGGAGGGTCAGAGAGCGAGAGGGAGACACAGAATCTGAAGACAGGCTCCAGGCTCTGACCTAGCTGCCAGCACAGAGCCCGACACAGGGCTTGAACCCACGAACCGAGAGATCATGACCTGAGCTGAAGCTGGATGCTTAACTGACTGAGTCACCCAGGCACCCCTAACAAAAATTCTTAAGACCTGCTATGTTAGGAGCACAGTACTGGGCACTAGGGATGCAATAATGAATAAAGCAGACCAAGCCCTTGCCCTGACGGAGCTAACATTCTGGTGGGGGAGAAAATTAACAACCACTGTGTTATGACAACAATGTCTGCAATAGAATACCGGCCAGCAAGAAGAGCCGTGAAGAAACAAAACAAG
Source organism: Mungos mungo (assembly GCA_004023785.1). Classification (NCBI taxonomy): domain Eukaryota; kingdom Metazoa; phylum Chordata; class Mammalia; order Carnivora; family Herpestidae; genus Mungos; species Mungos mungo. The sequence goes on along the minus strand of PISW01002303.1, from coordinate 255,017 downwards.
GGGGAGGGCCTCAGTGGTAGAGGAACATTTTACATCATGTGGTCAGCAAAGGTTCTGAGAAGGTGCTATTCCAGCAGATTCCAAAATGATAGTGTGAGAAAACATCTAAGAGAAGTGCTTTCCTGGGAAACACACTAGCAAAGACATCGAGTTCGGAGATGGAAACAAGCTTGGTTGTGTTTGAGCAACCACAAGGCCAGTGTGGCTGGGCAGAGTCCACGAGTGCAGAATGGTAAAAGCAAAGGCAAGGAGGTGTGTGCCGAGGGCCATATCATGCAGGACTTTGCAGGCTGGTTAGTAGTTTGGGTTCTTTCTGAGTAGTCCAACTGTTGAGGAAGCCACTGGGGAATTCTGAGCTACGAGGAGATGTGATCAGATTTAATATTTTAAATGCTCAAGGTACATGGTTGGCTGAGGGTAATAAAGATCCCAAATAATATATATGGTTTTTTCCTCCTCAATCCATGTGTTTGCTGGAATGCCAGCCCTGCTCCATGCAGCCGTCAGGGCCTGTGTGAAGGGTGGTACTTGGCAGTGGCTGAGATCCAGACTATGTGTGGCTCCTGTGGCTCACACATTGTTAGGCTGCTGCCCTCAGCTTCGTGATTGGTAGCATTATGTACACAATATTATGAAAACAAAGAGATGTAATCAACTCTTCCTGAGAAGTTGGCGGATGTTTCACGACGTTCATTTAGATTGGATCTCCTAGACAGAATTTCATCAGGTAGGACATACAAAGGAAGATAATTATAATCATAGATATGCCAGTACATAATGGGTAGGGAGGAAACGGTGTATTATGGCCACAATGAAAGGTATACTGGGAAGGCACAGTAGGTAGTAGATGAGGCAATATCCATTTATTGAATTTCTATTGTGTAAAGGTTCCATGATGGGAAAAGCTGTATAGAAAATTAAGCCACAGTTTCCTATCTCAAGACCTGTAAAACTGAAGTGAGGAGACACGCATGCACGCATCTTACTATAGGAGACAGAAAATTAGAGAAATGTCAAGAAGTTTTATCACATTTTCATTATTTGGACTTCCTACATGGGAGGATGATTTTTTATTTCTTTAGTCAAGTCACATTTTTGTTCTCAAGAAGTAGTTCTAGCTTATTCATGGAGATCCTGAACAACAAACTTACTCTTAGGTGTTCCTATGATCTGATGTAGTTTTTTCCTTCGCGTTGGGCTCTCTGAACCCAATGCCTCTTGAAAATTATGTAATTGTACATTCATTTAACTAGAATATTCAGTGGCCACCAGGTAATATTCTGGGTGGTAGAGATGTAGCAATAAACAAAATAAATGAAAAAATAAAACTTACCTTCATAGAGCTTATATTCTAGCAAGGGTCCTCAGAGAAATGAACATAATGAATAGGTTAAAAACATATAGTAGGTGGACAGTGATAAATTTTAAGGAGAAAAATAAAGGAGGAAAATGAAAAGAAATGTCAGGGGTGTGTCTGTGTGTGCGTGTGCACATCCATGTGTAGATCTTTCAACATCGATCAGGCAATGCCTTCTTGAGTAGAAAATATTTCAATATTGACTTAAAGGACATGAGGGATTTAACAATATGGATAATGTTTTGAACAGTATATTTTAAATAATGTTTTTAATAAGACAGGTACAAAATCCCTGAGACAAAAGTTGGACAGTGCAGTTCAATGAAAACCAAGGATACCAGTGGACCTAATGTCACGTGTGTTGGGATGGAGGGGCAAGCATTAGAAGGTAGGGACAGAGTAAAATTGTGACAAGACTCCAAGGGCCTTAAAAACTATTATGAGGACTTGGCTTATTACTTTGAGATGGGGAACCAGAAAATTTTAAGCAGAGGAATGACAGGGCCTTACATATATTTTTAAAGGATCACGCTGACTGCTGTTCTGAGAATAGGCTTTGAAGAGAGTTAAGAGTGAAAGCAGGTTGACATTAGAGATGGTACTACAATAACACAGGAGAGATGATTGTTATATGATCTGGGCTGGCAGGGGTCGAGATGATAACAAGTGTTCAGATTATGTACATGAGTTTTGGAGCTAGCAACCAAGAATGTTAGTTGATGGATTCAATGTGGGAAAAGAAGGAAAGAGTGAAGTATGGAAGACACCCAAGGTTGTTTGCCTGCAGTACCAGAAGGACGGCACTGCAATGAAGTGCAGTGGGCAAGACTGAGGGAGGAGCAAGTTTAGAAGACATTTCTGGAGTAGGATTCAACATATTTGGGTGCTCTCATCATTACCCTTACTGTGTTTGGCAGACAGTCATTAAATGTTTGTAGAAGGAAAACAGACGTTCATGAATGGATGAGTGCATTACACAGTGAATGAATTAGCAAATACATAAAGAGTAGATGCCCTAGTTTTTACAGTAAGTCATGAGTGTTGACTGGTCCGCAGCAGAAGGCAGAGTCAGATGATATACATCTGGGTATAATAAACCTAATAAAGGGATTAGATAAAAGGTTGAGACCATAACCAAGCCCAGAAGAGACTGTCCTCGCCAATATATCAAGTCAGAACACTGTTGAAAGAGAAGACCAAGAGCTCACAGTAGTAATGTTGTGAATGATTGTATGAGCAGTGAAGCAATAAAAATAATAGCACGTAAAAGAGCGAGACTGAATTAGAGTCACTTAGATGTGGTTTTGACCTTGAAAAATATTTTTGATGCAGTACAACACATCATTTAAATTATTACATGCCAGACTTAAAACAACTAAAATGGAGGCAAATTTTTGACTTAAAAAAAGGAAAAAAAAGGTATTTTGCTCTTTTTTCCTGCTTAACAGGTCTAACCTCTTCCAAAGGCATGTCTATCTCTTGCAGATAGTAGGCCAAGGTAGTGAGGATTTGCAACCTGGGAATGGCTCAAGATCCATGTATTCTTGAGAGAAAAATAACTATCCAAAACCATTTAGCTTCTAGTTGACATTTCAAGGACAATTTTAAGAACTGATCCATGAGGACCTAGAACTAGAGACCACCCCATAGTGCGCAGAAGATAACCCTTCTACCTACCATGTTTGTTAATGAGATGTATTGAGCTATAATGTAAAAATTGTATGACCTAGAAAGATCAAGTAAAAGAAAGCCCATTCTTTGTAGCCCAAGAGTGTAAAGAGATGAACAGAGACATAATAAATCATGTGTCTCAGACTCCACTCTCTAGTCCTCACTGAAGGAGGAAATGTAAATAAGTTGAGGTGAACACTGGAAGCCAAGGTTTTTCCAACTGATGTGAAATAATGAATGGAGACAGATGTGCTACATGATGGGGCTTTTGCTACTAGTTAAAAGTGTAGAGTAGTGTCATTTGGCCAAGAGAGGTTCTAGATGGCACCTCAGAGCTCACCTCAGTTTCTTCTCCTGATCTGCCAGAGGCAGAAATGAAACCCAGCAATCCTTATGTGGGGCTGACCAGGATATGGGTAAGAAGACCCTGCAACATAGTCCAGGGGCACCTAGATAAAGAGATTAGATGAAAACTACATCACAGTCTAGGGCCTTGAAGGCACTGGAGATGAGGCTTAGAGTTGAGGAATTGAACCTTCTTAGGACCAAAGAAGGGGACTGATATCAGAAAGAACAGTTTTATCTAAGTCAGAAATGCACTACCTAAAAGAACTATGCCCATAATATTAGACATATATATTGCAGCCCCATCACACACACACAAAAAAAAACATTTCTTCATAGTCTGAGTTTCAGTTTGAGGATACTCATGATCCTGTTACACAGACATATTCAAAGCTGTCATATCCCCAGGACTATAATAATTTTACATAATTTCCAATTTCAGATAATTCTCTTCCATTTATTCTTTCCTTAGGTCAGGCATCCTGAAATCCAAAAGCAAACAATGTAAGGAACATCAGAATGTGGCTTAGATTTTCAAAGATGAGTGTATGGGTGGAACTATGAGCCCCCCCCCCCCATTCTTCTGTTGAAATCCTGTACCCTAATGCCTCAAAATGTAACCTTATATGTAAGAGACCAGGTCTTTATCCATGCTGTCAAGACAGCTGCCTGAAAGCCAAGAGAAGAGGCCTGGAACAGATCTCTCCTTCACAGCCCTCAGAAGGGAGCATGCCTGCCGCCATCTTGATTTGGGACTCACAGCCTCCAGAATTGCGAAAAACTCCAGTTCTATTGCTTAAGCCATCCAGTCTGAGATGCTCTGTTATGGTAACCATGGCAAACTAATATGTTAAGAGATATTTAAGTTGGAAACAAGCAAAATTAATCACAACATTTTGTAAAACCAAGAGCTAATGCTGGATCAGATACGTGATAAAGAGATCTCAAGACAAAAATGGAGAAGTCTTCTAGATGCTTACATGTCCTCCCAATCAAGGACTACCCGTATATCAAAAATCGAGTACAGACCTCCAAATTCATATTCAGCCTGGCCTACAACAAGTGGTAGTATATACTTTGGGGTCAGAGCAACCTGGGTTCCAGGCCGTTACCAGCTGTCTGATCACAGGAAGGCTAGCCAGCTGTAGGAAATGAGAATTGGGTTCCATTATTTGCACCCTTTCTGCCACCATTAATCAAATACCCTTTGTAATCCCAGTAGGAAAAACATCTCTAATATGCTGGATCAAGTGTCTCTGTGAGTCTGTGTCAGTATGTACATACACACACACACACACACACACACACACACACACACACTGATTTCTAATCAGTGCCTGATATAAATCACAAGATTTTAGTTAGGCAAATCCTTGCCTTTAACTTAAAAAGTCATAGTCTATTCAACAATAGAATTAGCTGATCTAGTTAATATTACTTTTGTAAATATTTCTAAGATTCCTTATTTTTCTACACATATCATGGTGATACGATTTAAATTAATATCACAAAAGGTACTGTGGAATAACAGAACTCATTTTTTATTTTTTATCTAGATAATTAGAATCACTATGTTAATTACATAGAAGTATTTTATTGCACATTATTTACAATAGCCAAATTAGGGAAGCAATCTGAGTGTCCATCAATAAATGAATGGATAAATATAATGTGTTTATAAATATATATAAATATTTAAAATATATATATAGCACACACATGAACACACATATATGTATAAAGCATGCATATATAAGGATATATGTTAGGATATATTTATATAAATATATATACAACACACATATTTATATAAATATATAACATATATGTATATTTTATATATAAAATACATACACACATAATTGAGTATTATATAGCCATAAAAAAGATCTTGCCATTTGTGATAATATGGATGGACCTAGAGGGTATTATGCTAAGTGAAATAAGTCAGAAAAACAAATACCATATGATTTCACTTCTATGTGGAATCTAAAAAACCAAAGAAAGACTATTAAATACAGAAAACAAACTGGCAGTTGCCACAGAGGGGGAGTGTGAGGATATATAAAAGAGGTGAAGGGGTAGAGGGGCACCTGGGTGGCTCAGTTAAACATCCTACTCTTGGTTTCGGCTCAGGTCATGATCTCAGTTTGTGGGTTCAAAACCCGCATCAGGCTCTGCACAGGCAGCCCAGAACCCTCTTGGGATTCTCTCTCCACCCCTCTCCCCGCCCCTCCCCTCAAGCTCTTTCTCTCTCAAAATAAATACATGTTTAAAAAAAAAAAGGTACAAACTTCCAGGTATACACTAAATCAGATGAACACCCAGCATAGGGAATACTGTCAATAATAGGTAAATAGTGTTGTATGGTGATTGTATGGTGATGGATGACTACTACACTTCCGGTGGGGAGCATAGCATAAACTATGGAACCATCAAGTCACTGTGCTGTACGCCTGACCCAGAACGTTCTAGGTACACTATATATCAATGAAACAAAAAAAAAAATTTAAGGGAGGGAGAAAACAGTAAGACACGAAAGTATGTTTTTCATTAATTTTTGTCTTCTTTCTCTAGAAACATATGAATTCTCCTTTGAGAGAGCTCCTTTGTTCTGGGATTGGGAGGAACCAATGATGACCCTTTTAGTTTTGCTGAAGTAAAACTCGATTCCGTTCTAAAATGGAAAGCTTCACACAAGAAAAAGCTGAAGTGTTTGGATAATACAGTAATAGCAGAGCGACATCTCTGCAGATAATATAAATTGAGTTTTACTATCTGAATCTTAGGATTTGAGTCCAGTGTACTAGAATAGATAAAGCCTTATACAGAGCAACCAGAAAATTAGAAGAGGAACATATGAGAACTTAGACTGCATATGCAAATACGTCTCATTTACACTTTTAGGACTCTTTTATGCATATTAGTTCATTTGTATTCTATGCAAGTCTGGAGTAAATCTAATATTTTAATCTGACCCCATCTGAAAGCATAGAAAAGTAAGACAACAGTCTGTGTCCACACAAATGTCACATCAGTAAAGATGACAACAATAGATACCAGAAGGAATATTGTCATCAGATGACTACAAGTGTCAATGCAAACTAAAATCAGATAAATCACAACAAAGAAAATCCCAGGTCCAGGAGGGGTCAGTGGTAAATTCTAGCAAACATTAACAGAAAAGTTAATACCAATCCTTCAAAAATGTTTCCCAGATCTAAAGGAGTAAGGAACCCTTCTTCTCTCTGTCAGGTCTGGCTGCTAGGACAAAAACACTGGAGTATAAAAAATAAAAGTTTGTGTCTTATATTCTGAGGGCTTAAAGTCCAAGGTCAGGTTGCCAGCCCAGGTGGGTTCTGGTGAGATCCCTCTTCAGACTTACGGACCAGCAACTTCTCCCTGTAACCTCACATGGCAGAGAGTAGAGAGAGGAAGCAAGCTGTCTTGTAGTTATTAAAGGGAACTACTACCTTTCATAAGGGCCCCACTCTCACGACTTCATCTGATTCTGATTATCTCCCAAAGGTTTCACCTCCTGGTACCAACACAAACTCCTGGGAAAACACAGGAGTTCTGGGGGCAACATTCAATCCATCACACCCTTAGACAAAATTCAGACAAACCTATCATGAGCAAAGTATGAAAAAAATTCCCTTTTTAATATATGCCAAAAAATAAAAACTCAACTAGTAGCAAATCAAATTCAGTAACACTTAAAAAGGATTATATACAATAACCAAGTGAGATTTAACCCAGGAAATCCAAGTTTGTTTTCATACCCCAAAATCAAGCAGTGTCATAAAGCATATTGAAAACTAAAGATAAAAAATCCCATACCATTTCAATTGATACGCAAAAGTATTTGAAAAAACGAACATTTTCATAACACACACCAAACAAAATAGAAATACAGTAAGAACTTCCTCAATCTAATAAAGGTCATCTACAAAACAATTACAACATCATGCTTAATTGTGAAGATCTGAAATATGATCTCACATCTAAAATATGGAGGCCTATATAGGAAAAAACACGCCCACACCTACTTTCTTTTTTTACATGGACAACAAAACATCCGCCTGGTTATAAAATTAAAGATTCAGAGATGCCCCAGTGATTTCTTTGGGATCAGTGCACAAACATTAAACCAGGTGGTATCTCAGGAACCTCCACACAAATTCCAGAAAGAAGGCTTTCTGACCCGCGGCAAACAGGCTTTTTACCCCCTCTAGAGTGGTGAAGGCTGTAGAATTTCAATAATTCAACTCACTGGCTAAACCGGCATTACCACACAGCTGCAAAACCCTGAAGAAATTGCAGACAGGCTATTAAACTATGATTTATGAAGTCAGCTTTTGTTCAACCAAGTGATTACAATTTAATAAGTTCACCTACTTAGCTCTGAGTTGGACACAACCAGTCAGAAGACTGTATGAGAAATAAGCTTATGAGAAGATTCGTGTCTCATATCCTAACAGGCCATTTACTCAATTACCAAACAATTCTTCAACGTTCAGTTATAGGCACTTCGGGGAATATAAAATGGTGTTAAATGTGGGCCCCGCCCTCTGAAGGCTTATTATAATCTAATACGTGAACCAAATTTGTACACAGATACCTATACCCAAGCATCATGGAGGCACAAAAACAATACCGTGGACGTCAGATTTGGGGGGAAAGTACTTACTACCTGCTAGGGGGAAGGCATTAAAAAAAAAAAGTAGCACTTAGGCAGGCTTTACAGTGTGCAGTGTTTGCATAGAAAGGAGGGCAGAATTGTGCAAAACTGTACATGGAATAGAATGCAAATCACTTTGATTAAAGTGTGTTAAATGTGAGATAAAGAAGCTGGACATAAGAAATATATAGGTCAGACAATGAAAGCAAAATACCTCTGAGCTGGAATTATGACAACATGTGGAAACTAGCTTTAATTGGATTCAATTAGCCAAACACTTCCTTGTGCCGGACATGGAGAACTGGGGGACAGAGATACAAGAGCAGAGGGCAAATGTTACACAACTGTCATGCTCCAATTGTCAGTTAATGAGGGCCAGAATGAGGATAAAGATTAGAGAAGTCAACAGTACCAAGAGCAGGTACTGCATCTGTCCCATGCAATTGTAGCCGCTGCACCTAACTAGCTAATTTGAGAAAATTGAAGTCTCTTTGTGTATTTTGACCAGGTCAAAATAAATTTTAGAACCTGTTCCTAGGATTTCCAAGAGAATAGTTAATGAGCACCAACCTTTTGTTCTCCTCGGATTGGAAGAAGAATGTAAAATTAAGGGTAGCACAACTCTTCATAAAACAAACTCGAGCCCTCTGGGAGTCTAAATCATTCATTTCATCTCCTGGAAGTTTTGATGATAATGCGGTAGGCGCAATTTACAAATCCACCCGTTCATTCAATCATTCAGTCAGTCAGTATTTATTTTCAAAGTACTGCATGACCTGAAATGTTCTGTGTGGTGGGATGTGAGGAAAAGAACACAAATACCTTTCCGTCACAGAGATAAATATTCTAGAGAAACAAACCGAAAATGAATGAATATTATTATCTCTTTGTATAAATGCTACAAAGCAAAATGAAATGCAGGCACAGAGAATGATGGAGGGGCTACAGATAATTCAGATATTCTTTTCATGATTGGTCTTAATGTAGGATTTAGCACCTTTTTAGATGTTACAAGCAAAGTCTTCCCTGCCTTACAGCCAACGAGTTTCTTGTCATTTTCCCCACCTATGTTTCCATAGTACTGCTACTCTTGTTATCTCCTTCCTTAAATAATTGTTTCTCTCCTTGCTGATTCACGTTTCCCGAAAGGACTAGATAAATAGTCCCCAAATATGACTCTCGTCATATTTCTTACCTCTCGGAATCTATGATGGGTCCTCATTGCTCATGGAGTTACTGACATTTCTCCAACAGCGATTATGTATTGTATTATGAGACCGCTAGTACCATTAATCCAATGAAGGTTGGCTGTCACGTCATGTTTACTATAAACTCAAGTGACAGTTGATAATCTGTGTTCTTATTGTAGCGGATCATCTCTCAACTCTTGTACTAGGAAAGAAGAAAGGCTTAAGCTGATTATTATCAACCTCAAGAAGAGGAAAACAAAACCAAATAAGGAAAGATAAAAGAAAAAAAATCAATGCTCTAGGGAGGAAAAATGTACAAAAAAGAGAATTAGCCAAACCAAAAGCTGATTCTTAGAAAAGACAAACACAAATGATAAATCCTTAAGATCGCTCAAGAAAAATAAAGAGGCAAGAATCACTAATGTCAGTAATGAAAAGGAAAATCATTACAGGTTCTATAGACAAAATAAAAATTCTTCAGCAAAACCTTTATGAAAATATAAAAATTTATATTAAAAAATACATTTCAAGAAAAGCTCAATAAACCAAAACTAATAAAAGAAGAGAGAAAATGCCAGGCTAAGATGACATTACCAGTTCATTCTCCAGGGAATAGAAAAGATATTTCCCGGGGGTGCCTGGGTGGCTCAGTCAGTTAAGCATCCGACTTTGGCTCAGGTCATGATCTCATGTTTTATGAGTTGGAGCCCCACATTGGGCTCTGTGCTGACAGCTAGCTCAGAACCTGGAGCCTGCTTCAGATTCTGTCTCTGTCTCTCTCTCTCTCCCCCTCTCTCAAAAAGTAAATAATAAACATTAAAAAATTAAAAAAAAAAGAAGTTTCACAATTCATTTAATGAAGTCAACATTACTCTGATAGAATATTTTACAATGATAACAATAAAAAAATTACAGGGCAGTCTCTCTCATAAACATAGATGCAAAAATCCTAAATAGACTTTAAGAAAGGCAGTATTATATGAAAGGATAAAATACAAGCAGACTAACGTTGAGTCCTTCTAGGAAGACACAATGTTTTAATGTTGTAATATCAATGTAAATTATTCTGTTAATATAAAAAGAAAAATAATATGATCATGTCAACATATACAGGAAAAAACGTACTGGAATTTAATATTCATTAATGGAGAAAACACTCTTAACAGACTAAGAATCTTCAAAATGGTAAAATATCTACAAAGTCTTTCAGCAAACATCATACATTATAGTCAAATACTGAAAACGTTCCCTCCTGAGATTAGGAGTGAGGAAAGGATGCCACAATTGCCACTTTGGTTCAGCACTCTACAAGAAATTCTGGACACTGCAACGTGAAAAAGATTGTTAAGTATCCTTAGTGATAATAAGTAAACATTGCTAAGTTGCTAGATAAAAGATCACAAAAATCATTTTTATTTCTATACACTATGACCCAAAACTCACATTTTTAAAGTAAAGTACCATTAAAAGCATTAAATATCAAGTTTCTAGGAATAAATTTCACACAAGGCATGACTGATCTCTAAACAGGAAAGAATAAAATATTACTAACATTAAAAAACCCCAAATATCAAAATACAAAATGTGTGTGTGTATATGTGTGTGGATTTATATGTATCATGCTTATAGGTTGGGACAATGTCCTTTATCCACAACTCGATCTATAGATTCAATACCATTTGAATAAAAATCCCCTTGAAAATATTTACAAAACTGACAAGCCAATTCTACAATTTATATGGAAATGCAAAGGGACAAGGCAGTCATAAAAGAAGACTACTGGATGACTTTCACTATTGTCTATAAAGACATGTTACAGCTACAATAATGAGAAGTATGCATTTGGCTTAAAGACAAATAGGCTAAGGAGAAACTGGAAACACACTCATACACACATGCACGCACATATATATAGTCATTTGATTTATGACACAGATATCATTGCAAGGCATTATAAAAGGTATTGCTTTTTTAATGAATAGTTCTGGGTCAATTTACTGTACACTTGGGGAAAAAATAAACCTTTATCATTGCCTAAAACTGTACATGAACATCAATCCTATACATTTTCCAGCATGAAAAGTGAAACGAGTCTTCATACACACACACATATATACATAAATGGGAAATTATCTTGGTGAACTTGAGGTATTTAAAGATTTATGAAGACTATAAAATGGAAGTGGTAAAAGATAAATTTTGATAAAAGTTCAATTTATGAATATTATCAATGGGAATATGAAAAGGCAATCTACAGCATTGAAAACATTTCTAACATGTCTGACAAGATTCATTTACAGGATATATAAATTCTCTTACAAATCAATAAAAGAAATTAAACTCAATAGAAAAATGAGCAAATGAATTGAACAGGCATTTCACAAAATATTCAGATTGACAATAAACGTATGGAAAGCTGTTCAACATCTTTTGCCATGAAGACGCAACTCAAACTACAATGGGATACCATTATACAGTCACCAGAATAGCTACATTTAAAAAGATAGCCAATATCAACTGTTGGCAACAATAGAGAGCAACTAGCATTCTCGTGCACTGACCTACTACCCTTGGAAAACTTTTTGTTAGTGTCTACTGAGAAGATCCTACAGTGTGGCAGTTGTAGTCCTAAATGGATAGCCAAGAGAAATGTGTGCACGTGTGTACCAAGACATGTACAAGAGATTACACTAGAATAGAAGCACTATTTTTTTTTAGCGTATGAAGTCATTTGTTGGAAGATCACTGCAGTTTACCATAGGGAAAGACTTCACGGCGGATGAACAGAAGCATTCTTGTAATAGCTCCAAACTGGATACAACCCAAATGGGGAAGTAATTGTCGTATAGTAATCAATGGAATTCTATACGTCAATGGGAAAGAGATGAATCCATGCTACATGTAAAATATGGATGAAACTTGGAATAGAAGAATGAGCAAAGAAAGAAGTATGAAGTAGCAAATATTGTATGACTATGTAATAATGTCATTTTGATATTACACACATAAATGTAACATCAAAAACAGACAAAAGTAGTCAATGGTATTAACTACAAAGATAATGGTTACTTATGGAGAAGATAGGTGAGTATTGTTACTTAGGAGGGTAGGAAGGTCTTTTGGGGAATTCTATTAATACTCTTTCTCAGTCTCAGTTATGCGGGAGAATGTAGAGGTGAACTTAGCTCTGTTACAAGTGTGGATTCTTAGAATGGCCTCAGGCTTTCTTATATGAGAGCTAATCTGTGGAAGAATTCATGAGGTCCACTGGGAGAATTTCTACTACTTGGAAGATTTTGTTTTCCCTTTTCTCCTATGTCTATCTCTAGAGAACTCTGGAATATATTCTCACATTTCAAACATTTCTCTGATAAATGGCCTTATTGTGATTGTTCCCCATGGAAGACTAAGAACAATTACAGTTTCTAGCACCGATGATCACAATACCTCCACTTTCCCTCTGCATCTCATTACTATAAATAGTACCAGTTCACCCTGTGTCATGGAGTACATAAGTTACATACAAATGATATCTTTTTAATTAAAATGTTTTTGAATTGAATATTTTTTATTAAAAAAAAAACAGATGAAGGATGGTACAGCCATAGGAAACCATATGGAAGTTCCTCCAAAAATTAAAAATAGAACTACCATATGTCCCAAAAATTCCATTTCTGGGTACATATGCAAAGGAAATGAAACGGGGTTCTTGAAGAGATAATTGCACACCCATGTTCACTACGGCATCATTCACAATAGCCAAGATACAGAAACAATTTACAAGGATACAAAGTGTATATTCCACGCATCAGTCCCCATAACTTAACTCCTAAAATTAGGATTTTGTCCTGGTTTTGAATATTTATGTTTGACAAGCAATTACATGTATAAAATAAATTAACAGAAAAGCATTCATTCTTCTGCACAGTATTTGTTCAGTGCTTATTACCCGCTAACATCTTTATGTATGTTAATCTTATCTAATTCCCACAACAACCCTGTGGGATAGGTTTTATTCTCCCAAGTGTGTGAATGTAGAAACTGAGAGTGACTTAAGTGATTTGTTCAAGGTCTAAGAGCTGCAGCGTAGATATAAAAATTGTAGACGCTGCATTGATCTCTCTGGCCCCAGAGACTTTATTCTTTCCACTGTGATGCACACATTCCCTCTCTGGGCTACGAGTGAATGGAACAGAGAAATACCCCAGAAAGTTGTGATCAAGGAAAGTTTGGCAAAGTAGATGGCTCAAGGAGAAAATTTAAAGAGTTAGAGCAAGCCAATTGAAGATCTGAGGAAAGAGAAATCCACCTGAAGATATACCTTAGCTTGTTCCAGAATTGGCTACATTCATAAAATACTAGCAGTATTATATTTATATAAATATAAAATTAATATATTGAAACCCTACTCCTCAACTATGATCTCGGACTTCCAGCCTCCAGAACTGTGGGAAATAGCTTTCTGTTGTTAATAAGCCCCCCACCCTGGCTACGGTATATTTGTTACAGTAGCCTGAACAGACTAAGGCATCATAGCAAAAGTTTAGTGGAAGGGAAGGTAGGGATGACATCATAAAGAACAGATCTGTATTAAGGGCTTTGAATTCCACCCTGATGGGGAAAAACCAAATTCAGATGGTCTCTTAAGTGATCACCACTACATTAAAAGACTCTATACTATTTCAACAATCAGAATGTTGAGTGCCTTTAAGAATTCACATATACTACTACTATATCCCAAAACTGACCAATTATTATAATTGTTCCTGTGTACATACCACTCTTGAGCCCCTCATCTTCTTCATCATGATGGCCTAAACTCAACTATCCACATACTGCAAGCCTACAATGAATATGGGATATTACTAACAACTCCATGGGCAATGATCTCTTTAAAAAATTATGATCAATAATTTTAGATTGGGCCTTAATGCTTTCAAGTAATCCTAGTGCTTATTCTTTTTTTTTTTTTTTGGTCAGTTCTTTCTCCCACCTTTTTAGACTAGCACTCCAAACTTTTCCCCATCTTTTCAAACTTCCCACGACCCCTCTCCAATTCTCATTCTCAGCAGATAATTCTGCTTCCTATTTCACCAGGGATGTTGAAGAATTAGAAAAGAATTTCCAAATGCTCCCACCATCCATGTATACCCACCTACTTACATCTGTGCCTATGTAGTCTGTGCCAAATTAGAGACATCTTTATAGCAATTATTCCCTATTTCTTCTACAGAAACAATTTGCTCTCCGATGGATTGTTCAATCAGCATTAAAAAACAAACAGATCATTTCACCAAATTAAAAATATACCCTTTGTAAGCCCATTTTTCTTCTATTTACAGCTCTATTCCTTCTTATTTACAGCACAATTTGAAAGCATTGTATATAAGGTGAGCACAAGCTCTTCCCTCCCATGCTTTCTAGAATCCACTTAATCAGGTATTTTTCATCCATTCATCCTCTAGATGGTCTCACCCCAATGTTTTGTCTTTACCATTCGAATGCTGACTTCCAAATATATACTTTTAGAGTGTTCTCCTGATCCTATAGACCCATATGTCAAACTGCATCCTTAACATCAGTACTTGAATATCTAATAGACGACTTAAACTTAAGATAACCAAAGGCCCTGATCTTCCCTTCAAATGAAGTCCTTTTGCAGTGTTCCTCATTTCAGATAATGGCACATCTTCAAGTTGTTTATGCCAAAAAATTCATTCAGTCATCCATGAATTCACTCACTGTCACATCTCACATCTAATCACATCTAATGTTGTACAAAATTTGTTGACTGGAACTTCAAAACGACATCTAGGATCCAATCATTTATCACTAACTGCAATGGTACCACCCTACCACAAGCCAACTATCATCATTTCTTACGTGGATTACTGGAATAGCCTTCAAATTGATGTCCTGGCCTCTGTTTTTAGAAGTCTTTTCTTTCTATACTCAATACAATGGCTACAGTAATCACATTAAATGAAGGCAGGAAATGTTATTTCTCAGTTTAAATCCTGCAAAAGCAACCGATTCTCTGTAAAGTAAAAGGTTAAGTTGTTATGAAATCCCATGACAGCATATTGGCCTCTATGTACTTTTTCACCCTCCTCTCCAACTCTTGCCATCCCTCACTACTCTCCATCTATACTGGCTTTCTTTCTGCGCTTCAAGCAAGCCCACACCTAGGTGTCTTTGCACTTTCTATTCTCTTCCAATTTCCTTCCTGCAGATATCCGTATGGCAATCTCCCTCATCCCATTCAGTTCTACATCCAAAGGTCACCTGCTCAGGTCAGCTGCTTCCAGTTAGGATGCAGAAATCTGTAAAAAGACCACAGTTATTACCCCAACAACTAAAGAGAGTCAGGTAGGCTACAAAAATTATAGTTTAAAAGAAGAAACAAAAACAAAAGCAAATGAAATATCAGAAAGCTGAAATCCAAGAAACCTCAATGAACCAAATTCAAGAAAAAGAAGGGCACTTCATGGAAGAGAAGAGGTCCATGATTACTTTTATCCATGGTGGAGTGGTGGTGAAAGAAAGTATTTTTCCATAGACTGGGATTAAGAAAAAAAAAACTAGCCCAAAGTTTACTAAGTTGTATGCCTATACATTGGCTGAGGTGATAAATTAGAATTTCAAAGATCCCACAAAACAGAATGAGATTGAATCCATCTGTCAAATCTTTCCCAAGAGTATTTACTGAGTACACAGAGGTGGCTTCACAAAAGCTAGGGTAATGACACGAAAGTTAAGAGAAATCCTTTGTAGCTACTCTAGTTATTAGTAAATCTAAAGTAAGGCAATTGTTTTCTGAAGACTGTTGGTTGAGCAGCATGGTAGAGAAAGATCCTAAAATGCAGAAAGCCTGGAGTAGGAATGGAGAGCAAAGAATTCTACAATTACCCTAAGAGGTGGCAGCCATGCTGGAGAGCAGAAAAAGAGAGGTAAGCTGTATTCATGGATAGGAAAACTCAACACTGAGATATTTTGTCTCTCTGAATCTATCCACAGATTTGATACAATACCAAGAAAAACTCCACCAGACATGTTTGAAGAAACTGTCAAGGTCATTCAAAATTTATTTTCAGAAGCAAAAGAATGTAGAATAGCCAAAACAATTTTGAAAAAGAACAAAATTGGAACAATTATCTGATTTAAAGACATTTTATAGAGCTACAGTAATCAAGACACTGCAGTACTAGAATAAGGACAGAAATAAAGGTCAATGGAACAGAATAGAAGATACAGAAAGACACCAATGTATGCTCCACCGGTACTCCAAGTAATTTAATTGAGAGAGAAAAATCTTTTCAGCAAATGGTACCAGAACACACAACTAACTTGGAAACTTGGACCTTGCACCATAAATTGCATTCCAAACCTAAATCCCAGGATCCTAAGCCTTCTAGAAGAAGGCATGGAGCATTTTCCTGACCTTCATGTAGATAAGATTTCTTGACAAGTTAGAAAAGCACTAGTTTTAAGAAAACATGATAACATAGTCTTCATCAAAATTAAATGCCCTTTTCAACAAGAAACCACAATGAAATAGGCAAACCCCATACTGAAAAAAATAACATGTATCTGACAAAGACTCCTTTACAAAATGCATACAAAACTTCCAAAAGTCAAAAATAAAAAGCCAAACCATACAATAAAAATTATGCAAATAAATAGCTATTTCTTTAAACAAATGGTCAATAAACACATGGAAAATCATTCAACTTCATGAGTCATAAGGAAAATGTAAATTCAAACCACAATAAACTGTCACTACATACTCTCTAGTACCGCTGTAATTATACACAATACCAAATATTTGCAAGGATGTGGAACAAGTGGAATTCTCATGCAATGCTAGTGAGAGCATAAAATGATTTTGGAAAACAATTTGGTAGTTACTTGTAAAAGCTAAATACACATATACCCTATGATAAAGAAATTCCAGTTGTATTTACCTAAGAGAAATGAAAACATGAATCTACAAAAACACTTTAATTGCTATGATCAAAGCAGTACTATACAAAAAGCCTAAAACAGGGAGGGGGAGGCCTGGGTGGCTCAGTCAGTTAAGCATCCTGCTCTTGGTTTCGGCTCAAGTCATGATCTCTCAGTTCAAGAGTTCGAGCCTGGCATCGGGCTCTGTGCTGACAGTGTGGAGTCTGCTTGGGATTCCTTCTTTCCCCCTCTCTCTGCCCCTATTGCACTGGCACTGTCCTGGTCCTCTCAAAATAAATAAATATATATATTTTAAAAAATAATAAAAGCCTAACATAGAAAGAATGCAAATGTCCATCAACATAAAAATATTATGAAAAACTCAACTTGAATGATATCCAGCCATGTGAAATAACCGACTAGTGCAACCTGCCCAACTTGGAGAATCTTACCAACGTTATATTGAGCCAAAGTAGCACATAAGTACGCGTGCATGTGCACATACAAATACCACACAAACACTGTACACTTTCACTACCATGAACTCAAAGAACAGGCAAGACTCAGCTGAAGAAGGACTTACTGGTACTAGAAAGACTTTATAGGGGCATGGAAACATTCTGCATCTTGCTTCAGGTACTTGGAACATGAGCATATAAAATTGTCAAACTTCTTAACACTTTTATTTTATTTTTTTTAACTGTAAAAAACTTAAGTATATGTTTTAAGTCTTAGACGTTAAACCTCAATAAGTTAACCTGGTGCTTTTCTCCTTGAACCACTTGCTCAACATTTCAAGGTCATACTTCATAACCCCTTTCCTCATTTGTTTCTTTAGCCCTTATCCCTTCCAGATAGATTATATGTAATTACATGTTTATTTTCCATCCTACCTCTGAATAGTCATTCCATGAGGCAAGAAAACTTTGTTTTTGTTTTTTTTTTCAAATTTTTTAATGTTTTTTATTTATTTTTGGGAGACAGAGACAGCGCAAGCAGGGGAGGGTCAGAGAGAGAGGGAGACACAGAATCCGAAACAGGCTCCAGGCTCTGAACTAGCTGTCAGCACAGAGCCTGACGCTGGGCTTGAACCTACGAACCGTGAGATCATGATCTGAGCCAAAGCTGGACGCTCAACCGACTGAGTCACCCAGGCCCCCCAAGAAAACTTTGTTTTCTTAATTCATACATAAGCAAGCCTAGAGCATGACCTGAGACATAGCAGGTGCTCAATTAATATTTGCTGACTAAGTGGATGGGTTCTCAATAAATGGAAATTTGTTTTAAATATTCTTTACAATGACTGTGTAATGTCATCCCTTTGCAGTCCAAGAATAGGGGCACTTAGAGGAGCCTCAGTAAAGGGTCTAGTGTTTTACTGATCATTGTCACATCTAGAATGGGCAGACCACATTTTCTTTCCCAGATATAAATGGCTGCAATTTTTGTAAGCATCAGTATCTCTGAATGGCACAACTATTCGATATTTATCTGGCAGTGAACTTTGGTTGAAGGACATGCATCAACATTATGGGGTCAATTAAGGAAAATAATTCAAATTATCTCTTGTTATATTGAATAAACAATTATAATTAACATTAATTATTCACATAATGAATTTGTAAATGCCTATGTGAGATTTCCCTAACGCCCCAGAGAGAATCAGTGAATAGTATTTATGCCAACTCATGTTGAATGAGAAAGGTTGGGGAAGGGAGACCTAGGGGTTCTTTCCTTCTAAAAGTTTTCCTTTATTAGATGTTAGCTTTGAGTCCATGAGAGCAAGAATATTTGTATATTTGCACATGGATATCAGTATGGAAGTGGCCCAGGACACCCCAATAGATTCCCTGGAAGTGAAATCATAAACTTGCCTTTTGACCCTCTTGTAACCTTGCCATCCATGGGGTGTCACTATTAACATGCTGACGTGCTTTCTGTCAGTCTTGTGGGAGTTTTCAATAAAGTATAAATATCCAACTCTTTGTACACTGATGACCACAGTTTTAATAGTCCAACTTATTTCCACTTCTGTAACTTGATCTTTTATCTTTTTTTATTTTAAGAAACCTTGTGCTGGAGAGTAGAACTTCTACGTCCATAACTTTATGTTCAGCTTAAGGTTCAAAGCAAGTCCCAAGATCAGTACATTCCTCTCTTTTTTTGTCCCTAATTTTGGTAATATGCCCAGAGGGAGGAGAGGGATTCCTGACAACAGCACAGGGGATTATTCTGAAGTGCTGACTCTTCAAAGAGATGATGTGCTTTCTCTGAATCTCTTTTCTTATGAGTGACAATTCTACTGATGACGGTACAAATCCAACCAATCAGCACTGTCAATGACACTATTAATACAAAAAAGAGCACTCCTGGGATGCCTGGGTGGCTCAGTGGGTTCAGGGTCTGGCTCTTGATATTGGCTCAGGTCATGATCTCACAGTTTGGGAGTTCAATCCCCGTGTAGGGCTCCACACTGTCAACATAGATCCTATCTCTCCCTTGCTCTCTGCCCATCTCCTGCTCCCTCAAAATAAATAAACAGGAGGAGGAGGAGACGGGGGAGGCGACGAGGGGGAGGCGACGAGGGGAGGAGCAGCAGCAGCAGCAGCAGCAGCACCAGCAGCACATGGGCTGTTCCAGTTGAGAGCACAATCAAAACCTCACTCCATATACACAGTCACAAAGCTCTTGAACAATAGAGGATTCTGTATCACTGTGCCTTTGGCAGAAACAGTCAGACACAGTCACATGATTCTTTCAATATCCTGAAATTTCTCAGTTCCTTGAGCTCTTCTCACCCAATGGTCTAGTCTTCTGCACAACGTAGACCACCCACTCCCACATACCTAAGGTTTTGCTAAAACCAACAATTGCAATATCTCCATAATCTCAGTTCCACTCTCTACCACGTCCTATCATTCCAGGCTGTTCCCGCCAGTACCATGCTTCTGACAAACTTCACTCTCCACTTTTTCATGACTCTTGTGATGTCATTTCTCTTCTCCTTACCCAGCTTATTAGTTCATCCAGATTTATGGTAGATTGTAAACAGAACCCCCTCACACATTTCCTTCCTCCCTCCCCCTCCTCTCTCTTTACTCCTAGTCTTCTCAGAGTAAAACTACAAAACTACTTCAATCTAATGTTTCCTACAAAACTGCAGGAGAACGTGGTTGGAGAGATATCTATGCTGATTGGTCTCAGTTAAGATTCATGCTCATTAATCTCAAGTGCATCTTTAATGCTGCCACATAATTCTAATACCTTCCCTACTCCATTCTCTCCCAACTCTGAGCAAATGATCTCCTAGCTTTTTCTTCTCACCTCAAAACTCCCAATGACTACTTTCTCATCCTTTGCAATCAACTGATAACTTTGCTTCCTATTTCATTAATAACATTCAAGTAATCACAAGATTTTCTTAGTACAGTGCTCACCTCTGACTTCCTCCCATACATACATATATACACATATATTCCCAGAACAGTGTCCATAACTCTAAACCAATAGGTCCCAATCAGCATCTCACTTTGAAAACATATTCCCAAACAAAAGTCATAATGTATACAAAGGTGAACTACTGATCCCGTCAAACCTGCTCCAGCCGTAGTCTTCCTCACCTCAGTTAACAGCAACATTTCCCTTTTTTGTTGCTGTCCCAAAAAAGCTGAGTCCTCTCTGACTTGCCTACTTTCCTCCCACTCCATGTCTGTTTGTCAGGAAATCCTGGTGTTATGGGTTGAATAGTGTCCACCTCAAAAGAGCTGCTGAAGTCCTGACATCCGCCCAGTACTGAACGATGTGACCTGATTGGGAAATGAGGGCACTGCACATGCAATTATGGGGAGGTCATATTGGAGGAGGGTGGGGCTCCAAACCAGTTGACTGACGTTTTTATAAGAATATTTCCTTAAAAAAATGGTTGGAGAGAGGGAAGGAGGCAAACCATAAGAGACTCTTGAATACCAAGAACAAACTGAGGGCTGGTGGGGGGTGGGGAGAGGAGAAGGGGGGTGATGGGCATGGAGGAGGGCACTTGTCAGATGAGCACTGGGTGTTACATGGAAACCAACTTGACAATAAACTATAAGAGAAAAATAAAAAGATTTCCTTAGGAGCACTAGGTGGCTCCATCAGTGAGATCAAGCCCCTCATTGGATCAGCGCTGTCAGCACAGAGCCTGCTTCATTTTTCTCACTCTGCTCCTCCCTGACTTGCGCTCGCACTCTCTCTCTCTCTCTCTCTCTCTCTCTCTCTCTCTCAAAATAAACAAACTTAAAAAAAGATTACTTTGCAAAAAGATGGCCATGTAAAGACACAGAAATACACAAGGAGAATACCACATAATGACAAAGGCAGAAAACCGGAGTTACAGAACTACAAGCCAAGAAAACCAAAGACTGCCAACAAACCAGCAAACTGCCAAAACAGTTAGGCCCAGGTCAGGAAGGACCGGGCCCCTGTAGGTTTCAGAAGGAACATGGCCTTGCTTTTGAACTTCTAACCTCCAGAACTGTAAAAATCAGAAATTCTGTCATTTGAAGCCTCTTAGAGGCTGGTCCTCTGCTCTAGCAGGTCCTAGATGCTAATTCAACAGCTAACATCTACTTTCAAGATCCACCTGCCACCCAGTCACCTTTCACCATCTCCACTGCTACGTCTCTGTTCTAATGGGTCCTGTACCAATGGATTTAGTGACATTCATCTATTACTAGCAATGTTGCTTCTATATGAGAGGTCATTACATTTCTAAGGAACATCAGTATCAAATAATTGTGAATTCCCTTCCAGCCAACAGTATCTCAATATATATCACAGATAGAAATTACTTGAAGAATAAAAATTAGCCGGGAAGCCTCGGTGGCTCAGTTGGTCAAGCATCCGAGTTCTGGCTTCAGCTCAGGTCATGACCTTGCACTTTCCTGGATTCGAGCCCTCCATCTGGCATGGAGCCTGCTTGGGGTTCCCTTTCCCTGCCCCTCCCCCACTCGCCCTGTGCCTCAAAAAACAAACTCAGAAAAGAATAAAAATCAAGTTTATGTAAGCAGTACACCAATCGCAATTTAAATTAATGCATTTATACTGTGTGACTTGGCAAAAGTTCGTTATACTTGCCAAGGGAAGAAGTAAAAACTTGATGGCGGATGGTGGTGGGTGGAGGAGAGACAGACTGTGATCCTTCACCAAGTGGTGAAAATGCAGGTGATTGACTTGGAGGCTGCCATGCAGCATCTTACACGCAGCAGAGTGAGCTAATGCCGGAAAGCTCAGTATCTGTGCTTTCCACATCTTTTCAACAGTCTTTGTCATATTTGTCACATATTTTGCTTAATGCCTAAAGCTGTTCTCGTTGGTCTAATTTTTGCACGATTTTCTTCACAAAGTTTCAACTGTTTGGGAGTTCATAGTATTCTTGCACTCAAATTGCATTAAAAAATAACATTAGAGCATAGAAAAACACCTTAGTGCAAAATAAAGGCTGAATATGAGAGCACTTTTAATTCCACGGAAAAAGCTAATGTGCCCAGCAGACTAAAAAGCAGTAAAAGATGTTATTTCTTTACCCCATTCACATGCTGTACCTACACCCAGTAAAATGTTTTGGGTTTATCCAAATATGGTACATGACTCAAATGTGTCCCATATATTCTGACTGGAAATTGTTGGTTGAGTAAGAATGTCTGCCTGAAAATCTATAGGCAAAATGTCATTTCTTATAATGTATTTCATTTGTTTTTGGCGAAAAGCCTTTATGGCCCCAGTTCAACACCCTCCCCAAAAATAGTCA
This sequence comes from Mungos mungo, assembly GCA_004023785.1. NCBI lineage: Eukaryota > Metazoa > Chordata > Mammalia > Carnivora > Herpestidae > Mungos > Mungos mungo. The sequence goes on along the minus strand of PISW01002303.1, from coordinate 232,041 downwards.
CCTAGAAAATGATCTGTGTTTTTAAGGGCTGTTATGGCAAAATCATTAACTAATTAGGCATTACATGAGCTAAGTCTGTTCTGTTCCATGTTACCCACACATCATGTCCTCTAAATACTGCTTTATTTTTTTAAATATTTATTTCTGTGAGAGAGAGTGGGGGAGAGGCAGAAAGAGGGCAGTGGGGAGGAGGTGCTGGAAGGAGGGCATGTGAGGATCTGAAACGGGCTCTGTGCTGACAGCAGGAAGCCCGATGTGGGGCTCGAACTCACCAATTGGGAGATCATGACCTGAGCCGAAGTTGGATCGTCAATCGACTGAACCACCCAGGCGCCCCTCTAAGTCATACAGTAAAACCTTGGTTTTTGAGCATAATTCGTTCCAGAAACATGCTTGTAATGCAAAGCACTTGTATATGAAAGCAAATTTCAAGAACCATTGGCTCAGTTGTGATCATGTGATGTTTGGCATCGTGTACTACTCCTACGCGTATTGCAAGACATCACTCGTTTATCAAGTTAAAATTTATTAGAAATGTTTGCTTGTCTCCTGGAACATTCGCAGAACAAATCACTCGCAATCCAAGGTTTTCCTGTACCTCTGACGAGGTTCAGAGATCTTACGACTTCCTGACACTAGCCAATAGCTGATTCTTTCAGCAGAGGGTGCAGTTCTTTTAGAGAAGAACTAGATCAGATTGGGGGGGGGGGGGTTCCAAGCTTTTTAACTAGGAACTTTGAACTTTTTAAGGAAAGATCAATCATACTCAAGGTAGCAAAGAACATAGGTATCAGGTCTTTAAATTGATTATGCTCTAACTACATAGTAAAACACATCAACTCATTTGAGTGAGAGCACACTCTCTGGCCCCATGCTCCGCCAGGCCACTCCATCCTTAATGATAGATCTGTTTGATTTAGAAAATAAAAATGCAGGATGCCCAGCTAAATTTGAATTTCAGATAAACATCAAATAATGAGACAGGCAATAACTGGCTGCAATATTTGGGATATACTTTTACTGAAAAGAGATGCTTACCTGAAATTCAAACTTAAGTGTCCTGTATTTTATCTTAGCAACGTTATTTATTACTAGAGGATGAGGCATCTATTGAAGAATCACATGGTACCTCACTACAGTCGGCCAAAGCACTTCAGTAATCTCTCACCACCTCACCCCCATGAGGCACATATGCCCCAATCTCTAGGTGTTCTATAAATAAGCAAGCCACTCGACACCCATTTACAGACACCAGCAGATCGCTTACTAAGTGCTGAGCACTGGGGACACAGGACAAATAAAGAAATAAAGCCCACTCCCCATCTTGGATAAGTGTGCCCTCCAGGGGAAGGGGTAGACATGTAAACAAATACCAAACAGCATTAGCAGATTCTGGGGGGCAACGTGGTGGGGGGTGGAGGAAGGACATAATTAAACTATTTCTAAAACCATAACTAAGATTCTGAGTTTGTGAGAGTCTGCAATAAGAGACACAGATGCACATGACTTTTCTGTGAATGATATCCACGTGTAATTGTTAACGCACCTCTCTGAATCTTTAAATGCTGAGATATTGCTGGAAAGCCCAGGCCCTTGACTAAAGAAAATGACATTCGCCTGTGTTAAAGACAGATGGTTTAGGCCTCTTTAATCCATGCAATCTATCTAAATATATCTTTATTCTCAGCGTCTATGCACATTGCTGGTTTATGGTCCTTGGTTGGAATGTTAGCCAAGTCATTTTGTGCAAAAAAGGAAGTGCGTAGGCTAAAGCTTGGATGAGCTCACTAGAAATTACTTTCTATTTTGGGTCTCTAAGTGACTGCAGTTTGGGGATCATAAAATAAGATGGCTTTGTCTTTGGTCACAGCCCGTGTAAGCTTTACATACAGAAAAGAGAGAGAAGGTTGTGTAGACAATAGCTAGAGAGAAACAGAAAAAGAAAAGGCCTATGAAAAGAAGTCTGTTGAAATCACTTTTAGTTCGCTTACCAGCCACCTGGTAGGAACATCTTGAATTGATCAAGCCCTATTTACACAGGAAAATATATTTATATTGATTACCATTTATCTTGATAGCTTGAATTATTCTTCCCTATTTTGGTATTAGATAAATATAGATTAGCTAAAGTAATCTGTAGACGCTGCTGTTTCAAAGAGGTGACGGCAAAGAACGCTGAAACTATTCCAGTTGTGTTGTTTGCAGTATAACATGGAATGTGTTGAGCAATAATCAATATTCATATTTCTATGATTAGTTGGGAATCGAGACTGCACAGTTTTCATGAATCATCATTAACAGGGTCAAAATAACCTTCATCACAAGTCATTCTACAAAATGAAAGCATCACTATACAAATCTGGTAAACTTCTTTCTTGCACTCTCCCGTCTATACTCCTGTGTCATTCCTCTTACAGAGGCACTCATGTCCCAAGGGGTTTAGGGGAGTTTTGAAGAGGTCACCGAAGTCAATGTGGCACCCTGAGAGACAAGAAGATGCTTCTGGCCATTCTGACCCTAAGCTGCAAGAAACATTCAGTCACTGTGAAGAGGCACCCCTGTCCTTTGAAGGGATGACAATTCAGTGAACTGCATACTCAATCCAAACACATCTAGGTCAAGGTCCCCAAAGCCTATCCATCTCTTTCTCCTTATTTTGACTCAGACATCAAACTCTAGTCAGATCTGCACATAAGACCAGTGTGCTTGCTAGGATTGAATACATCACCTGAATCCTAAATAAAAATTATTCTGTGTGTGGGTTGATTTCACAGAACACCTCTTTGAAGGACTGTAAAATTGATATGTCTTTGTGGTCACAGACTGACATAGTCTTTCTGGTACTTTTTTTCTCTATGGACATCTATGTTTTCAATCCCCACTTAATTCAATGCCTGCCATTATATCTGATTTTGATCATAGCCTGTGCCACACACCAGAATGCCTTAAACTGAACCATGATCTGGTCCCCCCACATTTATTAGAGTTTGAGAAACACTAGCCTTGTGAATACAAAACCACTGGATTGGTGTGAGGTACTAAATCACCAGCTGGGATCAAGAGTGGTAAAATACAAACTAGCACCTCTTTGCAGGACAGGGTGGGGAATGTCCTTAAGTCTCACCATTAATGGGGCGCCTGGGTGGCTCAGTCAGCTGAGTGTCTGACTTTGGCTCAGGTCATGATCTCTCAGTCTGGGAGTTCGAGCCCCGCACCAGGCTCTGTGCTGACAGCTTAGAGCCTGGAGCCTGCTTCAGGTTCTGTGTCTACCTCTGTCTCTCTGCCCCTCCATCACTCACACTCTGTCTCTCTCTCAAAATAATAAACATTAAAAATTTAAAAAAAGGACTCATCATTAATGACTGACAATGGCAGAGAACATGAGAGTACAGAGCACGGGTCCCCCAGCTAAAGAAGAGACGGCTCAGTGCAGTCTCCAAACAAACGAAACAACAAGCCTGCCACTTTACCGAGTCAGAGCTGCTCTATGAGAAGATTAAGAAGAACTAATGTGTCACACGTGACAATACTGTGGGCAATGATCTTGTATCTTGCATGAACAGGATACTGAACTAGACTTTGCCGGGAATCCTCCTCAATTACATAGCACAGTCCAGGTGTGCTGTTTGTCGAAGATAAAAGGCTTCTATTTACTGCCTGTTCTTTTAAGAATACCTGTTTTCAGGGCAGTGGGAAAAACCTGTGACTGAAATCGCCATCCCTTGTGGGCCTGTGTCCTGATTCAATTCCCGATGCCATGGTTGAAGGTGGTCGCTGAAAATTATGCAAATGAACAGCTGGTAGGGCATCCTGACAAACCTCTTACATGCATCCCAGGAACATGCCGGTTTTAAATCCCATCCTTCACTTTACTAAGTACTCTCCTTTAGGACTTAGCAGCTTTGGTACAACGTATAGCCATAATATCAACTTCCACACTGTCTACTACCCACATACTTCAAGCGTGTGAAACATTCACAGTTCCTTTTAATGCTTTTCTTACAATGTGTATTTCACATAAGTGACATTTCTGTGCTCTTGTCCGACTCATTTTCAGGTAACGAAGAACAAAGACATACCTCTCTTTAAGAAAGTTGAAAAAAATGCTAAGATAAGGAGTGGTTTGGGTTATGTGCATCACAGAATGTAAAACAAAGCACAAAATTGGAGGGCAGGGGCATCTGGGTGGCCTAGTTGGTTAAGCATCTAACTCGTGGTTTCTGCTCAAGTCACGATATCACGGTTCATGAGGTCGAGTTCCGCAACAGGCTCTGTGCTGATTTGGGATTCTCTCTCTCTCCCTCTCTGCCCCTTACCCACTCATACAAACACACTCTCTCTCCCAAAATAAGCTTAAAAAACAGAAATTTTTAAAATATTGGAAAGCAGAAACTTGCAAATCAACAAATGGCACAGGTATTCCAAAAAGCTAACAATTATTAAAATAAGGCCACCTGGTAAGAACCATGCAACGCTGGTTCACATTTTACTAATATGTTCATTCTAGACCCTGTTCTGCACTCCACAGTCAACAAATGTTCATGAACAGGCATTGAGCGACCATGTGTGGAAGTCTGACTCAGCCCCCACCCTATATACTGGGGATGCACACACGGTCCCTGCTCTCATGGCCCCGCTGTTAAGTGGGGTAGTAGAAGGAATGGCAACCAGACTACAGTGTGAAGAATGGAGGGAGACGAGGGAGGGTATATCTTGCTGGGAACAAAGAGTGTTCTTTATCCATCATCACCTACCGGCCATAACTAAACAGAGAAGGGGAGTTACCATTCACCAAAGGATACTTGAGATTTCCTAATCATCTTTTGCACATTGGGTAACCAAGCACAACTAAGAACAAACAGAAACGTGTCTGGTCAAGACATTCAAAGTATTAGAACACTTTGAACTTAAAGAAAATCACTGCTTTTGTTAAATATTCTACTTTTGGGAATTAGAAGATGCTCATCCTTTAATCATGTGTTTCTCCTTCTCATCATATTGAAGGCAACTTGGGTATGAATTACGCAAACCCTTTAGCACCTTGTCAAGCATATAGTTGGTGCTCAATAAATGGAGGCAATACTACTGACCTTTGAACCATTTAGCCATCATACTCATTACTATAAAGGGGCACATTTCACAAGCCACATAAGGAAATGTGCCTTCTTACTTCATAGTTACTCCCCATATTTATAAAAAATTCATATTCCACAGATAAAACTTGCTCTCCTATATCCACATCTGCCCCAGAACACATGGATGTCTTAGGTTGATGAAGTGTATTTGCATCATAATAATTCATAGAATTATATTCTCCCTGCAAGAACACTGAAATAAATCTAAGGGTGTCCAATGTTATGGTATCTATTCCTAAATGAGTAAAGGTCAGAGCAGTTATGCAATGTTGCAAGAGTTGGCATTTGATGGATACAACCCATCAAGCATCACGTGCTTTGGAACAGATGTGAGCAAAATACCAAAAAAAAAAAAAAAAAAGTACAGTGTGATTACAAATGGAAAGAAAAGGTAAAACAGGTTATGACAGGGGTGCCTGGGTGGCTCAGTTGGTTAAGCAACCAGCTTCAGCTCAGGTTTATGACCTCACAGTTACTGGGTTCAAGCCCCGCATCAGGCTCTGTGCTGATAGCTAGCTCAGAGCCTGGAGCCTGCTTTGGATCCTGTGACTCCTTCTCTCTCTGACCCTCTCCTGCTCACACTGTTTCTCTCTCTCAAAAATAAATTTAAAAAAAACATTAAAAAAAATAGGTTCTGACAGTCCTAAGCAAGGCAACAGGCTAGCTAGTCAGGCTTGGTCTTGAGAGAGGGAGATATGCTAGAGAGATAAAGGAATTCCACGTATCCAGACACAGGCCATAGGCCAGGTGCACATCCACTTAAATCAACTAAGTTTAAGGAAGGAAAAGTTCCATTTCCAGTCTCAGAGCAAGTGCACTGAGCACGAGCAGGCAGAAGGGAGGTGAAAGAAAAATCAAAGCGATCACGTCCAGCCAGCAGCTCTCCAGCTCCCCACATACACACCCCCAGGAGCCACTCTTGTACTTCTATGCCTCTGACGGTTTTAGATTCCATATAAATGGAGACACATTATCCAGGCATTCTCCTCTGTGTGTCTGGCATATTCACTATGAATGTGTATATCAAATCATCATGTTGTAAACCCTAAATATAGTTTTTGTTTAAACCACTTTTTTTATTTTTTAAAAGTTATTTTGAGGGGGATGGAGAGGGGGAAGGGCAGATAGAGAGAGAAACAGAGACAGAGAGAGAGGAAGGGAGGGAGAGAGGGAGGGAGAGAAACAGAAGCAGGCCCCACACTGTTAGCATGGAGCCTAACATAGGGCTTGATCTCACAAACCAGGAGATCAGGACCTGAGCCAAAATCCAGAGTCAGAAGATTAACTGACTGAGCCACTCAGGCACCCCTAAAACATTTTTTAAAAAGAGAAATTATGTAGGAACATTACCCCCTCAGACTCAGGGAAGGTAAATCTCAGTGTGAAGAGAAATATTTAGAAGTACCCTATTTACTGAGTACCAGATTTATACCCAAAGGAAGAACATCAGGCTTCTCTCTGGTCTTTGAACTTCTAATAATCGATAAAAATGGGTAATATTCATAAAGTACTCCTAGTAGTGCTTTAGATACACTGACTCATTTAGTCTTCAACTATGACCATGTGGGAAGGTATTTGCAGATAAGGAGACCAAAGCATGTGAAGATGATGGGGATTGCCCAAGGTCACTGTTAGTTAATAGAAGAAACAAAATTTAAAATATAATGTCTTTCGTCCCACAATTAGGTTCATGTCTTATTACTTTTCTTTATGTGCTAGGTTGTTTCCCCTAAGATTCATCCCTCCCATAATTTCTTCAGCTGTACTCAAACCTCATTGTGGTTTTACCTTTCATTTGTGTGCCTTCCACAGTGCATAGCAAAGTGCTACATGTACAGTTAAGAAAGTGGAGTAATTACATTCTAATGTCAAGTGTCCCCTTACTTACAGAAAACCCAGCATCAGTTTGGACTGACTGCAAAAAGTGACCATCTCAAAATGCTGGTCTTAAATCCCCATCTATTGCTGGAGCATAAACCAGATACTGATCTTGACAGGGAGAAGATGACAGTGTTGAGACTGAAGAAACAAATCTGCAGTAATGCATGCCTACTTCTAATGCTATGAAGGGGATATTTGAGGGAAGCATTGCTGTTTATATCATTTAAATGATGCTGAGAACTTCAAACTAAAAGGCTGTGTTTAAAATACCTATGCAGGGGCACCTGGGTCACTCAGGTAAGAGTCTGACTTCAGCTCAAGTCATGATCTCATGTATCGTGAATTTGAGCCCCATGTCAGGTTCTCTGCTCACAGCTCAGAGCCTGAAGCCTGCTTCAAATTCTGTGTCTGTCTGTCTGTCTGTCTCTCTCTGCCCCTCCCCAGCTCATGGTCTGTCCCTCTTTCTCTGAAAAGTAAATAAACATTAAAAAATTAAATATAATTAAATAAAATATCCATGCAAAGACTACAAGCTTTTCTACCATAAAGGGACCAGAGCAAGACCAAACCAAGGTTAATAAGTACAATGCAGGACATACAAAAAGGAACATACTCTAACAAAACTGTTTCCAGGGCCACCCCTCCTAAGGATTACCGGCCACCTGTTAATGTGAAGGAATTCTAAATGACAAGATCTTACAGCATGTAGAGTCTGTGGCATAGAACTATAGACTTGAAACAGAATGGAATTCTCATTATAGTCTACGTTGGGGGTGTACGCCTTCACATTATACATGTTTTGCCATCTTTATAATGACCTGAATTCAAAAGAACACCCAAATCATGTCAAGCATTAATGACTGAAATGGGGGGAAGCGGGGGGAACCTTCCTAAAGAGTGAGGTCAGATGCTAAGGACCAGAGGGAGCAAATCCCAAGTAAGGCAGTCACCTTTCAGAATTTGTTCTTTCATCAGGGAATGTAACAGATCTTCCTGCTAGTCAATAAATGCCCATCAGTGCTGGGCTTAGAGACTTCTTGAAAAGTCTCGTAGTTCACTCTTCAGGACTCTACAATAATACACCATTAGCGGCTACTCATGGCAGAAGTTCTGGTTGGGGTTGAGGTCTCTCGCCTACTGTGCCTCAGTTACCGAGAGACATTGAAGCAACACTGAACTCACATGATCTCTTCATTTCAGCAGATAATAATGAGAGTTAAATTATTTAAAAGTAGACTTGATGTGTCCCATGTATTAATTAGTGGCACATTTCCTTGAAATACAAGGTAAATGCTGTGGTCCGATAACAAAGGAGGAGACAGCAATAAATAGATTTAGTTCCTTGCCCAAGGCCATTCTGCAGGTCAGTGACAGCTACGGCTGTGAGGCTTTGCCCTAACCTTGGTCTCCAAAGATACGTTTCTGATCTCTAATAATGACAAAGTTGCTGGGGAAGAAACACTGTGCCTATTTCGAGATACTGAAACAATTACACAGAAAAACATTTTTTTCCCCAGATACTGACATCTCCATTTAGAGCATCCAAACTCATATTTTTCCCCAAACTGTATTGATCAACATTTGGTGGTATGACATTTCCTAATCTATATGAAAATGTGGTGATCGTGCCCAGGGCAGGAGCTGAATTTCCACAGTCATCACTCAATAGGCCAAGTTACAGCTCTTTCTAGTTTCAGAGAAGCAGAATGCTTTTTGCACAACTTTTATTGAACAGTAACTTCATCTGAGGCTGAAGCCTGCACACATGGTATGGTCCTAAAGTTCACTTCAATACAAATACCTCGCCAAGTCACCTGAGGAGCTTTTAAGAAACACATTCCCATACTCTGTCCTTGACCTAGTACCTCGGGGGCTCTGATGGAAGGGCCGAGGAATCCATACACTTACAAAGCACTCCATTGGCCAGGATCCCTATATTCTGACTAACTCCTAGTTTTCCACATGCACATCCTTAACTACTTGTGGTTGGCCACAGGAATCTTACATAGGAGATGCAACCTACGATTGCTACTGATAAGACCACTCAAAGATTAACTCTGAAATGTCATTCATTTGGACTATGGGCAGAGACCAGGGGAAGGACTTCATGGGTTCAAATTCTCACTTTAAATCTCACTAGTTTGCCCAAAGGGGCAAACCAACCACTTAACCTCTCTCTGCCACAGTGTTTCCATTTGTAAAACCAAGACAATAATAGTATCTCCTTCCTAGAGCTGTAACGTGACTTACATTAAAAGTTATCATCACATTCTAAGCACTTCAAAAATACTAGGTTCTGGGGTATAGCATTCATATTTTCAAAAGGGTGTTGTATAAATCCTATGGAATAGGTTAGGGTCTATCACCCCTACTACAGAGATGACCAAACTTACACAGAGTGAATGACTTCTGCCATGCTACTCTGAAGATTCACAGTACAAGTGATAGTAAGCCCAAGGCTCATGAGTTCTGGTCTTTTCCTCTTCTTCACATACATATGGTTTCCCTTCACTCCCAATTCGATATCCTCTTGGACTAGGAGTTCTTACTATGTAGACTACAGCCCACAGGAAGATGAAATTAGATTCCTTCACACATGACCTTTCACCAGGACATACGGAAGCAGCAGCTCACCTCCTGACACTGCATAGGGCAATGTTTCAGTTACGTGCAGAATTTAGCCACACACAGATACAGAGTTCCCAGCCACATTGGATCCAATAAATGTTTTTAGGCTTTGCGATGGAAGAAGCACTCTGCTAATCACATCCTGTTGTGTGACATCAGCAACCTGCACGACCACAGTCGACAGATAGTTGGCCAAGGTGCTAAGCAAAAGGTCTTAGGATGTTCGGTATTTCAAGAGGCTTTGGAACAGACGCTTTCAGGGAAAACACTTGAAAAAACAAACAGAAGCGAAGGTACCTGTCTTTAAACTAGAAAGTGGCAGCAAGTCGAGAGTACTGTGTTGAGCATTACTCCTGCCGCCTCGACCAATGCCATGGTCTTTAATCAGAGCCCCATTTATGCCATGCACGAATTGGCCGGATGCCAAGGCGGGGCAAACAGTTCAAATTTGTTCCATTTGTATGGAATCTTACAGCAGCATAAGTTAGCCAATTATGGACCTCTCTCGGCCTTATTCTATTGTCCACCATACAGACTTCTGCCCAATTAGCTGGGGACAAGCAGACTGGCAGAAACGCTAACCTCAATGGGGCAAGAGGCCAGCGTGGGCCTCAGCTGTATGCCGGGGAGGCTGAGCAGAGTCGTGGACTCATTTTATTTTTAGGTGCTTGAAAGAAAACTCAATCTAGTTAGTCAGGATTAATTCAGATGTTTTGAACAGCAAGAGAAGTACAGACCAATGTTCTCTGCCAGGCGCACGTGGGCAGATATCTACCCAAAGGGAATTAGAACACTGCTTGTCAAAAGACAACCTTTTTAGACTGTAAGATGTTTTCCAGTCTAAGTTTATATACAGGCTACCATTAATATCCCTTCAATCTAATTTTATACTTATTATAATACTACTGAAAGATCTTGTCATTGTTGGCCAGTTTGCAATTTATTTATCTAGAATTTTTTTTACTTAATCTTATATGTAAAAGGTCAACAGAAAAAATTTCACATACAGCTTAAACACACACACACACACACACACACACACACACACACAAACACTGAGAAATGCAATATTAACAGATACATCAACATATACGACAGTGAAACAAAGCTAAGGACCGAAGACTGACCAGTGATAAATAGATGTGAAGAGGTGAAGAGCATAAAAAAGTCATCTGTTATAGAGGAATATGCCTAAAAGATTAAATGTCCAAAAACCGAAACTTATCCCCACAGACCACTTTTCTACATAGCTCCACTGACAGTCTTCAAAGGGCCAAATGGATCAAACAGAATATGACTAAAAGGAAATGGAATTCATTATTTTGTTCAAAGGAAATGGAGAGTAAACAATACTAAAGGCAAAAACGTAAGGGTGAGCAGTAAAAAGAAAGCATCACCTAATTATGCTAGTGAAGCTGTGAGGGACGACAGGAGGGGGACAGAAGCGCCCTGTGGTCCACGGTTGCTTTTCCGCCACGTCCACACCTGATGGCACAGGGCAACATTGCCGGTATTCACCAGTCTAACAGCGATGTAGCCAGCAACACCTTTTCAACCCTGACCCCAAATAAATTGACCCACGTGACAGCAAGACAGTGAACTGGATAACCATGTGCTCTAATGAAAGTTACAGAAAAGCAAGTGTTGTACTTTAGATGGCCACGTTTGCTCAGAAGCAACCTTTTCAAAGACTGCAAGCCCATCTGTAAGTTACTTAGGAGATGTACAGTCTTGGCCTGGACCAATTGAGTGATGGCCCAGTTTCTGTGCTTCAGATCTTCAGTTAGGAATCTACAGTATAAATTTGGGCCAACTCTGTAGGTCAGCATGGCGGATACCTTGAGTGCGGCAACATTGTAGTATACGCTATCAAGAACAAGGTATTTCCCAGCGAGCTTGGAACACAGGATGCGATTGCAATTCATTTCTAAAATAAGATGGGGTAAAAGAAGATACAGGCAAAACATACATACCTGCTGAAACAGCAGTAAACATTTTGGAATTGCGGCTTACAAATGAGCACAGGAATAAAGTACAGTGCTAAAAGAGCCACAAAAGGAAAGGAAAAAAAAAACGAAGAAAAGAAAATGTTAATTACTTGAATGGCCCGAAGCCACCACAGCAATTCATAAGGGCTTTTAATTCCGACCTTAGTTATAAGGAAGGTAAGAACAAACATTTATTTAGGAACCACTCTATGTCAAATAGCAAGGGTCCAATGAATGGTTATTACTAGTTCATTATTACCTTTACTGTCTCATTCAGTCCTTACAATCACACTGTAAAGAGGCAAGTACGGTTATCATGCCCATTTTTTTTTAACTTTATTTTTTCTGAGAGTGAGCAAGCATGCAGGATAGGCAAAGAGGGGGAGAGAAATTCCCAAGCAGGCTCTGCACTATTGGTGCAGAGCCTGATGTGAGGCTCAAACTCATGAACTGGGATATCATGGCCCGAGCTGAAACCAAAGGTCAGATGCTTAGCTGACTGCTACCCATGTGCCCCAATCATACCTATTTCAGATAGGTAAACTGTAGTGGCTCATCTTATGTGACACAAACAAGTATTATAGCTAGTAAATTGCGAACTCCAGGCCTATCTGGTACCAATCATCTTCTGCATGCACTTTGGACATCTGACCTCTGAAGCGATAAGACAGATTTGGTTCATTTTAAGTCACTCAATTTGGGGTGCCTGCATGGCTGAGTTGGTTAAGCGTCCACTGATTTTGGCTCAGGTCATGGTCTCACAGTTCCCAAGATCAAGTTCCATGTTGGGCTCCACGCTAACAAAGCAGAACTTGCTTGGGATTCTCTTTCTCCCCTCCACCCTCTACCCCACCCCTCACTCACTCATGCTCTTTCTCAAATAAACATAAAAAATTTTAAATAAAAAACAAACCATTAAAGTTGTAACTTGTTACGGCAGCAATAGGAAAGTAACACTGATTGTATCACTAAGTCTCCTGAAAATGAAACAGACCATATAGAATGAATATGCTAAATTTCTACTGAGCTAAGAGCTTATACAACAGACTAAAATCAGTAAATTTTAGAAAAATTTCAAGTTACTCAATACTTATAAAAACACATTAAGTACCTTTGCATATAAATGGTTCCCCAAAAATTCTTTAACGCTTTAGTTACTTTCGTATTTCAAATAGGAAACTAAATCCCAGGAAGCTTAAGTACTTATAAACGTAAAAATATGATCAACCTCACTCCTCTAGAGAGAGATGAAAACTGAAACATTCTATTTTGAGACTTCATAAAAATAAAGTTTGGTAAACCAAGTCCTGGCAAATCGTACCGCAAACATGGTCTTGAACAAAAAATTACTATCTTACAGTTTTGGAGGTGGTAAGTTTAAAAAGGCTAAAACCATGGGGGTACCTCAATGATTCAGTCGGGTAAGTAACCAACTCTTGATTTTGGCTCAGGTCATGATCCTAGGATCATGGGAGAGCCCCACATCCAACTCCACACTGGGCATGGAGCCTGCTTAAGATTCTCCCTCTGCTTCCCCCTTCCCTGGTGCTTGTACTCTAAAATAAAAAACAAAAGCAAAACACTAAATTCAAGGTGGCTGCGGGGAAGAAATTCTTCTGGAGGTTCCAGGAGTTGAAAATCCCTTTCGTGGCTTTTTTCAAACCTTCTGAAAACCACACACGCTCTTTGGTTCATGGCCCCTTCTCCATTAATCACATCTGCACATCTCTTACTCTGATTCTAATGCGCTCTACCTCTGATCTTCTCCTACTCTTACCTTTATTGTTTTCTACATATTCTTGAAATGTATTTGTAGTTTTTAAGAATACATTCTTGACGTTTTGCAAGATATACATGGAAATTATTTGTACTCCAGTCTTTGATTTGCCTTCTCAAAGTCTTAATGATGTCTTTCATTAACATAAATTTGACATTTTATTAGATCCAGCCCATCATGTTACTCGTTTATGATTATTGCTTTCTATAGTCTAAGAAATATTTTCTTGTCCAAAGTGGCAAAAATATTCCCCCTAAAGTTTTGTTCTAGAATCTTTATAAGGTGACTCTCATCTTTATTATGTTTGTAATTCATTTCAAGTTAATGTTTGTGTACGATATGATCTAGGATTGATTTTTTTTCCCATATCAATATCCAGTTGTGCCAGCAATTATCCCCTAAAAACAGTTCTCTCTCTCCATTGAACTGCACTGGTGCCATTGTCAAAAATATATATATTGAACATACATGTAAGGGTCTATTCATGGACCCTGTTTTGCCAATCTATTTGTCCTGTAGGTCAACACATACCTGCTACTAGGTCTACCAGTACCACCACCACCACCATCACTCCTGCTTCTATTTTAACCAGTCTAGAGTCTTAGTAAGTCTTGAAATTAGTATAAATCCTCCAAACTTGTCATTTTCCAGGACTGTTCTATCCTGGACTTTCTACATTCACACATATACACCATTAGAATCTTGACCATTTCTATCAAGGTGAGTGTCAGAGTTTGGATTATAATTGCAATTAATGTACTGGTCACTTTGTAATTGACAAGCTAAAAGTCATCAGCCTCTACTGCATGAAACACAATATATGGGTTTATGTACATTTTCATTTATTTTTAATGTTTGGTAGTTTGGGGATAGAGGCCCTACATATTTTTTTTGGTCAGATTAAGTGCCAAGAAATTTTGGTTTTTGAAGATATAAATACTAGTATAAATAGCATTTCAAGGTATCATTTTCCATTGTAAATTATGAGTAAACAATATATTTTATATGTTGACCTTGTCTGCTAAAATATTGCATAATTGCAAGTGTTAGATCTAATTCTTGGACTTTTCAATATCAAAAATCAGATTGTCTGAATACAGGATTTCTTTTACCCAATAGTTCTGCCTTTCTAATACCTCCAATATAAAGTTGAACGGAAATGGAAAGAGTGTTCATCAAGTATGGTGTTTGCTGTGGGATTCTTATAAATGTACTTTACCAAAGTGAGAAAATGTCCTTCTATTCATGTCCTATCAAATGATTTTTCATGAAAGGGTTTTGGATGCCGATTTGTTAAATATCAATGACAAAGCCAAGAAATGTTGTCATATTTTGGTAATGTGATGAATTATTAAGTTTCATGCATTAAAGTAATCTTAGATTTCTGGGATAACTCTGATTTAGTCATGATGTATTACACCTTCTTTTACTGTTAGATTTGATTTACTAATATTTAATTAAAGGTTCTTTATCCGTATTAATGAAGGATGAAGAGTCTAATTTTCTATACTTATCCTTTCCAAGTTTTGGTATTATGGCTACACTGGCCTCATTACAACTTAAAAACTGTTCTCTATTTTAGGAGAGGATTTGTGGAAAAATGGTATTATTTCTTCCATTTATTTGATAGAGTTATGCAATTATGTCTCAGACCAGATGTTACAGTAAAGTTTCCAACTATTTCTTCATGTAAGTTTTGATAAGGAGAGAAAATGTGTGCACGCACACACACACACGGATACCAAGTTTCTTATGTCATTTTATGTGCCTAAGAAAACATTGAAACCAAAAATCTAATGATATTTTTTTTAAAGAAAAGGTGCAGACCAATCATACTCACGAAAATTGATTTAAAAAAAAAAACAATTTCAGTAATATATAAAATAGACCATGACCTAATTGAAGTAATTCCAGGAATACAAATTTGGTTCAACATCACATAATTAATTTGTTCACCACACTAATAGAGTAAGTTGAATAAATGACTAACTCAAATGTAGGAAAATTAATTTTTAGCCCATTTATAGTTAAAACAAAATCAGAACTTTTAAGAGCCATGAAAGATCTGCCTTAACACAACAAAGTGCATCTACAAAAACCTTAAAGCAAAGATCGTATTCAATGATAAAATGTTCAAAGATTTCCCTTTGAGATCGGAAACAAGAAAAGCATGCCCACCACAATGATTTCCATTCACCACTGCCAGAGAGTTCTTAGCCAGCACAGAGAAAAGCAGAAAAAAGAGAATTAGAATATTTTGAAAAATTTACTATTTATAAATGCTATTACTGTCTACTACGGAAACTTAAAAATATCTACATTACTACAATTAACAGCAAAGCAAGTTAAGTGGATAATAAATCAATTTAGGAAATCATTTTATTTTGCATACTAGCTATAAATGATTAGAAAATAAAATTTTTAAAAGAGAACTTTTAAATGCTTAAAGTTCTAAAAGTTTAAAAGTTTAAAAAACTTTTAAAAATGTGAAGTACCAGGAATAAATCTAAAAAGTGCAAAATCCTAGAGAAAATTATTATACATTTTATTGACATATAGTAAAGACTAACTAAAGTGGAATTCAATGGAGTGCCTGGGTGGCTCAGTTGGTTGGGACTCTAACTTCAGTTCAGGTCATGATCTCACAGTATGAGGGTTCAAGCCCCGACTTGGGTCCTGTGCTACAGCTCAGAGCTGGGAACCTGTTTTGGGTTCTGTGTGTGTCTCTCTCTCTCTGCACCTACCCCACTTGCATGGTCTCTCTTTCTCAAAAATGAATAAATGTTTAAAAATTAAAAAAAAATATTTCCACTATATTCCTGGATTGAAAGACTCAAATTTATAAAAATGATTTCCTAAGTGACCTAAAGATTTAATACAATCCATATTAAGACTGCACCAGATTTTACTGTTTGCAACTTGAAAAATCTAATTCTAAGCGCTTAAGAAAACGCGAAGTATCTAAGGAAAGCACTACATCTCCAGCAACTCATGTACAGGATGCACTAGAATATATTACCTTTACAGGACATGGTATCACCCTAATTTGGAAACAACCCACATAATTATCATATGGATAAATGGACTCATGTATTTGTATTAAAATATTATACATAATAAAAGTGAGTGAACTATAGTGGTTAAGTATTAACATGCTTTAGTCCCACACACACTCAAAAAAAACACCACTGCATAAGAGACTTACTTAAAATTATGATTTCATTTATATAAAAGTCAAACCAGCCAAAATTCAGTTATATTTTAGGGATGCATGAAAGAACAGTAAAAGTGTCAAGATACGGAAGAGAAAAGATTATCACAACAGTCAGGATCACAGTTATTTCTAGGGCTAAGGATTATGACCAGGGAGGGAAATAACAGAGTGTTCTAATACATTAGTATAATGTTCTCTTTCCTTGGCCTGAGTGGGGGTTACAGAGATCTCCACCTTATAATTGAATATGAACACAGACATATATTTTCTGTACATGTCTATATGCAGATTCTATTTAAAGTGAATACAAGTTGTTTTAATATACAGTAACTACATGATGAAGTATGTAATCCTATAAAAGGATAGAACTTTCCAAAAGTTAATATCTGGTACTGCAAACTGATTCCAAAGTCCATATGGAAGAAACACATTCAAGGAATAGCTGGGGCAAGTGTAAAAAGAACAAACCGGGGGTCTATACCTCTCAGGTGCTGAGCTGTAGAACACACATCACATAATTATAATGATCAAGATACAATAGTACTAGCACCTAGAGAAAGGAAGAGACCAAGGGAAATGGAAGACGATCTAGAAATACACCTAACTCTATATGGGATCTTGATAGAAGAGTATGGCAAAGAAGCTAAAAAAAAAAAAAAAAAAAAAAAAAAAAAAAAAAAAAAAAAAAAAAAAAAAAAAAAAAAAAAAAAAAAAAAAAAAAAAAAAAAAAAAAAAAAAAAAAAAAAAAAAAAAAAAAAAAAAAAAAAAAAAAAAAAAAAAAAAAAAAAAAAAAAAAAAAAAAAAAAAAAAAAAAAAAAAAAAAAAAAAAAAAAAAAAAAA